>CM035120.1:79696306-80031306 GCA_020205555.1 Panax stipuleanatus | reverse complement strand
CCAAAAATAATATATTGTATATTCATTGGTTATGCTAATAATAGCAGTACATACAGATTTTTGGTTAATAAATCAAAAATAGAGGAAATACATGAAAATAGTATTATTGAGTCAAAAGATGTTGAATTCTTTGAAACAGTATTTCCTAATAAAAAAGAACAAGAGCCAAGTTCTAATGAACAAGAAACAAGTTCAAACAAAAGAACTTATGACACTGTTAATGATAGTGATCATGAATTAGAAGATATTGATAAACCTATATGTAGTAAACATGCTAGAAACATCAAAATCTTATGGTCCAGATTTTCTAACTTATTTGTTAGAAAATGAGCCTCAAACTTATAAAGAAGTAGTATCGAGTCATGAAGCTCCATATAGGAAAGAGACTATAAATAGTGAAGTAGAATCCATTCTGCACAATCATAAGTGAAAATTAGTAGATCTCCCACCAGACTCTAAACCTCTTAGATATAAGTGGATATTCAAGAAGAAAATAAAAGCAGATAGGATCTATAGACAAATATAAAGCAAGACTTGTAATCAAAGGATACAGGCAAAAGGAGGGTTTGGATTATTTTGATACTTATTCTCCTGTGACAAGGATATCCTCAATTAGGATGTTAATAGCCATTGCAGCTATATATAATTTAGAAATACATCAAATGGATGTAAAAATAGCTTTCTTGAATGGAGATTTAGAAAAAGAAATCTACATGGAATAACCAGAAGGATTTATTGTTCCATGACAAGAAAAGAAAATTTGTCGGCTTGTGAAGTCCTTTTATGGATTAAAACAAGCACCTAAACAATGGCATGAAAAATTTGACAACGCAATTTTGTCAAATGGTTTTCAAATAAATGAATGTGACAAATATGTGTATGTCAAGGACACTGAGAAAAGGTATGTAATTATTTATCTTTATGTAGATGATATGCTCATTATGGGTAGTAATAATGAAATCATTAAAACTACTAAAAGAATGTTAAGTAATACATTTTACATGAAAGACATGGGTGTTGCCGATGTAATATTAGGAATTAAAATTTTTAAAACATCGGATGGGTTAGTGTTATCATAATCGCACTATATTGAGAAAATACTCAGGAAATTCAATCAATACGATTGCAATCCTGTAGGAACACCAGTAGATATAAATCTATACTTGTCTAAAAATAAAGGAGAGAGCATATCACAACCTGAGTATGCACAAATAATTGGAAGCCTTATGTACTTACTGAATTGTACACGTCTTGACATAGCACAAGCTATCAATAAACTGAGTAGATTTACAAGCAATCCATGGCAAGATCACTGGAAAGCGATTATAAAAGTTTTAAGGTATTTAAAATGCACTCAAAACTTTGGATTGCACTACTCAAGATATCCAGCAGTACTCGAAGGATAATGTGATGTGAACTAAATATCGGATATAAAAGACTCTAAATCCACAAGTGGTTTTGTGTTTACACTAGGTGGAGGAGCAGTATCATGAAAATCTTCTAAACAAACTTGCATTGCTCGATCATCGATGGAATCTGAGTTTATTGCATTAGATTAGGCTGGAAAAGAAGCTGAGTGGCTTCGTCACTTTTTAGAAGATATTTCGATGTGGCCTAAACATGTGCCGCCTATTTGTATCCATTGTGATAGTCAATCAACAATTGGAAGGGCACAGAGTCATACGTATAATGGTAAGTCTAGACATATTCGTCATAGACACAATACCATAAAACAATTGTTCTCTAATGGCATTATATTTATTGAATACATAAAGTCGAAAGAAAATATAGCGGATCCGTTGACTAAAGGTTTGACTAGAGAGTAATTAAAAATAACTTCGAGTGGAATGGATTTAAAGCCTATAAACAAGGATCGTCATGATGGAAACCCAACCTAGTTGACTGGAGATCCCAAGATCTAAGTTCAAAGGGACAACTAAATTGTGAACGATTCAACCAAATCACTATGAAGAAATTAATTTCTTCTACTCATTCCTATGATACGAGATAGTGATACCTGCAGCGGTTACAGGATAAGTTATGCTTTTAATGATTCTTAAATCTTGATAAACAAGTGGTGTATAGCAGGATACTCTTATTAAGAATCACCTATGTGAGTGTGAACTGGGCAAAGTCTATGAGAAGGATAAGGCTATACTTCTCTAAAGCACTCAAAAATCAGGGATTGTTCAGGGCCAAAATGAACAAAATCATGAGAACCAAATAATGTTTGGAAAGAGTTTGTGTGAATTACTATTGTCTCGATTTACGTTAACGGCTAGACAGTTCAAGACATCACGTTCACTTGACAACCAGTAAACCCGATAGTCATTCACAAGGGAAGGTTCAAAGTCAAAAGCTACCTCTCCCGATACAAATGATTTCTAATTTTGTCTCTCTCTCAAAGTCTGCATAACATTTGCATAAGGCTGACAGTCAATATCATTCATGTGGAGAATTGTTAGAATTTGAGCCTAAATTAATGTGGGTGTCATTAATTATTTTTAATGATTCCATATATTAATGTGTTCTACTCCATGAATAGATTAAATTAAGTATTTGGAAGCTCAAATTTATGGAGTAATGAATGAGATATTAACTCCCAAAGATCACACTAGAAAATGATAAATGATAATAAATACATGTGGAAAAAGTTAAGTCCCACATCGGTTAAGAACTAAACTTTTAATGTGTTTATATACAAGGAAATTGCTCTTGGGTTTGGCCCCCAAGGGACACCCCACTTTTGTGGAAGGGAGAGGTGTGACACCCCCAAATCCAGGTACTTTATTTTCATAGGATTTGGTGTTCACCATCTAAATATATCATAACTAACTGCCCATAAATAAAGGAATGCAAAATAAATTACAACCTTAATAATAATATTCCTCATAAAAGGATTACATAATCGCCAAACGTTCCCAGGTTTCTAACCTTAAAACAACATCAAGTGCGGAAATAAACATCACATAATAAATTAAGTCTTGTTACATAAACCACATAATAAATTGAACAAGTCTTTATCACTTGTTCATCTTGCCCTGGCCCTTGCCCTTACTGGTTGACGGCTCGTCAACTATCTCAACTTTGGTTGCAATGGTTATATATGCAAGAGTGAGCAAAACAAAAGCTCACTTTAAATAACAATCAATAATGATAATATGTCACTGAATAAGTTCAATTGAATTGAATAACATTCTCTATTGTCGATAATCAAGAATTGAAAACAAGATTTAGAATTCATCTGAGGGTCACAAGACCTTGAACTATGGCCCAGGTTATAGGTATTTCTACTTAAACCTTTAACAATCATTAGACTATACGGACCTTCTATCTCTTACTTAGGGGGATCAGCCCTTCGTACCATGTATTGTGCATAGACATCTTAACGTTTCACGTATTAATCCCCTATAATAGGGTTATTCATCTCAGCTTTAACTAACGAGTCTGCACCAAAGAAAGTTTGATTTGGAATAGTTCAATGGGTAATTTAGAGTTCAACAATCATCAAGTAAGGAGTAGTTGAGTCGAAACTTATCAATAACTTAATAGTTCGATAACAAAAGAGTTATGGAATAATTATGAGTCATAAACGAATAGACATTATACTTAAAGTCATGCTTTAGAAGTAAACTTAAAAGCATTTGAAAGATACTATAAACCTTGCTTGAACGATAATGATAAGCCAAGGTTACACTCTTTTCAATAAGGAAATTAAATTAGAAACTTGTTCAATATGGAAATAAGGTTCAAGAACTTGCTTAAACGTAAACAAGAAAGGATAGAACAACTTACCTCGTGCGTAAGCTAGCAAATTAATAATTCGGTCCTCAATTATCCTATGCACATGTTATTAACAATAGCAACACGAATTAGTTATCACATAGCTAAGTCACATAATTAATTAACCAATTTAAGTTAACTTACAACTTTTAATCATTAGGTTTAATCACATCATTGGTTAGTAAATAACATGATCAACCCACACTTCCTTCTATTATCCACGTCAAACTTAAACTTGTTAAAATTTAATCAAGTTACAATTTAAAATCGTCAATCTCATATTACAAATATAATTACATACTGTTTAATCAACATATAATTTCATTAACATGCTTTTATAATTATTAGATTAACATTCCCAAAAATTGTACACTTCAATAACAATCTCTGCACAAACTGCCCAAGTGGCGCGGCAACGCCATATAATGAACTACAACAGGCACTGCGGCTCAGCCTCGGCACTGCAGCGTGAGTGAAATAGCATAGGACTGGCGTTGTGGCTCCATGACGGCGTGACATTTAACACACAGAACCG
Organism: Panax stipuleanatus; assembly: GCA_020205555.1. Lineage (NCBI taxonomy): Eukaryota > Viridiplantae > Streptophyta > Magnoliopsida > Apiales > Araliaceae > Panax > Panax stipuleanatus. Next base: position 80,026,988 of record CM035120.1, on the reverse strand, counting down.
GCGCTGCGGTACCATGACACGTCACCAGACACCGCTATGACGCTGCAGCGCTCTGTTTACTCACAGAACAGGCGTTGCGGTGCCACAACTCAGTAGTACGTAGACAGGTTCGCAAAAAATATAAAAAAATTCAATTTGGCTTAACAACTTTGCTCAATCAACAAATCTTACCTATATAAATTATACAAAACTTTACAGAAACATAAACTAATGTTTCTAACATGATTTTACCCATATAAACATCATAACAACTAACTTAAAACCTTTTAATTCAATGTTTTTGAAAAAAAAACTCCATTGTTACACGTTCTTGACAAAAATAATCACTGTGAATTCATTTTTTAACCAAATTACTTTATTTAAATCATGTTGTTTTTGTTTCTTAACATATTATCACAATCTACAATCAATTTATATATTATAACATGAATTAGACAATAATTTTTGTATCAAATAAGCCATTTTTCAAAATACTTCACTGTAACTTACTATGAACATGATTTCTTCATATTCATCATGTTTTCATAAATTAAACAACTTTATATTACATACAATTCTCATAGAAACATATTATATAAACAAATTGACATACAATAACCATATTTTCAATAATTGATTATCAACATCAATTTACAGAGAACTAAGAACAAGACCAAACACTAAAACTTTAAAACTATAATTATACCTTTGGATTGCTTGTTAGTTAGAAAAAGATGATGGAAACCTTCTTTGTTTTTCACAGAGAAATCTTTCTCTCTTCTCTTCTTCCTTCTCTCTTTTCTCTTTGATATTCTCTTCTTCTAACTTAACGTACAAACATAGTATACATATAATACATATAATAAAAACTGACAAACATAGTATCTCCTTTTTAATTCTTAATCAGTTACTTTTTTTAAAAATTCAAAAGTTAATAAGGCTTGTTTGGCAAAACTAGATTAAAATAGGAATTTCAAAAGCCTTAAGCCTTGTTTGGTAAAAACTAAATTAAACTTCTCTTAATTTATTTTAATAACTCATTTACTATATAGTTTTAATTATCACACTTTATCCAATTAAATTCTAATATTCAAATTCAATTAAATTAAAGTTAGTATCAACTTATTAAATCAAATTGCTACATAAATCAAATTGCTACACAATTATAATTTATTTATTAATCATAATTTTATGTAACAAATTAGTAAATCTCTAATTTAATTATTAAATTAAATTAGACACCACTATAATTATTCATCAATTCATTAAATCATTACTATAAAATTACTAAACATCAACTTAATTAATATATTACACTTAATTAAATTACTCCACCACATAATCACATCAATTATTTATTCAACTCAATAAATAAATCAACTAAAATATTTATTTAATTCAATAAATATTTAAAATTAAATACAAAAATCTCGTTTGTTACAAGAGAACCTAGCCAAGGCTTGGTTTGAACCCACACGCGCGCGCCGTCGCCGCCGACAGACCGGCCGGCCTGGCCTAGCCTGGCTTGGCTCGGGCTCGGGGCACGTGGCTCGTGGTTCGTGGGTCTGGGTCCTTGTATATAATTTTTTAGACAAAATTTATTTAAATTTTATTTATTTAGTTCTATTATCATAACTGTGTAGTTTTGATAAACAGTATTTATTATATTATCAAAACTGTGTCGTTTTGAGAAGAGGTGTCTGCTAAAAGAGTATCAGTCTGAACGGATGCCCCAAAACTACGTCGTTTTGTCGCGCCATTTCAACTACGCCTAAAACTACGTAGTTTTCGTTCTGCTAATGCTAAAACTACGTCGTTTTATGGGTCCGAACAAAAGCGCCCATTCTGCAAAAGATCAAAACTACATCGTTTTGACCAACGGATGCCATGACATGCCTTTTCAGAAGCATCCCATGTCTTTTTAAGGGCTAAGTGCCCATCCGAAGGGTCACCAACCCCTCCTATAAATAGATAGAGGGAAACCCATTAAAATCATTCATTCATAAGCATTATAGCATTATCAGTCTAGTTTTTAGTAATCATTTCATAAGTTATTTTTGAGAGAGAATTCTGAGCATTTCTTTGGTTCGTTGAGTATACTATTTGGAGTTCTACTATAGTATACAGTGTCATTGTATCTTGGGAGACAAGTGCTATCAACTCTGAGCACCATACGGAGTGCATAATTGTCTTAAGGATATAGTACCAAGTACTATCCTTGACAAATTTATTTCTCCAGTTTGAGATAAGTTAATATATATATAGTTTCCATTTTGTTTTTCCTAACAGTATTATCTTTTGTCATTCTTTCCATCAACTGTTTGTGAAGTTCAAAATCGAAACTAAGTAGTATCTCAAAGACGTATATTGATTCCAAACCTTTCAAATGGTCAGTCTATTTGGTCAATTTATACAAACAAGTTGCATTTTATATTAGCAGAGTTAAATTTGAATAATACTTAAGTAATAAAGGTCATCTGAAATCCAAGTCTATATAAAATGCAACTTATTTATAGAGACTTTAAAATAAAGTGTTCATTTGCAACTACTTGGAATCCAGATCCTTCGAGATAATACTTAGGACCCGAATGAGATTTTATACACACAAAAAAAAGAAAAGAAAATTGGAACTCGTAAGCGAATGAAAGTGCCTTGTAAAATTCATAAATTTAGGGTTCTTTACATTAATATACAACAATTAGAAAATAATTACAACATTAGTGCAACACCAAAATAATTACAAAAAGAGGGCAATAAATTAGTATCCGTCAATTTCACATTAATACGGAACTAAAATCAAGGAGCATTAACTGACGTACACGGCAGTTACCAAATGTGTGAGATCAGCAACCAACTAATATCCTAAATTCAAAATAACGAGAAAACAGGGGAGGCAAAATTTGCAGTTCGGAGAAGACGAAATAAAACGAACAAATCGGAGATTCAACATACGACTGCGGAGTTTCCAAAGACGAATCTGAAGTTTTCACAACAGCAGAACATTCAAGATCACGAAGAAAGAAGAGGCTTGAATAAGAGAATGTTGCAAGAGGAAATTTGAAACCGGCCTTCACGGATTACATAATTACAGATGTTAGTAAACAATGTGTTTATGATTTCAATTTTCAATTAGTAACCAGAAACAAAACTACTATAATGATTATTGGTTGTTTATTGATTGGTTACATATTTGTATACTGAGGTGTGTGACTTTCAAGTTTAAATGCATGTATTTACCCGTAGTTACTACATAATCATATATTGGTTGCCTTCATAAAATTGATCGGTCTTTAATTGGTCACAAAGTCAATATACTGAGTGTTTTGATTGTAAAATGCATGGAAAATGTGTTTTATATTTTGGTTACTAAGTAGATATATCTTGGTTACTGTCTAATCTGGATTTGGTTACTGTATAATGTTGATTTGGTTGTTGTATAATATTAATGTGTTTTCTACTGATGTTTTTTATATTGATGGTTACTTTTTAGATATATTGGTTACCTTCATAAAACCTTTTGGTCTTTAATTGGTCACAAAGTCAGTATACTGAGTGTTTTGATTGTAAAATGCATGGAAAAATATGCTTTATGTTCTGGTTACTAAGTAGATATATCTTGGTTACTGTCTAATCTGGATTTAGTTACTGTATAATATTGATTTGGTTGCTGTATAATATTAATGTGTTTTATATTGATGTGTTTTATATTGATAGTTACTTATTAGCTACATTGGTTACCTTCATACAACAGTTCGGTCTTTAATTGGTAACAAAGTCATTATACTAAGTGATTTGATTGTAAAATATATTGAAAAATGTGTTTTATGTTCTGGTTACTAAGTAGACATATATTGATTACTGTCTAATCTTGATTTGGTTACTGTATAATATTGATTCAATTATCAGACAATGGAGATGATTCCAGTTGTACTTTATTTCAACGGAACATGGACTGACAGAATATAACAAATTTGAAGTTACCGGCCTACTAGTTTCATCAACTAGTTCGTTCAAAGAAATGCAAAACTTGGTATGCAGTGCAATAAGGCTAGACACAAACACAACAACATTGTCAATCAAATTTCAGATTAGAAGCAACATTCCACCGGTCAGTATGTCAGATGAAGCAACCTTCAGATTCTTTATGGAAGTCAGTAAAAAATCTGATGAACAAGGCAAGTTTCCACTGATTATAGAGAATGTATACAGCAGTGGATGCACAACAATCTTGCAGAACTTGAGAAATGTAGAAGAAAATAGGATTCACGATGTAACGCCAATCAGATCAACACAATGGAATTTAGAACTTATACCACTAGAAACACAAGATTACCAAATTGGAACACAGTATGCTGATCAGCTTGCCATCGAAGTTATTGAACAACAACAAGACAGACAACATGACAGGTCATACATAGAAGAGCAATCTGATGATGTCATAACAGATCCGAATGAACATGAAGTAAAATTACATCAAACTTACAAAGACAAAAAAATCCTATCACAAGCAATAAGGTTGCATTTAATCAGGAAAAATAGACAACACAAGGTTGAACGAACAAGTGGTAGAGACTTTGTGCTAATGTGCATAGATAATAAAAATTGTATATGGAAGTTGAGAGCATCAAAGTTTCAAAAAACCAATATGTTCAAGGTGAGAAAATTCAACGATATCCGCACATGTTCAATCAACGTATTGCTGGAAGACCACAGACAGACAAATAGTGAGTTGGTTAGTGAATGCATAATGCACAGATTAACAAATCTGAAGAAAATATATAGACCAACAGATATTGTGGAAGACATGATGATAGAGTATAATGTGTCTATCTCTTACCAAAAAGCATGGAGATCAAAGGAGAAAGCATTGGAAAAAGTGAGAGGAAATCCACACGACTACTCTCTGATCCCATCATGGTTGCACATGTTAAAGAAAACAAATCCAGGTAACACTTGAAAACAATTTATGAATTTTTTATAATTAGTTAGGTACCCAAATCAAATGATTTGGCTACCTTAGTATGCAAGTTTAGTTACCAACTGTACTATAAAAAAAATTATGTTAAAATAGTTTTTTGTATATAATCAATATCTACACAAAAGGTTACAGTTTAATGACATTTTGGACACCATCTGCACCATATTGTAAACATTAAGATGGTAATTAGTTGGATACCATTAATCATATAAAGAGTTACCCTCTACTACAGGTTTGGATACTGTCTGCTACTTATAATTATATTGACATTGCTGAAATTTTATATCAGGTTCCATCATAGCCCTAGAGTTAGAAACAATGGTCGTTTCAAGTATCTATTCTTTGCCATGGGAGCATCCATTCAAGCATGGCATCATTGCTTCCCAATCATTGTAATTGATGGCACATTCATACAATCAACCTACCAGGGGACACTCTTGATAGCAAGCACACAGGATGCAAACAGAAACATTATTCTGATTGCTTTTGCAGTGGTTGACAGTGAAAATAAATTATCTTGGAGATGGTTTTTCGTAAATTTGAGAAATGATTGTGGAGTTAGGGAAGGCCAATGCATTGTTTCAGATAGACATGAAGCCATTGTACAGGGACTGAATTTTGTGTTCCCCGGTGTCATGCATGGTTCATATACATATCATGTATTAAAAAATATAAAAAACATATTCAGAAAGAGAGGAGAAGAACTCAAAAAGGCATACAACGGGGCTTATTGAGCTTACACTATTGAACAATTCAACAAACACATGGGTGAACTTGATACAATTGATGCTCGAATAAGGACATATTTGGAGAAAGAGGTTAAGTTAGAGAAGTGCACAAGGCTCCATGGGACTGCAAGCAGGTACTCAACAATAACTTCAAACACAGCATAATCTATCAATAATGCAATCAAGGAGATCAGGGAACTTCCAGTTACAACAATGATTGAATGCCTCCATTGTATGATTCAAAGATGGTATTTCACAAACAAACAAGCAGTTCTATCAACATTCACTACCCTTTCCACAACAGCTGAGAGAAGATTGCAATCTAATATCATTGAATCAAAGAAACTTAAGGTAACTAATACAACTTTTAAATTATTACATCAGAAGTTGCATTTGCATTTTATGAAAACCTCATTAGTCATTATTGATTAGCTGTATATGCTGAGAAGGTTACCAACATTACATATAACTGCAATTATTTCGATTTAAACAAACTAAATATTTATACATACTAACGACACGCTTAAATTATGTTGTAGGTTGAGATATCAAACCTAGTGATTTTCACTGTTTACGATGTCACCAAACAATATATTGTGGACATGGAACAAATGACATGCACATGCCGCAAATTTCAGTACCATGAGATGCCTTGTCCACACGTTGTTGCTGTTATCAGCAAGAGGAATTTGAGCTGTTATGAATTTTACTCAAAAACAACTTTGGTAGACACGTATTCAACTTTCATCATGCCGTTAGATGACAAAGAGAATTTGGATGTGCCAGAAGAAGTAAGAAACATGTGTAAAGCCACCAAACACAAGAAGACCAGCGGGAAGACCAAAGATAGGGAGGTACAAGCACGGATCTAAAAACAGAATTCAAAACAAATGCAGCAGGTGCCAAAAAAAAGGACACAATAGGAAAACATGCAATAATCCACCAGTTTTAAGACCAAAAAAGGTCTAATATAGTACATAAGCAAAAAAAGTGTAAATATAGGAATATATTGTTGTTTACTGTGAGTAACCATTAACCAGATATTTGATAACCTTTTTGATGATGTAAAGTAACCAAAATTGTGTTACACAATATTGAATAATATTTTAATTTATGATTCCAACATGATTTATCAATATAAAGCAAACATATACATTGAACAATTGGTAACTCTTCTGAAACATTTTTATATAAATTTGGTTACTCACAAAAAATAAAATGGTTACCTCTATATGCAGATTTGGCTACCAACTGGACCATTTCCAAATAATTTTTTATAAGCAGGTAATTTATAAGTATCCATCAGCTAGATAAATGGGCACTCTCACATGGAGTTTCTGATTCCATCATGGTTTAATAAAACAAAGAAAACATATACATGGAACACTTTCTATCTGTTCTGAAATATTTTTATGATTATTTAGTTAATACCAAAAACTAAAATGGCTACCTTTATATGAAGGTTTGGCTACCAACTATACCATTTCCAAATATATTTTTTTAATAGGGTATTTATAAGTAACCATGATTTACATAAATGGGCACTCTTACATGGAGTTTCTGATTCCATCATGATACAAAGTATAAATAAAGCATATACATTTAACACTTGATAACTGTTCTGATATAAGTTTATAATTATCTAGTTACTAATAAAAACTAAAATGGTTACCCTTATGTGCAGGTTTGGCTACCAACTGCACCTTTCATACTATTTTTTAATATATAATTTATAAGTGACCATCATCTACATAAATGGGCACTCTTACATGAAGTTTCTGATTCCATCATGATAACAAAGTATAAATAAAATATATACATTTAACACTTGATAACTGTTCTGATATAAGTTTATAATTATCTGGTTACTAACAAAAACTAAAATGGTTACCCTTATATGCAGGTTTGGCTACCAACTGCACCTTTCAACCTATTTTTTTTTTAATATATAATTTATAAGTGACCATCATCTATATAAATGGGCACTCTTAAATGGAGTTTCTGATTCCATCATGATGACAGAGTATAAATAAAACATATACATTTAATACTTGATAACTGTTCTGATATAAGTTTATAATTATCTGGTTACTAACAAAAACTAAAATGGTTACCCTTATATACAGGTTTGGCTACCAACTGCACCTTTTAACCTATTTTTTTTTAATATATAATTTATAAGTGACCATCAACTATATAAATGGGCACTCTTAATTGGAGTTTCTGATTCCATCATAATGACAGAGTATAAATAAAACATATACAATTAACACTTGATAACTGTTCTGATATAAGTTTATAATTATCTGGTTACTAACAAAAACTAAAATGGGTACCCTTATATGCAGGTTTGGCTACCAACTACACCTTTCAACCTATTTTTTTTAATATATAATTTATAAGTGACCATCATCTATATAAATGGGCACTCTTAATTGGAGTTTCTGATTCCATCATGATGACAGAGTATAAATAAAACATATACATTTAACACTTGATAACTGTTCTGATATAAGTTTATAATTATCTGATTACTAACAAAAACTAAAATGGTTACCCTTATATGCAGGTTTGGCTACCAACTGCACCTTTCAACCTTTTTTTTTTAATATATAATTTATAAGTGACCATCATCTATATAAATGGACACTCTTAAATGGCCTTTCTGACCAATTTGAACCAACAAACAATGCATCATAATCACAAAACAATGTATCAGACACAACTTATAAGTAACCAATATGAACCAACAAACAATGTCAAACCACTGGTAATATAATCAAATATGTAATCCCATTTACATAAGCTGCACTAAACAGTAAAAACTCACTAACCATAACAAAGTTATGGATATCCAAAAAAAACCAATGTACGAAAAATAGTTTACAAGGAAAGACAATAATAACCAAACTAATAATAATCTGGGACAAATCTGCCTTGATATTCTATATCAGACTCGTATCTCTCTAATTGCTTGGTCCTGGCATGCATGTAGAGGTTCATGCATAATTTCTTTCGGTAATGCGTAATGGGGAATGGTATAGGCATTTCAGCAAACTGTTGGTGAATAACATGTTCAGCAAAATAAATCGTGAACATCCCACAATCACTGCACAAACAGACAAAATAAAATAAAAATCAAAACTAAAATCATACTAGATTTAATAATTAAAGAAATGGAAACAATGTAAACCTTACCCCTCAATTTGTTCAGGTACCCCCTCTACAAATTCAAGTTCAATTATATCATGTTCCTCCTTATTAAGATACGGTTCACTCTTGAAATCAATATCAGGTCTATCCTTCCAAAAACCACTCTTAGACAGTATTATGGGTAGGATGAAAATATAAGGCTCACAGACATTCATAATATTTGTTCGCATTTGTGACCTGTTTGGCTGAAGAGAGTTGTAAACTTTTAAAAGTCTGCGATGCACATCAAAGGTCAACAAAAACCAGTGCTCCGGAGATGACATATGAATGGGGAAAAACACATAATCAACATCGACCCATGGTGTGTTCACATCCATAAAAAATCCACGGATGTATTTAGCAACATCACCCTCCCCTGACAATAGACTCTTATCTGCATTTTTACGACAATATTCATCATACAAAGCAGTCATCTTCATATGAAACCAACAATCTGTAGTCGTTGCCCTTATGTGAATATTGTCAGAGTGTCTGGCCAATTTTTGGAAGTAGTATAATGAAATATTGATATGTTGAACCAAAAAAAAACCAAAATTCATAAGATATAAACAGTTGCTTAAAAATACAACTCTATGCTAAAGGTAACCAGCACTGTTAAAACTAGTTACTAAACCAGTTAACTAAGGCAACCATAACTATCACAACAGAATTTGAAAAAAAAGAACTCACATCATCATCTAGCCACTGTCCAGGAGTCTTTAATTTGTAGAACCACATTTTAGATTATATTGGGTCAAACCCAAATCTAAATGCAGGTTCAATCTTATCATTGTCTCTAGGGAATTTGTCAATCCTTCAATATAAAAGCATATTAGTATACACACTAACATTAAAAATTACCATATTAGTATACACACAATACAATACCATATAAAAACATTAAAAATACACACTAACCAAATCAGAATTGAAGAGTCATTAGTAACCAATTTAATCAACCTCTATATTGTAAACAGTTACCTGGTAACCAAAAAATAATAACATAGTAACCAAAACTCCACTTTGAGGGCACACTAATAGTAACCAAAATATAATAAAATAGTAACCAAAACATAATATAACAGTAACCAAAACATAATATGATAGTAACCATAACATAATATAATAATAACCAAACAGAAACATCATGTAATCAAACCCAATTTAAGCAACCTATATGTACTAAACAAATACCTAGTAACCAAACATAATATAATAGTAACCAAAACTTTACTTTGAAGGCACATTAATAGAAACCAAAACATAATATAATAGTAACCATAACATAATATAATAGTAATCAAAATATAATAGAATAGTAACCATAAACATAATATAATAGTAAACCAAACAGAAACATCATGTAATAAAACCCAATTTAAGCAACATATGTATACTAAACAATTACCTAGTAACCAAAACATAATATAATAGTAACCAAAATCCCACTTTGAGTGCACATTAATAGTAACCAAAACATAATATAATAGTAACAAGAACATAATATAGCAGTAATCAGAACATAAAATAATAGTAACCAGAACATAATTTAATATTAACCATTTATTTCTAAAGGAAAACAAATTTATTTGTTTTATACAAAACTATATCATTGTTAAACTTCAAATAACATACATTTTCCTGTTGTTTAGGCCAATCTTAAACCATTGATCAAATAATGCATCTTCATATCTTGTTGGCATGGCCATGCATACATTGGGGAATGCAGAAAGACTTCTACGTATTTGAGTAGGACCCACAGCAGTAGAAGATGAACCAGCAGATCCAAACTTCGTTGTATATGGACTCCTCAAAACGGCACTCTTGGCAGGTTCACAAACCGGTCTACCACCAGGTTTATGGGTGCTTCTCTCCACCTCAGCACACTGAACTATATCCTGAGTAGTTAATACCAGTTCATCAAGTACAGACCTGCTTTCTGCCTCGAATTTATCCCCCTTTATCAATTGACAAAAAAGGTAACAGATACAATTAGATTTTCAACCCAACATATATATGCAGGTAACTAATATATGTAATAACAAATCCAAACTATAATATAATGCAGTAACCAACCCTGTGACAAACAAGATTTTTGTAATTTATTTTGAATATTTATTGAATTAAATAAATATTTTGATGATTTAATTATTGAGTTAAATAATTAATTGATGAATTTGTGGTAGATTAATTTAATTATATGTGTCACATTAGTTAAATTAATGTGGTGAATTTTTATATTCAAAGTATGTATTTAATTGAGCTTATTTGATTAATATATTAATTAATAAGCATAATGTTATTCTAATTAATTTAATAATTAATTAGAGATTTATGATTAGACATAATTAATAAATAAGAATTTTAATTATGTGACTATGTGATTTAATGTAGATTTATGCTATTTTATTTAATTGATTTAAATAGCATTATTTGATTTAATTGGGTGTGACATTAATTAACTATATTATAATAAATTAATTAAAATAAATGAGAAAGGATTCCTTAAGCTAGCCAAACAAGGCCTTAAGGGGAGTTGGTCAGTTAACCCACTAAGGGACCAACTGACAACCACTCACCCATTATATATTATACGTATTATACTTATATACATATATACTATATCAATTCATATATTCATATCAGAGGAAATAAAAACTTAGAGAGTCAGAGAGAATTTTGAGAGAAAAGATTGAGGGAGAAGAATTTGAGAAATTTATATCATCATCCTTGAATCATCTTCACCAACTAGCAAGGGTAATTCCTTCTCCTAAGTTTTTAAATTCAAGTTCTTAAAGTTTTCCATTAACGTATGTTAGATTCTCTGTGAATAACTAATTTGATAATTAATGTATGATATGATTTTATATGTGTTATTGTATGATCATAACATGTTGTATATCATGTATGCATGATTTAGTGCGATTAAATCCATGTAGTTATGCTTAATTGGGTTTTCAAAAGTTACAGAGTGTAAAAATTGTACATATGGCCCATATGGCCCTTACGTACAAAATTTACACACCTTATGCGTTTATTTAACTTAAATTAACACTTGAATGTGATTGTGTACATTTAAACGAACAAAATGGAAGTTAAACGAACGGATTCGGTGTTATAACGAATCCGTAACGTTGAATTCTTGTTTTCTTTCAAAACTTTATAAAATATTGAAAATAGTGAAATTAAATGTTGTGATTTGTGTAATTCCGTGATTTAAAGTGTTAAAAGCATGCTTAGAACATGGTATGATGTTTCTGTAAATTCTATATCTCATGGGTAGCCTTAAATTCATTTCGTTAGTTTAATTTGGATTTATTTGGGTTGCTCTGTGTGTCATTCGCGAACTGGAAATCTGGGTCTGCGTTGCCGCGCGGCCGCGCTGGTCCCAAGGGTAACTGGCGCGCGGCCGCGCCCCTTGCAGAAATTTGAAATTTTTTTGCTAAGTGTTCGTGTGTTCTAAGAGGTGGTTTAAAACCTAATGTAATGAACATAAAGATATGCTAAACATATAATAAGAGGTTAATAACTTATATTACGTGAGTAATTAATAAGTTAATTACATGACTTGAATCGTTAATTGTATAGTCCAATAACGTGCTCAAAACCGATGTGTGTGATTCGATACGTATATCGAGTTATTGATTAATTTGTATTGTGAACGTATTGATATGTAGGATGTAATAAAGAACGTGAATTATAATTGTAGCTTGTGCAAGAGGCAAGTATCCTATCCCTAATTTATTGATTTAGCAAGTTCCCTAAATTCTAATTTATTCATTTATTAAGCCTTAGACTTGTGTTTCTATATCGAGTAAGCTCGTGTTTTTAATTGTTCAAGTTCGAAATTCATATTACATATTGTAACTCTTTTAAAAGCATGATTCAGTGATACAATACTTATTCGATTGTATACTCTTGAGATTTATTATTCAAGTTGAATATCGATGTTATTGTTGAACCTTATAGGACTAGTGAACCCTTATTGATTCGACTAGTCCATAGTTGATGAACGTTCTAAATTCCAAAATACTTATTGAGCTTATCCAAACCAAACTTCCTTTGGTGCGGACTCTGATGTCAAAACTGAGATGAACAACCCTGTAAAAGGGGATTATTTACGCTTTAGCGTTGAGATATTGTGCACAATATGGTACTAAGGGCTGATCCCCCTAAGTACGAGAAGTAGAGTCCATAGTCTTATGACTGTTAAAGGTTTTAAGTATAAACACTTTACAACCTAGGACATAGTTCAAGGTCTTATGACCCTCAGATGATATTTTGATTCCTGTTATTTATCCTCGAGTCAAAAGTTGAGTTTCTTTATTCAGATGTCCTTGATTCACTCGCATGTTATTATATTGTTGTCATATTATTATACTTGTGGGCAACCGTGCTCACTCTTGCGTAATAATAACATTGTAGTTAAGAACGAAAGGTCTGACGAGCCTTCTACTAGCAAAGGCAAGGGCAAAGTCAACAAGTGATGAAGACTTGTTGTTTATTTTATGTGTTTATGTTTCAGACTTATGTTAAAGTTGTGTAAAACTTATTTAATTAGTTATATTTCCGCATTTGATATTTAAGGTTAAGTACGACCTGGGATTGATGTATTTCTTTTCAGATGTTGTAACCCCATAAGGGGAGGATTATTTCTATTTATTTCATGGTTTGCATTTACTATGGGTAGATAGATAGATGATATTTGTACAGTGAACACCAAGTCCCGTGGAAATTGAAGTACCCGGATTTGGGGGTGTCACAGGTTGGTATCAAAGCCGTAGGTTATGAACCTTAGGTGGGGAAAAACCTTAGGATAGTAGCCTTTTTAGAGATCGAGAACATAGTAATGATAACTCTTATCGAGTTCTAAGAAAGATAATAACTTACCTTATGTGCTACGTGCTTATACTTATATATTCGAGTCTCGATTAGCATCACGTAATTACTAAAACTTAAAATTTTATTTGTCAGGATGACGAATGCTGGAGAACCTAGTCAGTCCAGGGACCTTGTACCCCTAGAGGCTAGAGAGGAGGAGCCCCGAGATATCCACGTAGTTTGGGAGCAGTTAGTCCGACGAGAGCCATCACCCTTGATCACAGTCATTGGTCAGGAGATTGTGCCGGTGTCTAATTCAGAGGAGGACTCTGAGGAAGACCCTGAGGAGATTGAAGTTCAGGCTGAGGCAGCTGAAGAGGAGGAGGAAGACCCTGAAGAGTTCCCGCCGAGCTCTATCAGTGCTGAGATGTATGACGAGCTGTATGACCGTAACATAGAGTTACGTGATACTGTTCAGGAGCTGAGGGAGACTGTTCAGGAGCTGAGGGAGCGGTCGGTTACTCAACAGTCTACCATCGAGCTGAGGGATGGAGAGGTTGAGGCTCTTCACACACGTTTGGGAAATGTAGAGTGGAATTTGGCTCACGAGAAGGGCCAAACCGAGCAGAAGTCAGAGGAAATTGAGGAATTGAAGAATGAACTAAAAGAGAAATCAGCAAGGCTGGCCATAGCAGAGGAGGCTTGGGTAAGGGAATCACGACGAGCAGATCTCGCAGAAGATAATTGTCGGGCGAAGAAGGCCAAGCTTGAAGAGACGTACTCTATACTTCAGTATGCAATTGACGAGGCCCAGGATCGGGTTATGAGGTACCCAATTCAGTTTGAAGGACTACCGTCGTACATGCTAGATCGCAGGACGATGTCTCGGATTATGGAAGAAGAGCGTGGCAAAGCTGTTCGTCGCCTTAATGGGCAGTGATAGGAACATTTGATTTTGTGAAACCTATCTGGTAGTTAATAATGTAAATTCCAATGTGTTTATAAACAGAGGAATATTTTATGTTTTAAATCCTGTAGATTCTTTATCTCAGGATAGTTGATGTAAATAGCAGTGATGCTATCGTATTATGTTAAAACTTTTGATTTAGTAATATATCAGAGTTTATTTGAGATAATGTGTTGACTGATTGTGTCTAAATGTTTAAGTTAAGCCTTAGATATTTAAAAGATTGAATAAAGTTCTAATACGCGTATTTCCTAACAGTAAAATGCCGCCAAGGAGACGATCTAACCGTCAACAGGCCCAAGAAGGGTCAACTAACAACAACAACGACGCCAATGCTAACCCCGTTCAGCAGTTGGCGAACTTACTTGCTGGAGCGCTTAACAACCAACCTCAAGCTCCACCGGCCACAACGTTCAAGGACTTCAAGGCGGTGGGACCGCCAGAGTTTAAAGGCACCATGAACCCGATAGAAGCTCAAACCTGGGTCATGGAGATGGAAAAAGTTTTTGACGTCGCCAGAGTCAGAGAGGACCAGAAAACCGCCTATGCAACGTTCATGCTGAAATCTGAGGCCAGCTATTGGTGGCAAGCGAATAAGGTCCGGGGAGGTGAAGGTGTGATTACCTGGGAGAGGTTCAAGGAGATGTTCTTCGAGATGTACTTTCCGACCAGCTCGCAGAATCAAATGGAGGTCCAGTTCTTGGAACTGAAACAGGGAAATATGTCCGTACCAGAATATGCGGCGAAATTCAATGAGTTGGCTAGGTTTGCCACGTATCAAGTGCACACCGATCAGAGGAAGGCAAGGAGGTTTGAACAGGGCCTGAAGCCCTGGTTGTATAGCAAAGTGTCAATGTTCCAATTGAACACTTTTGCTGGGGTGTTGGAGAAGGCCATTCTCGCTGAAGGCGGGAGTGATGCAGTTACAAAGTATAACCAAGATCAGAAAAAGAAGAAGAGTGAAGGTGAAGGAATTAACAAGGCTAGTGGTAGCAACACGGGAGGGAGTAATAATCAGAAGAGGAGGTGGAATGATAACTCATCGACTGGGAATCAGCAAGGTGGTCAGAAAAAGAGGATCGAAGCTTGTTCGACCTGCGGGAAAGCTCACCTGGGGGTCTGTATGAAGGGAAAACGAGTATGTTATAATTGTGGTCAGGAAGGCCACATAGCACCTAACTGTCCGAACCCAAAGAAGGGCGCTTGCTTCACTTGCGGCTCAAAGGACCATCTGGCAAGGGACTGTCCCAAGAAGGGATCTGGAAGGGAAGGATCAGGTGGAAACAGGGGAAACAGCGGTGGAAGTGCTTTAACTATCACGGGACCAACCGCAACCAACCGACCAACCGCCAGGACCTTCAACATGACCGTGCAGGATGCTGTGCAGTCTCGCGATGTGGTGTCAGGTATCATTCCGATCAATAAAGTTAATGCTTATGTACTATTTGATTCGGGTGCTACTTGTTCATTTATATCCGATGACTTTGCTAAGAACTTAGAACTTCCTATGGACGAGTTAGAATACCCCATGAATATAGAGATTGCGAATAAAGAAGTAATCCCTGTTAAGTATGTACACAAGAACTGTAGAGTAGATATTAAGGGTAACATTATGAACGTAAATCTTATCCCGATTAGACTTGGGGAATTCGATGTTATTCTGGGAATGGATTGGCTAGTCAATTATGGGGCTGTAATTGATTGCCAGAGGAAGTGTATCAACCTTATGACCCCGTCAAAGGTTGTGTTTTATGGCAGTAAATCGCCTAGACAAGCGAGTTGTCTGACGATGATGCAGGCCAGGAAGTTGTTAAGACAAGGCTGTGTAGGATATTTAGCCTACATAGTCGATAGTCGTAAAGAAAATTCGAAATTAGAAGATATACCAGTCGTGAGGGACTTCTTAGACGTATTTCCGGATGATCTGCCAGGACTTCCGCCAGACAGAGAGGTTGAGTTTGTGATCGATTTGGCGCCAGGGACGGCCCCAATATCGAAGGCACCATACCGGATGGCTCCGGTAGAGATGAAAGAGTTAATGGTACAACTACAAGAGTTACTGGACAAGAAGTACATCCAACCGAGCGTATCGCCGTGGGGAGCGCCGGTGTTATTTGTGAAGAAGAAGGACGGGACGATGCGGCTTTGCATCGACTACAGAGAACTGAATAAGGTCACAATTAAGAATAGATATCCATTACCGAGGATCGACGATCTGTTCGACCAATTGAAGGGTGCAAGGTACTTTTCAAAGATAGACTTGAGGAGTGGCTATCATCAGCTGAAGGTGAGGCCAGAGGATGTTCCAAAGACAGCATTTAGGACTCGATATGGTCACTACGAATTTTTGGTAATGTCATTTGGTCTAACGAATGCTCCTGCAGCATTCATGGGCTTAATGAATGGAGTGTTCAAGCCGTTTTTGGACAAATTCGTGGTGGTCTTTATCGACGATATTTTGGTATACTCGAAGACCAAGGAAGAACATGTAGAACATCTGAAGTTAACATTAGAGGCGTTGAGAAGAGAGAAGTTGTACGCCAAATTTTCTAAATGTGAATTCTGGATTGAAAGAGTGCAATTTCTTGGACATGTGATCGACAAGGACGGAATTTCGGTAGATCCCTCTAAAGTCGAAGCTGTGATGAACTGGGATCTGCCGAAAACACCGTCGGAAGTGAGGAGTTTTCTTGGATTGGCGGGTTATTATAGAAGATTTATTCAGGACTTTTCCAAGATCGCAACTCCGCTGACAAATTTGACTAGAAAATCGGTGAAATTCGTTTGGACAGAGAAGTGTGAGGAAAGTTTCCAAGAGCTCAAGAGGAGGTTGAGTTCAGCACCTGTGTTATCCCTTCCGGACGACACAGGCAATTTTGTGGTTTATAGTGATGCGTCGCATAAAGGACTTGGCTGTGTGCTTATGCAAAACGGCAGGGTCATTGCGTATGCGTCACGACAATTGAGAGACTATGAGAAGGGGTATCCGACCCATGACTTGGAGTTAGCTGCCGTGGTATTTGCTTTAAAAATTTGGAGACACTATCTCTATGGGGAGAAGTGTGAAATATATACAGACCACAAGAGTCTGAAATATATCTTTACACAGAAGGACTTGAATATGCGCCAGAGAAGGTGGCTGGAGTTAATTAAGGATTATGACTGTGAAATCTTATACCATCCGGGTAAGGCTAATGTGGTTGCCGACGCCTTAAGCAGAAAGGGTCGGGAGAAATTGATGATGTTGACTACTCAGGAGGAACTAATTTCAGCAATGGAAAAGCTGAAATTGGAAGTGAAGTATTCGATGGAGATTGACGAGAAGTTGTTTCAGATTCAAGCTGGTACAACCCTATTGGATAAAGTTAAGGAAGCTCAACTTCAGGACGAAGAATGTGAGAAGGTTAAGAAAAAGATATCTGAAGGAACCGAACCGAGATTCAAGATAGACAGTGAGGGACTACTGAGATTTGAGAATAGAGTTCGGGTACCGTCAGTGCCAGAAATTAAGGATGACATTTTGAGAGAGGCTCATAGCTCACGGTATTCAATTCACCCCGGTAGTACCAAGATGTACCAGGATCTTCGACAGCACTTCTGGTGGCCAAATTTGAAACGAGATGTTGCTGAGTGTGTTGCAAAGTGTCTAACCTGTCAGAAAGTGAAAGCAGAACATCAGAGACCAAGTGGTTTGCTACAACCCCTGGAAATCCCAGAATGGAAATGGGAACACATTACGATGGATTTCGTGGTTGGCCTTCCGACGACTCAGAAAGGCTACGACGCAGTATGGGTTATCGTTGACCGACTGACGAAATCCGCACACTTCCTTCCGATTAAAATCAGATTCAACTTAGACCAGTTGGCAAGGCTATATGTGAAAGAGATTGTTTCGAGGCACGGAGTTCCGGTGTCAATTGTTTCCGACAGAGATCCGCGTTTCACATCGAACTTCTGGAAGCGACTACAAGAATGCATGGGGACACAGTTGAGAATGAGTACGGCTTATCACCCTCAGACAGATGGGCAGAGTGAAAGAACGATCCAGACATTGGAAGATATGTTGAGAGCATGCATCATGGATTTTAAAGGAAATTGGGATGATCACCTACCGCTTGTGGAATTCGGTTACAACAACAGTTACCACGCTAGTATTGGCATGCCGCCTTACGAAGCGTTGTACGGAAGAAAATGCAGAACCCCGCTATACTGGGATGAAGTTGGCGAGAGACAACTATTAGGTCCAGAACTGGTACAGCAGACAGCAGAGATAGTCAAAGTGATCAGAACAAGACTGGTAGCAGCTCAGGATAGGCAGAAGAAATACGCCGATCCACACCGTAAGAACATTGAGTTTGAATCGGGTAGCTATGTGTTCTTGAAAGTCTCTCCCTGGAAGGGGAAGATTAGATTCGGTAAGAAGGGAAAATTGAGCCCAAGGTTCATTGGACCCTTTGAAGTACTGCGAAGGATTGGAGAAGTTGCGTATGAGGTAGCCTTACCTCCGGCGCTTGAGAATGTCCACAACGTCTTTCATGTGTCAGTTTTACGCCCCTACAAACCCGATTACAAACATGTGATTGAATATGAACCCCTACATTTTGAGAAAGACTTATCCTATGAAGAAATTCCTGTTCAGATTGTTGACAGGAAAGAGCAAGTCCTCAGAAATAAAATTATACCTTCTGTTAAGGTAATTTGGAGGAACCACAATGCTGAAGAAGCTACGTGGGAACTCGAAGAGCATATGATGAAGAATTACCCAGATTTATTTACTTAATTTTTTTTGTTTATGCGATTCTGGGGACAGAATCTTTGTAAGGGGGAGAGAATGTAACGGGATGAAATTTAATTGAACCGTGATTCTGGGGACAGAATCCTTTTAAGGGGGGAAAGATGTGACAAACAAGATTTTTGTAATTTATTTTGAATATTTATTGAATTAAATAAATATTTTGATGATTTAATTATTGAGTTAAATAATTAATTGATGAATTTGTGGTAGATTAATTTAATTATATGTGTCACATTAGTTAAATTAATGTGGTGAATTTTTATATTCAAAGTATGTATTTAATTGAGCTTATTTGATTAATATATTAATTAATAAGCATAATGTTATTCTAATTAATTTAATAATTAATTAGAGATTTATGATTAGACATAATTAATAAATAAGAATTTTAATTATGTGACTATGTGATTTAATGTAGATTTATGCTATTTTATTTAATTGATTTAAATAGCATTATTTGATTTAATTGGGTGTGACATTAATTAACTATATTATAATAAATTAATTAAAATAAATGAGAAAGGATTCCTTAAGCTAGCCAAACAAGGCCTTAAGGGGAGTTGGTCAGTTAACCCACTAAGGGACCAACTGACAACCACTCACCCATTATATATTATACGTATTATACTTATATACATATATACTATATCAATTCATATATTCATATCAGAGGAAATAAAAACTTAGAGAGTCAGAGAGAATTTTGAGAGAAAAGATTGAGGGAGAAGAATTTGAGAAATTTATATCATCATCCTTGAATCATCTTCACCAACTAGCAAGGGTAATTCCTTCTCCTAAGTTTTTAAATTCAAGTTCTTAAAGTTTTCCATTAACGTATGTTAGATTCTCTGTGAATAACTAATTTGATAATTAATGTATGATATGATTTTATATGTGTTATTGTATGATCATAACATGTTGTATATCATGTATGCATGATTTAGTGCGATTAAATCCATGTAGTTATGCTTAATTGGGTTTTCAAAAGTTACAGAGTGTAAAAATTGTACATATGGCCCATATGGCCCTTACGTACAAAATTTACACACCTTATGCGTTTATTTAACTTAAATTAACACTTGAATGTGATTGTGTACATTTAAACGAACAAAATGGAAGTTAAACGAACGGATTCGGTGTTATAACGAATCCGTAACGTTGAATTCTTGTTTTCTTTCAAAACTTTATAAAATATTGAAAATAGTGAAATTAAATGTTGTGATTTGTGTAATTCCGTGATTTAAAGTGTTAAAAGCATGCTTAGAACATGGTATGATGTTTCTGTAAATTCTATATCTCATGGGTAGCCTTAAATTCATTTCGTTAGTTTAATTTGGATTTATTTGGGTTGCTCTGTGTGTCATTCGCGAACTGGAAATCTGGGTCTGCGTTGCCGCGCGGCCGCGCTGGTCCCAAGGGTAACTGGCGCGCGGCCGCGCCCCTTGCAGAAATTTGAAATTTTTTTGCTAAGTGTTCGTGTGTTCTAAGAGGTGGTTTAAAACCTAATGTAATGAACATAAAGATATGCTAAACATATAATAAGAGGTTAATAACTTATATTACGTGAGTAATTAATAAGTTAATTACATGACTTGAATCGTTAATTGTATAGTCCAATAACGTGCTCAAAACCGATGTGTGTGATTCGATACGTATATCGAGTTATTGATTAATTTGTATTGTGAACGTATTGATATGTAGGATGTAATAAAGAACGTGAATTATAATTGTAGCTTGTGCAAGAGGCAAGTATCCTATCCCTAATTTATTGATTTAGCAAGTTCCCTAAATTCTAATTTATTCATTTATTAAGCCTTAGACTTGTGTTTCTATATCGAGTAAGCTCGTGTTTTTAATTGTTCAAGTTCGAAATTCATATTACATATTGTAACTCTTTTAAAAGCATGATTCAGTGATACAATACTTATTCGATTGTATACTCTTGAGATTTATTATTCAAGTTGAATATCGATGTTATTGTTGAACCTTATAGGACTAGTGAACCCTTATTGATTCGACTAGTCCATAGTTGATGAACGTTCTAAATTCCAAAATACTTATTGAGCTTATCCAAACCAAACTTCCTTTGGTGCGGACTCTGATGTCAAAACTGAGATGAACAACCCTGTAAAAGGGGATTATTTACGCTTTAGCGTTGAGATATTGTGCACAATATGGTACTAAGGGCTGATCCCCCTAAGTACGAGAAGTAGAGTCCATAGTCTTATGACTGTTAAAGGTTTTAAGTATAAACACTTTACAACCTAGGACATAGTTCAAGGTCTTATGACCCTCAGATGATATTTTGATTCCTGTTATTTATCCTCGAGTCAAAAGTTGAGTTTCTTTATTCAGATGTCCTTGATTCACTCGCATGTTATTATATTGTTGTCATATTATTATACTTGTGGGCAACCGTGCTCACTCTTGCGTAATAATAACATTGTAGTTAAGAACGAAAGGTCTGACGAGCCTTCTACTAGCAAAGGCAAGGGCAAAGTCAACAAGTGATGAAGACTTGTTGTTTATTTTATGTGTTTATGTTTCAGACTTATGTTAAAGTTGTGTAAAACTTATTTAATTAGTTATATTTCCGCATTTGATATTTAAGGTTAAGTACGACCTGGGATTGATGTATTTCTTTTCAGATGTTGTAACCCCATAAGGGGAGGATTATTTCTATTTATTTCATGGTTTGCATTTACTATGGGTAGATAGATAGATGATATTTGTACAGTGAACACCAAGTCCCGTGGAAATTGAAGTACCCGGATTTGGGGGTGTCACAAACCCAACATATGCAGGTAACTAATATATGCAATAACCAATCCAAAGAATAATATAGTAACCAATGTATGAAGTAACAGAAATAATATAATGCTGTAACAAAAATGCTGTAATGCATTAATAGAAACTATAATGCAATAATATCAATACTATAATGCAGTAACCAATATATGCAGGTAACTATTATCACCAGAAACTAATACAAACTGACTGGGCAGTAGCAGACTAACTATAATTCAGTAACCAACCCAACATATGTAGGTAACTAATATTTTAAAAGAACACTAACCTCATCAGGGGTAAAAACAACAAGCTCTTTCCCATATGATATAACAGTAACCAACACATAATATAATAGTAACCAAAATATAATATAATAGTAACCAAAACATATTATAACAGTAACCAAACATAAACAGCATGTAATCAAAATCAACATATGTAGTAACAAATCCAACATATGCAGGTAACTAATATTTTAAAATAACACTAACCTCAGCAGCAACATAAACAACAATCTCTTTCCTAGTTGGTTGCCTTAAAATATCAAAAGATGGCATGTCATTGTTCTTGCCAAACTGTGAAAAATGAAAACAACTAATTAATCATTAAAACAAAAAACATATAACACATAAAAAAACAAATAAATATGTTAAACCTTTTCATCATCTCCATCCATATGAACCCCAATAGGGGTAAAAACAACAAGTTCCCTCCCAGAATTCTATCTCAAAGTATCAACAGTCGGCTGGTCATTTTCATTGCCAACCTGTTAAAATATAAAACACTAAATAACCGATAAAAGAGAAAACATATAACATAGCAAAAAACAGACAAAATATGTTTAACCATGACACTATCTTCATCATCATTATTATTTCTTTCAAACTGGTTCGACACATCCAAACCATGACCTACATCATGGGACTTTTCCAACGTAACATCATGATCTACCTCTTTAGCAGTCTCAGTGTCATCATCATCCTTCTCATTGACTTTTGAACCATCTTCATCATCATCCTTCTCATTTACTTTCGAACCATCGTCATCATCATCCTTCTGATTGCCTTCATCCTTCTCATTTAATTTTGAACCATCGTCATCATCGTCCTTCTCATTTCCTTTCGAACCATAGTCATCCTCATCATCATCATCATCATTGTGAGAACCTGAATTTTCAAGAATCATTATTAATA
The DNA here is from genome assembly GCA_020205555.1 of Panax stipuleanatus. NCBI lineage: Eukaryota > Viridiplantae > Streptophyta > Magnoliopsida > Apiales > Araliaceae > Panax > Panax stipuleanatus. Next base: position 80,003,545 of record CM035120.1, on the reverse strand, counting down.
AGAATTTAATAAATAAAATTCTTAAGGTATTAGATGGGTTCGAATATGAATATATCTGTGATATGAGGTTTGTAGTATTGAATTATATAGAATAATATGAGCTATGTAATATGTGATTTTTGGTGTTTAATAAATATATATGTCATTATTATATATTTGTTATGCATGGTAGAGATGAATTAGTAAGGGAGATGGATAATATTTATCTATCGATATTAAATGAATTATAGAATTTTTATCATAGTAAGTTGGTGACATTAAATATCTTTAATAATCACCATTTTCTGGAGTATATGTACGTTGTTAGAGAGAGAAAGAAAATCAATAATCATTAGATATGTATTGGTTAGAGAATTATTAATTAATTAAATTCACGGCAAGAAGTGAAGATTAAAGGAATGATTATATGTGTTATATATATATATATATATATATATATATATATATATATATATATATATATCTTGAATTATGTGGATGGGTGGAAAGAGAAATAATTATTATATTTTTCTAATAAAGAATATTAGAATAATTTCTTATTGAATTATTTTAATAAAAAGTGGGAGCATTATTTTAAATAATAATAATAATAATACCTTGTATGTTTTTGAATGAGGTAATATGAAGGAGGGTAGATATATTGAAACATATTTGCTATATGTAGTATATTGATAGGAAATAACTTATGGTCTATTCTCTATATAGAAGGTGTACAGCTGTTGTACATATAACTATTTTATCAATACTTAGATATTATATTTAATTAATATCTTGAGAAATAAGTAAGTCATTTTTATGATTAATGCCCTATTGGAAATGATATATTATAATAAAACTTATTATATCATGTTATGAAGGAATGATTAAACAAGAATAGTTAATATTATTATGAGAATTATTGCTATGTGCAAGTATACATGTTATGCGAGTTTGAGCCTATGCAAATGAATGCTAAGATTATATTAAAGGGAGTCACTAATGGTCTAATTAAATTAGTGGACTAACCCTAAGTTTTATACCAAAAGAATTGATAAGGTGATTAGTAATTAAATATTCAATTTGCTTGAATATAGTGAAAGGATTAATTGTGATTACAAAGGATAAACGATTAATGAATAATTAATTGATAATATGTCGATTAACTATTATTGTGAATAAATAATATATTAATGAGCAAATGATTAATGAATATAATAAGATTATATTTACTCGATTAATTGTTTATGCAAGCATGCGATAATTAAACCTTTAATATATAAAAGTTAACTTTATATCATATAAAGTGCAATGTGACGCATTAATGTGGTTATATATTATTTTATATATAGACTATATAGTAAACTTAATTGCATTATGGGAGTTACATAATATTATTGCTTATGTAACATGATATGTGTGGGTAGACATTAATGTATACCCTATTGGCATATAGTAAGTTCAATTGTTAGTTAATATTGACTTCTATAAGTTATAATAATAATAATAATAACTGTTATAATAATGAGTAATACCCAATTGATTTATATTCTATGTTAGTAAAATGTACATGGATTATATGTTGGTGTATATGTACATATTTGTTACATTGTATTTAGAAGTGGAATTGTGACTGAAGTATATACTATATGTATATATATGTATAACATAAGCATTGTATTTGCAAGATGCTGAGTTATTTCTTGTCCCACATTATGTGCCCATCTCATTTCTCCTCACGTATTATGCCAAAAGGCTAGCTACCCTACCTTCCTTCTCAATTTCAACAATGTAGAACTAATGATAATGGGGAAAGTGGGATTCATGATTGAATTCACCAACTCCTCACCAACTTCTTGTTACCCATTATACAATCATGTATTCCTTTGGTTTGAATTGGGAGTTAAGAGCTTTGTCTGGGTATCCCATTTGCCTATATATATAACTTCTCTTCTTCATTGTTAACAATTGTTGAGAATTCTGTCCAAATACAAGAATAGAGAGTGAGTTTATATACATTAGTGATAGACATTCTGAGAATTGAGGGAATTGATATAGCAGCATTAGCAGTAAACTGTTACCGGAGGTATATTTCTCATTCTTGATTCTTCAATGTCAACATCTTAATTTTGATAGATAAGATGTTAAGTTGATTTGGAATATGTTGTTAAATGCTATATAAGATTATAACATGTCAGAATTATGTTATAGCATGGCTGGAATGAAATTTGTATGAAATTCTGAGTTGGGCTAAAGTTTTTGCCAAAGCAGGACAGTTCCATCTCTGGCCGGTCACCTGCGCAGCTGCGCCAGTTTTGTACTGGCCAGCGGCGCAGCTGCGCCAAGTACTGAGGTAAAAAAAATCTATTTCTAATCTGATGATGCTAGCTAGGTTGTACCATTTTGGACAGGCATGACTACTGGTTTAAACCTTGTGTATGTATTTCTTGATGCTACATGAATAATTTTGACCATGTTGATACATAGGAAGCCTTATGGTTCTAAAATGGACCTAGACTAGTTAAAGTGAACTTTGTCATAAACATACCATATGTGTATTCTGATTTTGAAAGCATGATCGTATGGTCTATATTGACATGAGAACTAAGTCTAAAGTATAAGCACACACTAGCATACATGATTAAGAAATATGAGGTTTTCAAAGAAGGACTTAAAGACTTTTTGAAATGAACTTGACAAGACTTATGTCTTTTAGATTCTGACCATTTGAGCATGTTTATGTGGCTTTAAAATGTGTTTCAAAGGCATATGAATTATATGTCGAGATGCCTTGCATGTACTAAAAGGACTTAGTGCAATTTTCAAAGAAAGCTTAGAATGTGAAAGCTAGTATCATCAAGTACTAAGTGAATTACATTATGATCATGCAAGTATGTATATTAGGATTTCCTTATGCCTATAGACATGTTGAAATGAGCATCATACATGATGAACATAGTAGCCTTGCATGACTAGCTTAAGTGTGACACGGATTTTGAAAGGTAAACTTAGAAAGTTTAGATGTAATGGTTATATAAAACCCAAAAATTATAATTTCGATAAGGTTTGAGAAATGTAAGAGTAATATAGATCATGTATCTATGAGTTTTAAATATATTTCAAACACCTTTAATTAAGTGTGTGATACATATATATGAAAGATGATAGTAAGTATGTATGGTTAAGTTATACCTATACGTACATAGCTATTCTAAGAATACGATGAGAAAGTAAAACGAAGGTTGTAAGAACCAAGTTAGACAATAATGTAATCAATTGTTATTGTATTGAGAATGTATGGATGCGTATAACTGATATGTATGAATCCATAATTGTATGATTGTGTAGGAATACACGAAGCGCAGATATCTTTAAGCAGTTAAGTCGTAGTTCTTAAACTACGCACCAAGCAAGTCTTTCAGTTCTTATTTGATATATAAATTTAATAACTGTTAGATGAATTATATTATACCATGATGATGTTAACTTATATATATGAACTGTATATGAGATATGTATGAGATTGAAAGTTGATATTTAATGATATGCTTGTTATGTGAGAGGTAACATGCGTAGTAACTATTAATTGTTTATGAATGCATGAACTGAGTATGAAATTATATGCTATGTGATGCATGAAAACTGTTAGAATTGCTGAGCTGTCTAGCTCACTCTTGCAAATAACCACTTTTATAGGTTAAGGACTCATGATAAAAGTTACGTGCTACGTGATAGAGTTCGAAGATTTCAGTTTATTTAAATATATGTTCTTGAACTATGCTTAGGTTCTAGAAAATGTATTCAATAGTAGATTACAATATTTTATACATGTTGAAATTGTAAGTTGTGTTATGAAAACACATAGGGATTTTGAAATGAGATGTATACGTTTATACTGTAATTCGAACATACTGAATCATATTTTATAATTGATTCAAGGTTATGTAATTGATTCAAAATTTTGAAATTCAATGAAAGATGTTATTCAAAGGATATAGAAAAGTTTAAGTTATTTCGCATTTTTGTAACATCAGTTATGATGTATAGACAGGGGAAGTATATGACCTAGATTTGAAAAATTATAAAGGTTTAGGGTCATCATACAAGATCTTGGATATGAAGAGAAATTATATTTCTATTTTGTAATAAGTGAAATTATTCATTAAGTTTTGAATAAAAGAGGTAATAGTTCCGCGATAGATGTATCGTGGCGGACTGGATTTGAGGTAATCGAGAGACCCGAATTTGGGGTCGTCACAAGTTGGTATCAAAGCTGTAGGTTATAAACCTTAGGTAAGAGTACCTTAGACTATAACCTCAGAGAGATAAAGATTAAAAAATAAATACATGAAGATTCAAAGAAGAATCTTGAAGTATCTAGAGAATGAGAATCAGGAGTTTCCTAACTCCGGTGATAAAAATCTTAAGACAATGTCTATAAGATGAATATAACAGAGATAATAAGAATGAACTTGAATGGAGTTTAGTTGATAATAGGGAAAGAACCCTAAGATTAAGTTAATGATCACAACGTGATCAGATTTAACAATGAAATGATAGATGGTCTATATCTACTAAGTAATTATAGCCTGATGCTATATGAGAAGGTACTATAAAATAGTACGAGATGAACTCTTGTGAAGTTGTATGTGACGAAATGTAGAAATTTCGCAATGAGCAAAGAGCAAGTTAAGAATAAGATAGAGTTAAGTGTTGGATTTCAATTGAGGACTCTTGTTAGCAGCTAAGTTGTATGGTTCCTTGTATGGGCGGGAAATTTATGCTTGGGTTTAGAACCACTTAGCTTCCTATATTGATTAGTGGCTGAGTTGACCAGTTCCTTGTATGGGCAGGGGATTGTGTTTGGTTGGACAACCACTTAGCTTCTTACATTGATAATCGTTGGAATGTTGGTATCACGCTATCATTATACATATGGCGGAAAGGTGATTCTTTTCTCATGTTTATTCTGATAGATAGATATTACTAAGATTAGGTGCGAGTTCTTTAAACTCATACGTATGGTAACTTCGTGACTCATAATCGTATGATGGAACCCCTCAGCGAATGGACGACTTTGGTCTGACTAGGATAAGTTCCTAAACCCATATGATTGTGGAAAGTTCTTGAACTCCTAACGTGTGGCATGTTTGATGAACTGTACTGGGGTATAGAAAAGTTATGAATGAAGAATTGAGGATTTTAATAGATAAAATTATTAAGCAATTGATCATTAGAGCAATTGAAGTTGATGATGGGAGCATAGGTATTCCAAACCTTCTAGCTGTGCTAGGCTTCAAATTTTTGACATCAAGCTAAATTCGTACTTTTGTGCCTTTCGAAATAAAAGGAATTTTTGTTATCGGTAAAACATAGTTACAATTGTGTAGAAGTGGGATTCGTGCCACTAACATATCGTTACCTGTTGCGATATGATAACATCAAAAATAATTTTCAATGGTTTTGAATGGTTTAAAGAAGAGTCTACGCTAATTGTTTTGGCTAGGCAAAAATAATTGAGATATCAAAATGTATTTTGTATATCATCGATGCATCATGAAACCTGATGCGAAAATGATAAAAGTGATGGAGTTATCAATGCAGAATTACCTGGTGTGGGATTTGATTTAAGCCCACTATGGTACGATGTAGTATGACTAAGTCATAAAATGACAAAATCCTCAAACAGACTGCAAATGCAGTACGGTATCATACCGTCATAAAATGATTTTCAGAACTTTAAAAAAAAGTTAGATGCCAAATAATTTGGCCAGATACATGTTTTGATTGATATTCGAATTGTTGGTATACGTCTAAGCTAATTGATTCAGCTAGACAAATGTTTATAAAGCTTAGCTTCTTACATTGATAATCATTGGAATGTTGGTGTCACGCTATCATTATACATATGGCGGAAAGGTGATTCTTTTCTCATGTTTATTCTGATAGATAGATATTACTAAGATTAGGTGCGACTTCTTTAAACTCATACGTATGGTAACTTCGTGACTCATAATCGTATGATGGAACCCCTCAACGAATGGACGACTTTGGTCTGACTAGGATAAGTTCCTAAACCCATATGATTGTGGAAAGTTCTTGAACTCCTAACGTGTGGCATGTTTGATGAACTGTACTGGGGTATAGAAAAGTTATGAATGAAGAATTGAGGATTTTAATAGATAAAATTATTAAGCAATTGATCATTAGAGCAATTGAAGTTGATGATGGGAGCATAGGTATTCCAAACCTTCTAGCTGTGCTAGGCTTCAAATTTTTGACATCAAGCTAAATTCATACTGATGTGCCTTTCGAAATAAAAGGAATTTTTGTTATCGGTAAAATATAGTTACAATTGTGTAGAAGTGGGATTCGTGCCACTAACACATCGTTACCTGTTGCGATGTGATAACATCAAAAATAATTTTCAATGGTTTTGAATGGTTTAAAGAAGAGTCTACGCTAATTATTTTGGCTAGGCAAAAATAATTGAGATATCAAAATGTATTTTGTATATCATCGATGCATCATGAAACCTGATGCGAAAATGATAAAAGTGATGGAGTTATCAATGCAGAATTACCTGGTGTGGGATTTGATTTAAGCCCACTATGGTACGATGTAGTATGACTAAGTCATAAAATGACAAAATCCTCAAACAGGCTGTAAATGCAGTACGGTATCATGACGTCATAAAATGATTTTCAGAACTTTAAAAAAAAGTTAGATGCCAAATAATTTGGCCAGATACATGTTTTGATTGATATTCGAATTGTTGGTATACGTCTAAGCTAATTGATTCAGCTAGACAAATGTTTATAAAGACTCAAGTATCTCTTTGAGAATTTATCCCGAACCAAATTATTTTGGAACGGACTCTGATAGTAAGACTGAGGTGAACAACCCTGAAAAATAGGAATATACTGGTTGGATGATATATTCCAATTTAAGAACTAAGGTACAATTGACTGACCACCTAACGTACCAGTATTGGAAGTTTTCCTTCTTCGTGATTGTAAACATACCAAGTTCAGCATGGTTAACAAATTTGGTTACGGTAAATACCTTAAGATCTAGAGTTCACGGTCTATATGACCCCTCAGCCAGATATGAAAAGTTTTAATTCCTTAGAAAGAAGTTATATGATGATAGCAGAGCTCCTCATGGAAGGAAGCAGTATGTACTCATTAAATTGAGCATGAAATCAGTAAAGGTTAATGTAATGATTGATAATTTTATATGTTAATTGTAAATATTTATTGAAGTAAATAAATATTTTATGGAATTTAATTGTGAAGATAAATAAATAAAGTGTGCGAGTGTTGTGGACAATTTAATTAAGTGCTATATGATTAATTAAATTGATAAGTTAGCAATGGTGTAGCATAATTTTAATTTAATTAAGAATGATTTAATTAGATTTAATGTTATGTGCTAAGTGATTATAATTTGTACATGAATTATGTTTAATAAAGGAAATTCAATTGTGTGACAATTTGGTATTATGTGAATGTTAGTTTATTTAATTGAATGAGAGTGTTGTAATTTAATTAAATAAGTGTAATATTTAATCTATGGATTTAAAGAGTTATTAAAAGACTAGTGTTTTGCCAAACAATGCCCTTGTACTTGTTTAATCTTATTTTACCCAAACAAGGCCTTAGCACTAAAAACCTATTTTTTCTAAGAGGTTGCCAAACGTGGCCTTACTCTTTTCAAATTCTATAACCTATGTAATTAATAATACTTATAATGGTTATAAATATTATACTTATTATTTATAAGTTACATATATGTATATGATTATATGTATAATATTATATATGTCAGTTAAAAACAAAGTTACGTTAGTTTTACAAAACAAAGAAAGAAAAGAAGAAGAGGGTTAGAGAGAATTGTCAGAGAATTCTCAGAGAAGAAGAAGAAGAAGAAGAAGGTAAAGCAAGCCCAAGTTCATCTCTCTCTTAACCCAAAACTAGTAAGGTTATAATCTTAACCCTAGAACTAATTCATAGGTGTTGTGTTTTCTTCTTTGCCAAATTAGGTCTTTACAATCATGAAATTATATGTGTTATATGATGTTATATGTTTTCATATGAAATTGTATGCCATGAAAGGGTTTTCAAAATACAATTGTTGTAAAATAAGTTTTCAAAGTATATTCTTTTATGTTTTCATGGTTTTAGAACTCTATGTGAAAGTCTCTTTGTGAAAGCTATTTATTTTGATATGTGAATGGGATATGTATATATATATATATATATATGTTTACATGAGAGTTTCATAGTTGTTTAAGAATTTCAATTCACAAGTATATGATGAACACTATGAAATTCATGTTCATAGTGTTAGATTATGAAGTTATGTTGAAAATTTCATTAAATCCTTGAGGTGAGCATGAATTATGTGTAATATGTGATATAACATGATTATATATGAGTTATATGATGATTCTAGCAATTCAATCCATAAATTTTTGATAAACAATAAGAAGCATGTTCATAGTGATTTTTGGTGAAACTATTTCTGAAAACTGCTTTTGAAACTATCAAATTGATGTTTGATTTTGACTTATTGTTAAAATTGATCATGTATTATGTTAATGTGTTAATAATATGAGTTACCACAATTGGAATCACTTGAATTGGATGAAAAACGAATTCGTAGTAGCAATTTTCGTCAAGAACGCTTAAAATTGTATTTTTCTTTGAAAATCATGAAATCTTGTTTTGGATTATGTGTTTTATGGATTATATATGTTATGAGCATGATAATAAGTTTAAAATATTGTTAGTATCAAGTTTTATGTTTATCATGTTGGGAAAAATCGAATTCGGTGTGAAGAAATAAGCCAAATTGGCTTAATTCTCCACCAGTTCGCGAGCCGGGCGCTGTGGCAGGGGGAACACCCGCCCCAGCAGGTGTTTTGCACTGGGAGGACCCGCCCCAGCGGGTGGGGCTGCTGCCAAGAAAATCTGGAATTTTGTTTTTGAGTTTTTATGCCCCGTTTGTTAAGCTAACTTGTTTCTAAGACTTGGAAAGTGAAATGTATAATAAGATAACATGTTTTTGATGTGTTTAAGTTAGATTGAAGTATATTATGAATATGTTACATGTGTGTGTTTGTGTGTTGCTTTCACGAGGCACACAACACGATTCATTGAAGTATAGGCTTATTAATGCATGCCGTGAGTATAGACTCACGTACTTGACTAATTAGTAACCAATGTGGTAAATTATACTATGAGTTGGACTTGGATATGAAGTTCAATGGTTTAAATGTTGTAATTGGATACTAATAGATGGTTTGAATGTAATATAAATGTGTAGGGTGTTTGTGAAGTGCGTATAGTTGTTAAAGTGTAGCTTGCGCTTAAGGCAAGTTCTCTTACCCTTATTCTCTTATGTGAAACAAGTTTCTAAACTTGTTATTTATATTGTGCAAGTTCTTTAATCGACTCTTGAATGCTATACAAGCCTATTCATTGTATATTTTCATTGTGCAAGTTTCTTAACCCTTGCTCAAGAAATCATGAAAGTTCATTTACGTTCTTTAAATTGTTATGTGTGGTACAAGTTATACCATACTCATAAAGCGTAAGTATTAAAGCGTTATTTTAGTAATATGATCTTGACTTAGTTGTTCAAGTAAGATCTACTTAGTCTATCAAATGCTTTAAGTTGTTTCTAAAAGCATGCCTATCTATTATGAAGTTTATTGTCATATTTTGCAATTTGTTCATGATTGAACTGTAAAGGACTGTAAGTCGATTCAACTACTCCTAGTTGATGACAGTTGAACTCTAAAGTTCCCTTATCTATCCAAACCAAACTTTCTTTGGTGCGGACTTGTATTCAATTTCTGAGAAGGAACAACCCTATCAATTAGGGGAAATTTATGCGAAAGCGTTAAATGGTTGTGCACAATTCATGGTACAAAGGGTTGATCCCCCTGAGTACGAGTTAAGGGTCCATAGTCTTATTGACTGTTAAAGGTTTAAATAGAAATATTTATAACCTAGGACAATGGTTCAAGGTCTTCTGACCCTCAGATGATTTCATATTCGAATCCTATATATTGATGAAAGAATTATATTTCAATTCTTTATATTGATGAAAGTAAAGTTATTCAAACTCTTTTAAAACGATTCACTTATGTCATATCACTGTTGTATATCCAAGTGAGCTTTTGTTTGCTCACTCTTGCCTGCTTTACCACCATTTGCAGTTGAGACCAAGAATGTTGACATACCATCAACAAGTAAAGGAAAAGGAAAGATGAATAAGTGAAGGCTTGTGACGTCAAGTTGCTTTTGTAATAAGACTTAGTTGGTTATGTTTATATTTTCGCATTTACGTTATTTGAATGATGTTAAGGTTTAGATAACCCTGGGATTTTTGTTGAACAAGTTGCCATTCTTTCTAGAGGAAGATTTTATTAAGGTTTTATGAAGGTTGTAATTAGTTTGAAATTTTATTTGGGTAGATGTATGTTTTAATTAGAAAGTGAACACCAAATCATGTGAAAATGAAGTACCCGGATTTGGGGTTGTCACAGTTAACGTGAAAACCTAGTTTTGTTGAATAAAAGGAGTAGAGATTAGGAGGCTGTAATTTCGAGGACAAAATTCTTAGAAGAAGTGATTGTGAGAACTCAAATTTTCAAGAATCATTATTAATAAGAATTTAATAAATAAAATTCTTAAGGTATTAGATCGGTTCGTATATGAATATATATGTGATATGAGGTTTGTAGTATTGAATTACATAGAATAATATGAACTATGTCATATGTGATTTTTGGTGTTTAATAAATATATATATCATTATTATATATTTGTTATGCATGATAGAGATGAATTAGTAAGGGAGATGGATAATATTTATCTATCAATATTAAATGATTTATAGAATTTTTATCATAGTAAATTGGTGACATTAAATATCTTTAATAATCACCATTTTCTGGAGTATATGTACGTTGTTAGAGAGAGAAAGAAAATCAATATATCATTAGATATGTATTGGTTAGAGAATTATTAATTAATTAAATTCACGGCAAGAAGTGAAGATTAAAGGAATGAATATATGTGTTATATATATATATATATATATATATATATATATATATCTTGAATTATGTGGATGGGTGGAAAGAGAAATAATTATTATATTTTTCTAATAAAGAATATTAGAATAATTTCTTATTGAATTATTTTAATAAAAAGTGGGAGCATTATTTTAAATAATAATAATAATACCTTGTATGTTTTTGAATGAGGTAATATGAAGGAGGGTAGATATATTGAAACATATTTGCTATATGTAGTATATTGATAGGAAATAACTTATGGTCTATTCTCTATATAGAAGGTGTACAGCTGTTGTACATATAACTATTTTATCAATACTTAGATATTATATTTAATTAATATCTTGAGGAAATAAGTAAGTCATTTTTATGATTAATGCCCTATTGGAAATGATATATTATAATAAAACTTATTATATCATGTTATGAAGGAATGATTAAACAAGAATAGTTAATATTATTATGAGAATTATTGCTATGTGCAAGTATACATGTTATGCGAGTTTGAGCCTATGCAAATGAATGCTAAGATTATATTAAAGGGAGTCACTAATGGTCTAATTAAATTAGTGGACTAACCCTAAGTTTTATACCAAAAGAATTGATAAGGTGATTAGTAATTAAATATTCAATTTGCTTGAATATAGTGAAAGGATTAATTGTGATTACAAAGGATAAACGATTAATGAATAATTAATTGATAATATGTCGATTAACTATTATTGTGAATAAATAATATATTAATGAGCAAATGATTAATGAATATAATAAGATTATATTTACTCGATTAATTGTTTATGCAAGCATGCGATAATTAAACCTTTAATATATGAAAGTTAACTTTATATCATATAAAGTGCAATGTGACGCATTAATGTGGTTATATATTATTTTATATATAGACTATATAGTAAACTTAATTGTATTATGGGAGTTACATAATATTATTGCTTATGTAACATGATATGTGTGGGTAGACATTAATGTATACCCTATTGACATATAGTAAGTTCAATTGTTAGTTAATATTGACTTCTATAAGTTATAATAATAATAATAATAATTGTTATGATAATGAGTAATACCCAATTGATTTATATTCGATGTTAGTAAAATGTACATGGATTATATGTTGGTGTATATGTACATATTTGTTACATTGTATTTAGAAGTGGAATTGTGACTGAAGTATATACTATATGTATATATATGTATAACATAAGCATTGTATGTGCAAGATGCTGAGTTATTTCTTGTCCCACATTATGTGCCCATCTCATTTCTCCTCACGTATTATGCCAAAAGGCTAGCTACCCTACTTTCCTTCTCAATTTCAACAAAGTTGGATTCATGATTGAATTCACCAACTCCTCACCAACTTCTTGTTACCCATTATACAATCATGTATTCCTTTGGTTTGAATTGGGAGTTAAGAGCTTTGTCTGGGTATCCCATTTGCCTATATATATAACTTCTCTTCTTCATTGTTAACAATTGTTGAGAATTCTGTCCAAATACAAGAATAGAGAGTCAGTTTATATACATTAGTGATAGACATTCTGAGAATTGAGGGAATTGATATAGCAGCATTAGCAGTAAACTGTTACCGGAGGTATATTTCTCATTCTTGATTCTTCAATGTCAACATCTTAATTTTGCTAGATAAGCTGTTAAGTTGATTTGGAATATGTTGTTAAATGCTATATAAGATTATAAACATGTTAGAATTATGTTATAGCATGGCTGGAATGAAATTCGTATGAAATTCTGAGTTGGGCTAAAGTTTTTGCCGAAGCAGGACAGTTCCATCTCTGGCCGGTCACCTGCGCAGCTGCGCCAGTTTTGTACTGGCCAGCGGCGCAGCTGCGCCAGGTACTGAGGTAAAAAAAATTCTATTTCTAATCTGATGATGCTAGCTAGGTTGTACCACTTTGGACAGGCATGACTACTGGTTTAAACCTTGTGTATGTATTTCTTGATGCTACATGAATAATTTTGACCATGTTGATACATAGGAAGCCTTATGGTTCTAAAATGGACCTAGACTAGTTAAAGTGAACTTTGTCATAAACATACCATATGTGTATTCTGATTTTGAGAGCATGATCGTATGGTCTATATTGACATGAGAACTAAGTCTAAAGTATAAGCACACACTAGCATACATGATTAAGAAATATGAGGTTTTCAAAGAAGGACTTAAAGACTTTTTGAAATGAACTTGACAAGACTTATGTCTTTTAGATTCTGACCATTTGAGTATGTTTATGTGGCTTTAAAATGTGTTTCAAATGCATATGAATTATATGTCGAGATGCCTTGCATGTACTAAAAGGACTTAGTGCAATTTTCAAAGAAAGCTTAGAATGTGAAAGCTAGTATCATCAAGTACTAAGTGAATTACATTATGATCATGCAAGTATGTATATGAGGATTTCCTTATGCCTATAAACATGTTGAAATGAGCATCATACATGATGAACATAGTAGCCTTGCATGACTAGCTTAAGTGTGACACGGATTTTGAAAGGTAAACTTAGAAAGTTTAGATGTAATGGTTATATAAAACCCGAAAATTATAATTTCGATAAGGTTTGAGAAATGTAAGAGTAATATAGATCATGTATCTATGAGTTTTAAATATATGTCAAACATCTTTAATTAAGTGTGTGATACATGTATATGAAAGATGATAGTAAGTATGTATGGTTAAGTTATACCTATACGTACATAGCTATTCTAAGAATACGATGAGAAAGTAAAACGAAGGTTCTAAGAACCATGTTAGAAAACAATGTAATCAATTGTTATTATATTGAGAATGTATGGATGCGTATAACTGATATGTATGAATCCATAATTGTATGATTGTGTAGGAATACACGAAGCGCAGATATCTTTAAGCAGTTAAGTCGTAGTTCTTAAACTACGCACCAAGCAAGTCTTTCAGTTCTTATTTGATATATGAAATTTATAACTGTTAGATGAATTATATTATACCATGATGATGTTAACTTATATATATGAACTGTATATGAGATATGTATGAGATTGAAAGTTGATCTTTAATGATATGCTTGTTATGTGAGAGGTAACATGCGTAGTAACTATTAATTGTTTATTAATGCATGAACTGAGTATGAAATTATATGCTATGTGATGCATGAAAACTGTTAGAATTGCTGAGCTGTCTAGCTCACTCTTGCAAATAACCACTTTTATAGGTTAAGGACTCATGATAAAAGTTACGTGCTACGTGATAGAGTTCGAAGATTTCAGTTTATTTAAATATATGTTCTTGAACTATGCTTAGGTTCTAGAAAATGTATTCAATAGTAGATTACAATATTTTATACATGTTGAAATTGTAAGTTGTGTTATGAAAACACATAGGGATTTTGAAATGAGATGTATACGTTTATACTGTAATTCGAACATACTGAATCATATTTTATAATTGATTCAAGGTTATGTAATTGATTCAAAATTTTGAAATTCAATGAAAGATGTTATTCAAAGGATATAGAAAAGTTTAAGTTATTTCGCATTTTTGTAACATCAGTTATGATGTATAGACAGGGGAAGTATATGACCTAGATTTGAAAAATTATAAAGGTTTAGGGTCATCATACAAGATCTTGGATATGAAGAGAAATTATATTTCTATTTTGTAATAAGTGAAATTATTCATTAAGTTTTGAATAAAAGAGGTAATAGTTCCGCGATAGATGTATCGTGGCGGACTGGATTTGAGGTAATCGAGAGACCCGAATTTGGGGTCGTCACAAGTTGGTATCAAAGCTGTAGGTTATAAACCTTAGGTAAGAGTACCTTAGACTATAACCTCAGAGAGATAAAGATTAAAAAATAAATACATGAAGATTCAAAGAAGAATCTTGAAGTATCTAGAGAATGAGAATCAGGAGTTTCCTAACTCCGGTGATAAAAATCTTAAGACAATGTCTATAAGATGAATATAACAGAGATAATAAGAATGAACTTGAATGGAGTTTAGTTGATAATAGGGAAAGAACCCTAAGATTAAGTCAATGATCACAACGTGATCAGATTTAACAATGAAATGATAGATGGTCTATATCTACTAAGTAATTATAGCCTGATGCTATATGAGAAGGTACTATAAAATAGTACGAGATGAACTCTTGTGAAGTTGTATGTGACGAAATGTAGAAATTTCGCAATGAGCAAAGAGCAAGTTAAGAATAAGATAGAGTTAAGTGTTGGATTTCAATTGAGGACTCTTGTTAGCAGCTAAGTTGTATGGTTCCTTGTATGGGCGGGAAATTTATGCTTGGGTTTAGAACAACTTAGCTTCCTATATTGATGAGTGGCTGAGTTGACCAGTTCCTTGTATGGGCAGGGGATTGTGTTTGGTTGGACAACCACTTAGCTTCTTACATTGATAATTATTGGAATGTTGGTATCACGCTATCATTATACATATGGCGGAAAGGTGATTCTTTTCTCATGTTTATTCTGATAGATAGATATTACTAAGATTAGGTGCGAGTTCTTTAAACTCATACGTATGGTAACTTCGTGACTCATAATCGTATGATGGAACCCCTCAACGAATGGACGACTTTGGTCTGACTAGGATAAGTTCCTAAACCCATATGATTGTGGAAAGTTCTTGAACTCCTAACGTGTGGCATGTTTGATGAACTGTACTGGGGTATAGAAAAGTTATGAATGAAGAATTGAGGATTTTAATAGATAAAATTATTAAGCAATTGATCATTAGAGCAATTGAAGTTGATGATGGGAGCATAGGTATTCCAAACCTTCTAGCTGTGCTAGGCTTCAAATTTTTGACATCAAGCTAAATTATACTGATGTGCCTTTCGAAATAAAAGGAATTTTTGTTATCGGTAAAACATAGTTACAATTGTGTAGAAGTGGGATTCGTGCCACTAACACATCGTTACCTGTTGCGATATGATAACATCAAAAATAATTTTCAATGGTTTTGAATGGTTTAAAGAAGAGTCTACGCTAATTGTTTTGGCTAGGCAAAAATAATTGAGATATCAAAATGTATTTTGTATATCATCGATGCATCATGAAACCTGATGCAAAAATGATAAAAGTGATGGAGTTATCAATGCAGAATTTCCTGGTGTGGGATTTGATTTAAGCCCACTATGGTACGATGTAGTATGACTAAGTCATAAAATGACAAAATCCTCAAACAGACTGTAAATGCAGTATGGTATCATGACGTCATAAAATGATTTTCAGAACTTTAAAAAAAAGTTAGATGCCAAATAATTTGGCCAGATACATGTTTTGACTGATATTCGAATTGTTGGTATACGTCTAAGCTAATTGATTCAACTAGACAAATGTTTATAAAGACTCAAGTATCTCTTTGAGAATTTATCCCGAACCAAATTATTTTGGAACGGACTCTGATAGTAAGACTGAGGTGAACAACCCTGAAAAATAGGGATATACTGGTTGGATGATATATTCCAATTTAAGAACTAAGGTACAATTGACTGACCACCTAACGTACCAGTATTGGAAGTTTACCTTCTTCGTGATTGTAAACATACCAAGTTCAGCATGGTTAACAAATTTGGTTACGGTAAATACCTTAAGATCTAGAGTTCACGGTCTATATGACCCCTCAACCAGATATGAAAAGTTTTAACTCCTTAGAAAGAAGTTATATGATGATAGCAGAGCTCCTCATGGAAGGAAGCAGTATCTACTCATTAAATTGAGCATGAAATCAGTAAAGGTTAACGTGAAAACCTAGTTTTGTTGAATAAAAGGAGTAGAGATTAGTAGGCTGTAATTTCGAGGACGAAATTCTTAGAAGAAGTGATTGTGAGAACTCGAATTTTCAAGAATCATTATTAATAAGAATTTAATAAATAAAATTCTTAAGGTATTAGATGGGTTCGAATATGAATATATATGTGATATGAGGTTTGTAGTATTGAATTACATAGCATAATATGAGCTATGTAATATGTGATTTTTGGTGTTTAATAAATATATATATCATTATTATATATTTGTTATGCATGATAGAGTTGAATTAGTAAGGGAGATGGATAATATTTATCTATCAATATTAAATGATTTATAGAATTTTTATCATAGTAAATTGGTGACATTAAATATCTTTAATAATCACCATTTTCTGGAGTATATGTACGTTGTTAGAGAGAGAAAGAAAATCAATATATCATTAGATATGTATTGGTTAGAGAATTATTAATTAATTAAATTCAAAGCAAGAAGTGAAGATTAAAGGAATGAATATATGTGTTATATATATATATATATATATATATATATATATATCTTGAATTATGTGGATGGGTGGAAAGAGAAATAATTATTATATTTTTCTAATAAAGAATATTAGAATAATTTCTTATTGAATTATTTTAATAAAAAGTGGGAGCATTATTTTAAATAATAATAATAATAATACTTTGTATGTTTTTGAATGAGGTAATATGAAGGAGGGTAGATATATTGAAACATATTTGCTATATGTAGTATATTGATAGGAAATAACTTATGGTCTATTCTCTATATAAAAGGTGTACAGCTGTTGTACATATAACTATTTTATCAATACTTAGATATTATATTTAATTAATATCTTGAGGAAATAAGTAAGTCATTTTTATGATTAATGCCCTATTGGAAATGATATATTATAATAAAACTTATTATATCATGTTATGAAGGAATGATTAAACAAGAATAGTTAATATTATTATGAGAATTATTGCTATGTGCAAGTATACATGTTATGCGAGTTTGAGCCTATGCAAATGAATGCTAAGATTATATTAAAGGGAGTCACTAATGGTCTAATTAAATTAGTGGACTAACCCTAAGTTTTATACCAAAAGAATTGATAAGGTGATTAGTAATTAAATATTCAATTTGCTTGAATATAGTGAAAGGATTAATTGTGATTACAAAGGATAAACGATTAATGAATAATTAATTGATAATATGTCGATTAACTATTATTGTGAATAAATAATATATTAATGAGCAAATGATTAATGAATATAATAAGATTATATTTACTCGATTAATTGTTTATGCAAGCATGCGATAATTAAACCTTTAATATATGAAAGTTAACTTTATATCATATAAAGTGCAATGTGACGCATTAATGTGGTTATATATTATTTTATATATAGACTATATAGTAAACTTAATTGCATTATGGGAGTTACATAATATTATTGCTTATGTAACATGATATGTGTGGGTAGACATTAATGTATACCCTATTGACATATAGTAAGTTCAATTGTTAGTTAATATTGACTTCTATAAGTTATAACAATAATAATAATAATTGTTATGATAATGAGTAATACCCAATTGATTTATATTCGATGTTAGTAAAATGTACATGGATTATATGTTGGTGTATATGTACATATTTGTTACATTGTATTTAGAAGTGGAATTGTGACTGAAGTATATACTATATGTATATATATGTATAACATAAGCATTGTATGTGCAAGATGCTGAGTTATTTCTTGTCCCACATTATGTGCCCATCTCATTTCTCCTCACGTATTATGCCAAAAGGCTAGCTACCCTACTTTCCTTCTCAATTTCAACAAAGTTGGATTCATGATTGAATTCACCAACTCCTCACCAACTTCTTGTTACCCATTATACAATCATGTATTCCTTTGGTTTGAATTGGGAGTTAAGAGCTTTGTCCGGGTATCCCATTTGCCTATATATATAACTTCTCTTCTTCATTGTTAACAATTGCTGAGAATTCTGTCCAAATACAAGAATAGAGAGTCAGTTTATATACATTAGTGATAGACATTCTGAGAATTGAGGGAATTGACATAGCAGCATTAGCAGCAAACTGTTACCGGAGGTATATTTCCCATTCTTGATTCTTCAATGTCAACTTCTTAATTTTGCTAGATAAGATGTTAAGTTGATTTGGAATATGTTGTTAAATGCTATATAAGATTATATACATGTTAGAATTATGTTATAGCATGGCTGGAATGAAATTCGTATGAAATTCTGAGTTGGGCTAAAGTTTCTGCCGAAGCAGAACAGTTCCATCTCTGGCCGGCCACCTATGCAGCTGCGCCAATTTTATACTGGCCAGCGGCGCAGCTGTGCCAGGTACTAAGATAAAATTTTGCTTTCTATTTCTAATCTGATGATGCTAGCTAGGTTGTACCACTTTGGACAGGCATGACTACTAGTTTAAACCTTGTGTATGTATTTCTTGATGCTACATGAATAATTTTGACCATGTTGATACATAGGAAGCCTTATGGTTCTAAAATGGACCTAGACTAGTTAAATTGAACTTTTTCATAAACATACCATATGTGTATTCTAATTTTGAGAGTATGACCGTATGGTCTATATTGTCATGTGAACTAAGTCTAAAGTATAAGCACACACTAGTATACATGATTAAGGAATATGAGGTTTTCAAAGAAGGACTTAAAGACTTTTTGAAATGAACTTGACAAGACTTATGTCTTTTAGATTCTGACCATTTGAGCATATTTATGTGGCTTTAAAATGTGTTTTAAAGGCATATGAATTATATGTCGAGATGCCTTGCATGTACTAAAAGGACTTGGTGCAATTTTTAAAGAAAGCTTAGAATGTGAAAGCTAATATCATCAAGTACTAAGTGAATTACGTTATGATCATGCAAGTATGTATATTAGGATTTCCTTATGCCTATAGACATGTTGACATGAGCATCATACATGATGAACATAGTAGCCTTGCATGACTAGCTTAAGTGTGACAAGGATTTTGAAAGGTAAACTTATAAAGTTTAGATGTAATGGTTATATAAAACCCGAGAATTATAATTTCGATAAGATTTGAGAAATGTAAGTGTAATATAGATCATGTATCTATGAGTTTTAAATATATTTCGAACACCTTTAGTTAATGTGATACATGTATATGAAAGATGATAGTGAGTATGTATGGTTAAGGTATACCTATACGTACATAGCTATTCTAAGAATACAATGAGAAAGTAAAACGAAGGTTCTAAGAACCAAGTTAGACAACAATGTAATCAATTGTTATTATATTGAGAATGTATAGATGCGTATGACTGATATGTATGAATCCATAATTGTATGATTGTGTAGGAATACACGAAGCGCAGATATCTTTAAGCAGTTAAGTCGTAGTTGTTAAACTACACACCAGGCAAGTCTTTCAGTTCTTATTTGATATATGAATTTAATAACTGTTAGATGAATTATATTATACCATGATGATGTTAACTTATATATATGAACTGTATATGAGATATGTATGAGATTGAAAGTTGATCTTTGATGATATGCTTGTTATGTGAGAAGTAACATGCGTAGTAACTATTAATTGTTTATGAATGCATGAACTGAGTATGAAATTATATGCTATGTGATGCATGAAAACTGTTAGAATTGCTGAGCTGTCGAGCTCACTCTTGTAAATAACCACTTTTGCAGGTTAAGGACTCATGATAAAAGTTACGTGCTACGTGATAGAGTTCGAAGATTTCAGTTTATTTAAATATATGTTCTTGAACCATGCTTAGGTTCTAGAAAATGTATACGATAGTAGATTACAATGTTTTTTTATACATGTTGAAATTGTAAGTTGTGTTATGAAAACACATAGGGATTTCAAAATGAGATGTATACGTTTATACTGTAATTCGAACATACTGAATCATATTTTATAATTGATTCAAGGTTATGTAATTGATTCAAAATTTTGAAATTCAATGAAAGATGTTATTCAAAGGATATAGAAAAGTTTAAGTTATTCCGCATTTTTGTAACATCAGTTATGATGTATAGACAGGGGTGGTATATGACCGAGATTTGAAAACTTATAATGGTTTAGGGCCATCATACAAGATCTTGGATATGAAGAGAAATTATATTTCTATTTTGTAATAAGTGAAATTATTCATTAAGTTTTGAATAAAAGAGGTAATAGTTCCGCGATAGATGTATCGTGGCGGACCGGATCCGAGGTAATCGAGAGACCCGGATTTGGGCTCGTCACAATTATCATCAACATCATCATCATCGGCATCATCATCATCGGCATCATCATCATCGGAATCATCATCATCATCATCATCTTTCTTGTCATCGTCATCGTCATCGCCTTTGTTCCCACCTTCGCTAATATAAGATTGGTCATGTAGCTCCTTTTCTAATAATGAACCTTATGTCCCTGCATATCTCAACATGTAAAATACGCAGTTCATCCCTCATATCAGCCCCCAAATGTTCAATGTCTTTCTTAAGTTCAATCACCTTCTTTTCCAAAGGCCTAAACCGTGCATCAATTACATCTTTAATATCAGAAATAGAAAACCCAACATCTTCAACCTTCATATTTTTATCCACCTTCCTATCAACATCATTTCCATTGAAAAAGTGAAAATCGCCCAAATCCAAACGATCCTTCTCCTCAGCCGTAGAAATCAAGCTTTGTATCCTCAGCTGAAAAACATTAAGAACAGTTTAATATAGCATCT
Source organism: Panax stipuleanatus (assembly GCA_020205555.1). NCBI lineage: Eukaryota > Viridiplantae > Streptophyta > Magnoliopsida > Apiales > Araliaceae > Panax > Panax stipuleanatus. The sequence continues at coordinate 79,981,904 of CM035120.1, read as the reverse complement.
AACAAACATTGAACAATTAAAAGAAAAAAATTAATACACAAAGAATCATAAAATATAATCAGTAACCAACTGTATATATAAAGGTAACCAACTACAATGTTATTAGTAACCTGCATACATGTCCAGAACCAAATACTAGATCATTCAGCTTGTCATTTTTGGGGGCCTTCACTAATTCCTTCTATCTAAATATTGAACATCCAACGAATGCTCATCAATACAGAAACCCCGAACTTTAAGTGTCAAAATGGTTTCAAACAAGAAAACTTGAAAAACATACGACAGTCCATACAACTTGTAAGATTTAGAATAATTGCCCTTATAAAAATTGTATATCCAACCCCCATTGATTCCCTTCTTCAAATGTCCCTTCAAAGCTTTCGATAAAGAATATTTTGTCTGCTCAAATGCAACTTTCCCCCAAGGATAACTATTAACATCGCCAAAAGATAGAAAGTTAATCAATGCCTCATCGACATAGTTATCCGAAATAGTAGATAGAATGAAATTGCAAACCAACAGAATAATAGACATCCTCACAGCCTCATCATCATCATCAAAAATTGCCCCCCGGTATATCCTCCCTATACTACTATGTGTCATAGCCTCATTCCCGAAAAACCTTTCCACCAACAGATTTTCCATACCCTTATATGCAGATATATCCTCCTCGTCTTGCCATCTCAAACCAAAAATCAAACAGAATTCTGGCAAACCAAATCTAATCCTTTTCTCTCCAAACAAAAACCACATTTCACCATCGTCCCTTTGATGAACCTCCCTCACCAGAGCATGGTGAATAATCCGTGAATACATTTGGTGTTCACCGAAATCAACAAAATTCCCAAAACATGACAGCTTAAACTTTTTCAACTGAGTTTGGTTCAATTTCTTCATAATCAGACTAGGAACTTCCATGTCACACCAATATATGATTTTTCCTATGAAATTTCTATGGCGTTCCTGATAATAAAGATCCCAAATCTGCAAATACAATACATTACCATATAAAAAATATTAAAAAACACACTAACCAAAATCAGAATTGAACAGTCATTAGTAACCAATTTAAACAATCTCTATATTGTAAACAGTTACCTAGTAACAAACAAATATTATCATAGTAGCCAAAACTCCACTTTAAGGGCACATTAATAATAATCAAAACATAATATAATAGTAACCAAAATATAATAAAGTAGTAACCAAAACATAATATGATAGTAACCAGAACATAATATAATAGTAACCAAACAGAAACATCATGTAATAACACCCAATTTAAGCAACCTATGTATACTAAACAAGTACATAGTAACCAAAACATAATATAATAGTAACCAAAACTTTACTTTGAGGGCACATTAATAGTAACCAACACATAATATAATTGTGACCAGAACATAATATAGCAGTAACCAGAACATAAAATAATAGTAACCAGAACATAATTTAATAGTAACTAAACAGAAACATCATGTAATCAAACCCAATTTAAGCATCCCATGTATACTAAATAATTACCTAGTAACCAAAACATAATATAAAAGTAACCAAAATCCCACATTGAGGGCACATTAATGGTAGCCAAAACATAATATCATAGTAACCAGAACATAATATAGCAGTCACCAAACCATAAAATAATGGTAACCAGAACATAATATATCAGTAACCAAACAGAAACATCATATAATCAAACCCAATTTAAGCAACTTATGTATACTAAACAAGTACCTAGTAATCAAAACATAATATAATAGTAACCAAAACTTTACTTTGAGGGCACATTAATAGTAACTAACACATAATATAATAGTGATCATAACATAATATAGCAGTAACCAGAACATAATTTAATAGTAACCAAGCAGAAACATTGAAGGCACATTAATAGTAACCAAAACATAATATAATAGTAACCATAACATAATATAGCAGTAACCAAACCATAAAATAATGGTAACCAGAACATAATATAGCAGTAACCAAACAGAAACATCATGTAATCAAACCCAATTTAAGCAACCCATGTATACTAAACAAGTACCTAATAACTAAAACATAATATAATAGTAACCAAAACTTTACTTGTATGGTATATATTCATCTTAGCAAAAACAAATTCACCATTAACCAAATAGAACAACTTCAGTTACCAACACAAATTCAGAAGTATCCATAAACAACTAATATTTCCAAATTCTTAAAAACATTTAAATTAGCACACCTTTAGAAGTTTTTGTCGGGGAATAATATTCTTATGAGCATCATCTTCACCTTCATTCCCAGGTTTAATTGCAGGAACTTCAAAATCAGATTCCAAATCATGCACTTCCTTAGATTTGATAGAACCATGTCTCACCAACTTATTACCCTTCATAGGGGATTTGTCAACTCCTTTCTTCCCCTTCTTTGGGGACTTAACCACACTAGCCTTCACCATAGCAAACTTCTTCAAATTCTTAACAGAATCATCCTTCGTGGATTTGTCAACTCCCTTCTTCCCCTTACTTGGAGACTTGACCACACCAGCCTTCACCATAGCAAACTTCTTCAAATTCTTAACAGAATCATCATCCGTGATTCTTTTTCTCTTGCCATCTTTCTTCCTTGTATCAACCATCCTATACAAAACATAAATAAGACACAAATTGAAACAAACAAAATTCCATTCCCTATTTTCAATAAATCAAACTGTCGAACTTGACTAATGTAAAAACCATATTATTCATCAAAAATCGTAAATAGATAACCAAAAAATTCAACAATGATACACTACTTTAATACATAATACATTCAACTAGTGAGTCAAATACTCACCTGTAGCGAGTATATAAGAATTCAAACACTCCTTCCCTGCAGACCACCGACGACGACACCGAGTAAGGACGACGATGAAGAAGAAATCAACAAGAATAAGAAAACAACCAGTAACGATCACTATAGAAGCATAAAGCAAAGATAGAAGAAAAGAATAAGGGTTCCCAAATTGCAGAATAAGGGTTTTCAATTAAAGAGGCCTACAGTAAACAAAACAGATAAATGACAAGGTCGGTTATCGTGCAATTCAAAAAAATCGATCCGAACGAAAAATACGGGAATAATTTTTTAATTACAAACTGATTTGTCATGTCAGCACTCCATTATTAATCATCTAAATTAAAGGAATACTAATTACATTAATTTTGTAAATAACCTATTAAAAATGTATTAATTTTGTAAATATTTTCTGGATGCACTGTTGTTGTAATTTTTTCTAAAAATGTACTAGAAAATATAATTGTTTCATAAATTTATAGGTTTAGTTGTTTTATCCAGCAACTGCACATAATCTTAAGAAATTGGGTTATATCTAGGCCTGGTAAAATGTAGTTATGGGTTAGTTTTGATTTACAAAATTTGGTTATGGTTCCATTTAAGAATTAAAATTATATTAACTATTTTTAATATGGGTTGTATGGGTTGGAACCATATAATTATGGTTCAAATATGGGTCAACTCATATTTTAAATTTTAAACTTATCATTATTATAATTCAATTAAATAAATTATTAAATTAAAATTATTATTAGATATATCATGTATACATAATCACTAAGCATTTTATGTTGTTTTGACTTTTTAGCAGAACTTTTGAAAAATAAAATTGTGACGGTCACAATTAAATTAATTAAGTAATAATATGATTAAAAAAAATTATTAATATAAATGATAAAATGCTAAAAATTATACTAATAAATTTTTATATTGAAATTATTAATACCCTTCCATATTTAAATAATTTCTCTCCATCTTAATTTTTTCAATTAAAAGTGAAAATTAACTGTTTCAGCATATATAAATGCTAAAAAATATATATAATACCATATCTCAATATACACCATAGTTTCAGAATTGATATTACCAGTTATATTTTAGAGCAAATATATAATTCAATACATTATTATGCCGAAAGTATTACCTTATCAAATATAAAGTGCGATTTTTATTAATTGGTACTCCATTTGTCCCTTAATATATGTTGTTTTAGATGACTTTATTTTTTTTAAATTATTTGTCGTTTTATATAATATAGGATAATTAACTACAATCTTTTCAAAATTACCCTCATGAGAAAATGTTACAGATGAGAGAGTATGAGATAAATATGGTAATTATGAAATTTTAAAAATATTATAGACAATTAATATTATATTTAGTGCTATAGAATCATTTTTTTATTTTTTGTGCACAACTCTAAAACCACATATATTAAGGAATGAATGGAGTACCGAATAACTTTGGTTATTCATGTATATTAATAATTACCTATCGATCAGTTTGATATTTCAATTTTATTATGTTTCTTTTAAAGTGCTTAAAATATATTTTAATTATAAAAATAAATTATATCAAAGCGCGTGGTATGAAAAAAAAATTAACATAAAAGGTCGTACTCCCTTCATCTTGTAATACGAGTTTATTTAATAGTTAAATTTTATTTTTTTAAAATGTTTTACTTTAGCAAACTCAATGGCCGAAATTTCATGTTAAACACTTAAACTTATCATATGTTTTAAGAAGATTTGGATTTGGAATGAAATATAAGTTGAAAAATGGTTAACCGGTTTGAGCCTATATTTCTTTAACTAAAATAAATAAAAATAGTTAACTAACTGTTCAAATTAATATGGATTGAGTCGATAATTAACAACCATATTGCAGGTCTAGTTGTATCCAAACGGGTATTAGAACATGTCTAGGTGGGTTTTTCTATCAATATCAACCAATTAACAGATGTTGAAAGAGAATCATCCTTCAACAATTTTGGGCAAAATCTCAATTGCAGTGGTCTTTTTCTGCTCACTACTACTGCTCCCCACTGCACTGGGTCCCGCAAGAGCTTATGCCCCCACGAATCCGCTTCTGCAAATGCTCCAAGCTAGCCACTCGCTGCATTGAAGGTGTTCTTCCTATCTTGTTCCCGTCAACTGGAGCTGTTGCAGGATTCTGTTGTGCATCATCTACCGGAGAAACTTGTAGCAAACTGTTCTGGATTCTCGGATCATGAGTGGGCATGTGATTATTAGGAGCAGGTTGATAAAAGTGTTGTTTTGGATCATCTTGTACGGGAACAGCAGCATCTGCTGATGTGTCAGAAGGGCTACCATCAAAAGATGTCATACCTATTGTGGATATCTCAGACATAGCTTTGAACAAAGCATTTGACCCAGTTACTCTCTTAACAGTCTCTTCAGCCATCTTCACCTGTAAAATAAATTCATCAATCAAATCAGCTAAATATTTGTGCTGAACCCACAAGATAGCTTATTCTGATTATTTTTTCTCTTTTTTTGTTAAGTTCTTTTTCTTTTGCCTTAAAAAGAACATGAGAAACCTTACTGTCTCAGGTTAGCCCTTAATTCGCAGTCATAAGATAGCTTTATCGGGCAGGTGTTCAGCTATACTTCTAAAACTCTATTGTCTATAAAATATATTTCAAGGCCCGTAGGACCACTTACCTTTGCTCTCAAGGTTTCAACATCAGCTTTCAGAACTCTATTGTCCACAGCTGCTTCATTGTACTTTTGGCTTATGTCTGTAAGACGCTTCACTAAAGAAGAATTTTCAACTCTTAATTGAGAAACCTAGGAAGAAACAAAAAATTAAATTTTGTTAGACAGTTGTCTGAAGATAACTTTTCAACTCTTAACTGACATATCTATGAAGAACCACAAAAAAGTTAAAATAAAATAAAATAAAAAAATTGTTGGACAGTAGTCTGAAGACAAGGACCTGTGTCTCTAGCTCAGTCAAATGGGCTTGTTTTCTTCTTCTGGAACGTCTAGCAGATTCTCTATTGGAAAGCATTCTGGGAAATGCTAAATAAATTAATTGAGGTGATCAAATTCAAAAACAATTAAGAAAATGATCTATATTACTACAAGGGCAACATGACCACAACAATCCATGGATGCGAACATATAAGGATGTTTGGTGCAATTACGTCTGCAAGAGCAAGTTAATAAAGCAAACATAATATCCAACCCACAAGCATCAAAAAAATTTAAAAAATTAAAAATAAAAAAATCATAAAGTAAATACATGACATAAAGCACCACATCCAAGCAGTGATTAGTGGGATATGAAGCATTCCAATTTTGAGAGAACAAATATGCGGGCCTTACCAATGAATGGAGAATGGTGTCGAACTTAGGCATACATACTAATGTTGGGCGGTCTAGAGGGTTCTAGTTACATAGGGATAAATGTATACGTGTGCCAGTCCCAGACAACTCATAATGTAGTAGGTGGTCTTTCACGTCTCTTACTTCTGAATGAGCACCCCGGTGAACCCTTCTTTGATTTTACCTTCTTTTTTTTCTTCATTAATCTTTTCTCATACCCCTACGTGACACTTACGTCGTGGACAAATCAAACAATTTCCAGCTTCAACTAAAAGTTTATAGAAGAAATCCGTGTATCTTCCCTATAGGCATTGCGCACATGATAGACAAAGTAACAAAAATGTAATTTATTACAGAGAGGTGATGCACATTAAAGATGACAAGATATTCCCTAAAACTGAGGCACCTACCACCAATACACCTACTGATTATGTAATCTTATATATTAACCAACAAAATACTGCAATACTTAGTATAGAATTACTTGGTTGAGAAGCTAGAAAGTTGAAACCATAGTTACCTCCTAACACGTTTTGCATCAGCAGGGTCCATATTCTGAGTTGATTCTGTTTCCCCTTCGAGTTCCTCATCATCTGATAGGTCTCTGGACGAACCACTAGTTGTTGATTTGACCTGAACTGCAGGTTTCTTTTGCATGGCCGGCAATGAAGGAATTCCAAGTGCTCCACCAGCATCCTTATCTTCTCCCTTGGATAGCTCATGCCCAGATCCTAAATAGGTAATCATATTAGTCATCTAACTTGTTTAATCTTCATGCTAAATTCAACAATACACTAGCCTAATGGAAAGCCACATCAAGAAAAGGAGAGAATATACGTAAGAACATAACAATTTGCTAATAGGAGATAAAAACTCAACTTAACTACGCCTTTTATCCCAAACTAAATATATTATCTATTCGTACCTTTCCAATCTGCATAAATAGTGAGTTTGTTTAGCCAGGGCTATTTTAAAATTGTTTACCTAAGTCGCAAGTGTTATTGGGCCATCTACGCTAACAATATGAAACCCAAAACCACAAGTGAGATTATAGACATCTAACAAGCATGCCATATATAACCACCACAAACTCTTTTTTAACGAAAAATGACACTTTTTTTGGGAACATAACGAAAAATAATGCCGGATTTACAAAGTCTGGGTGTCTAAGACTGGTTGATAAATTTTGAAACAAAATGAAAATGTTTCAAATGCTCTGCATCTAATTGCCTCTCCATCACTTCTTTAGAATTTCACTCAGCCGAGTACAAGGCCAAAAGTTAGTTGACATGAAAGAAATATAGACATCAAATTGTTTTACACTGTTTCTTAATAATTGAAGAAATATAAATTTATGCAATAACTAATCATAAAACACTCTATTCCTTAAAATGACCTAAGGTGATGTAAAAGTCGAAAGCAAGTATACAATCCGACCGAGTCTCATAAAATCAAAGCTAAGCAAAAACCAAACATAAACACGTAAGATTATATAGGCTTTAATCAGATACTCGAAACCACTATTAATAAAATGTATTCCACGTGTGCTAAAGGCTGACAATAAGTGGCAAATGTTACCTTTATGCATGTGTATATGCATTTAAAGCATGAAATATCCATCCACACATAAAAATCATTAAATATACATTAGTACATACGTATTTTGGGTGCAAAGTGATACTAAAACAGTATCACATCATGTGTAGGTTTGGAATCTGGTTTTAGCTGACCACTTCTATTCCTGTTACATTAATGTGACATTTTAGGGAACCAGCTCTTTCAGATGTTTAATATGATTGGGCTTCCCTCCTTCATTGAGCATTGTGCTTTTGTATTGTAATCTTTCGGAGGACTACTTGTCCTCATAGATGTACTTTTATCATCTATGAAACCTTCTTTTTTACCCCAACTTGAGTTGAGTTAAAGCCATTTTTCTTAATTTAAAAAAAAGGTAAATTGGACATTTCAGGTATGAACATAGTTCTTTGTAACATAAATGCGATTACAAAGGCACAAATATATACACACAAATAGATGAACAAAAACTGACATGTTTGTGGCCACCATACACTTAAAGCGTCAAAGTTTGGACCTTACTCTTAAATAATCAAAACAACAAACAATTGATATATTTAAAGATACTAACCTCTAGGAGGAACCTGAGATCCCAGCTGTGAGGTATTAGAAGCTTGTGATCCATTGTCATGAAGAGCAGCAGAATCTTGAGGTTTTAGAGAAGATGCCTATGAACAAATGGAGCATACATTTCCATTAGACAGTTCATTGATCTTATGGAACAAAGGATAAATAATGTAATTTTTTGAATCTACACTTTGTCAAAGCTTCAATAGGGTGGCAGATGCAGTAAACTGTGATCCAGAATGGCAATAAGGTTTCTCTTAGATTGAAGTATTCATTAGGTTCCAAAAAGGAGAAGTGAGATGAAACTTGCAAGATATACAAACTGATCAATCATGAGTCAAATGACGTAAATCTATATGACAAAGTAAAGTATGAATTATAGCTGGACTTATGTACAGTTTCATATCTGTAGCTTAATTTGTCATTTCCTAATTTGTAATTCTAAAATTTCTTAGTGACATCCATTGCACAAGAAAGGAGAAGTGGACAAGCCATTGATTCAGAAGTATACTATTGCAGGTACTACACTAATGGCTAGTGTAAACACAATGTCACAGCAGCAAGACACACAAGGTGGACAACATACTCAGCTCCAGCACAAACTAGCACAAGGATTGAAACAGATTGCCAGCATGGATTTAATGCATTGGGATTAGTACATATAGACACGTGTAATAAGATGATAGGAGCAGCAGTTAGCATAGTTGTGTTCAGTTCACATTGTATAAATACATTCTGATAGATAGCTTGGTAACTAACTAAGACAAAAGTGTGTTTCTCTGTATAGGATTTCATCATTAAGCAATATACATTTCTGCTTCTTCTTGTCTACCAATATCTGATATTCATGAAGTTTATATGGTATCAAAGCACAGATTCTGTTTTCTGCAGATGTAATTGAAGTTACTTCATTACAAATCTCACAAATCTCAAAACAATTTCATATCTCTAACAATATTGGTATCTTCTTCATTGATTATCAATAATATCAAAACCCTAGACAAATGACTTCTTACGCAGCTATGGTAGCATCATCCAGTGGAAATAATCAGAATCAACAAAGAAATCCGTAAATTTCAGCTCACAATCAAGACGATCAGGCATTTCTTAATCAGGTAAACGATTTGAACTCACCACTGAATTCAGTATATCATCCTCTGTATCTTCATACAAGTGATCATCCTGGCTTAGTTCTAATTGCAAAAAAGCTTACTGGAACCGAGAACTATACTTCATGAAAAAGGTCTATTCAGATAGCATTATCAGCGAAAAATAAGCTTGTAATCATAAATGGAGGTTATGATAAACCGAATCCTGATAGTCCTCTATTTCCACATTGGGATAGAGTGAATGACATGATAATATCATGGATACTGAATACTGTTTCAAATGAAATTGGAGATAATTTGAACTTCATAACTAGTGCTTCTCTAATGTGGAAAGAGTTACAAGATAGGTTTTCTAGTATTGATGGGCATAGAGTTTACCAGTTACAGAGAGATTTACATTCTCTAGAGCAAGAAAACAAGTCAATTGAATTGTATTTTCACAAGATGAAAGGATATTGGGAAGAGTTTACAGCTCTAGAACCTGCAAGTCAATTGAATTGTATTTTCACAAGATGAAAGGATATTGGGAAGAGTTTACAGCTCTAGAACCTGCAGTTGAATGTACATGTGGTGCACATCAAGTGCTTGAAGAAAGAGAAGGAAGGAGGAAATTACTCCAATTCCTTATGGGTTTACGTGAAAACTTCTCAGCAGCAAGGGGGCAAATACTCATGATGCAACCATTACCAGATGTTAATCATATGCTTATTCTTTGTTAAAACAAGATGAAAGGACGAAACAATGATACATACCTGAAGCAAGTAACACATTTGTAGCTAATTCTATTGTTCAAAATAATGAGATGGCAGTCAATTATGCAGGAAAAACATCTGGTACTAAAACAGGATGTGCTAATTGTGGAAGGGAAAATCACACCATAGACAAGTGTTTTTAGATTGTAGGATTCCCTCCTAACCAACCTGCTCATCCAGCTGACAAGGGAAAGAATCAGTTCATTAGGAAAGGAGGAGATTATGACCAATCAGGTTATCAAAGAAGATTCTCTGATTCAGGTTATTCTCCACACAACACTCAATACAACAATTTGGCCTCTACCAAAGGATCTGCTAAGGGCATTTATCAATCAGTAGGAAATTCTAATTTCAAAATAGATAATCCACGAGTAAATTTAAACATCACATCATCCAATGAGTCCAATGGACAGTTCATTGTCACAATCACAAAATATGCCAACATATGAGCAGTTTCAGCAACTTCAAAACCAAATGAATCACATGATGCAATTGATGAACACTGCAAGTATGCCTCATTTGACTTTGACTCCTGAAGATCATCTTGTAGGTTTAACCACTTTTTTTACTTTTTCAGCCTCTATTCACCCACATTCATGGATTATAGACACAGGTGCAACAGATCACATGTGTTCCCATATTGATATCATGCATTCCATTATAAATTTGTCTCATCCTGTTTATGTTTCACTACCTACACAAGCCAAGATCATGGTTACTCAAGTGGGATCAGTGGTTCTAACTCCAGATTTGACAATTCACAATGTCTTCTTTGTGCCTTCTTTCCACTATAACCTACTCTCTATTAGTAAATTGACTAATGATACTAATTGCAGAGTATTGTTTTCCCCACATCACTGTTTGTTTCAGGACCTAAACATGATGAAAATTCTAGCAGTTGGTAAAGAGAAGGCAGGCTTATATGAACTTGTACCATCCAATACAGTTGTTCCATCCAATACAGTTGCTCCATCCAATAAAGTTGTTCCTGCTCTTTTGTTTTCTTCTAAATCAATTGCCAATACTGCTAATTCAGGCAATGTATGGCATTGTAGGTTAGGTCATGCTTCTGATATTGTTCTTAAACATATAGATGGAATCTCTTCTATGTTTTCCCATGATTGTAATAAGTCTTGTGTTGTTTGTCCTCTTGCCAAACAACACAAACTTCCTTTTTCCATCAAAAATAATAAAGCAACATTTCTTTTTGAGCTTATTCATTGGGACTTATGGGGTCCTTATCGAATACAAACACATGCAGGATGTAGGTATTTTCTTACCATTGTTGATGATTTTAGCAGGGCTACTTGGACTTATTTGATGCCTACTAAGTTTCATACTTTCCAACTTTTCAATTCTTTTCTTGCCTATGTCAAACTTCAGTTTAATACATCAGTAAGGATTGTTCGAACTGACAATGGCACTGAATTCTTTAATACTAGAATGCACAATTTGTTAACTTCTCTTGGCATGATTCATCAAAGTTCTTGTACTGAAACTCCTCAACAAAATCGTAGAGTAGAACGAAAACACAACATTTGTTAGAAGTGTCAAGAGCTCTTAGATTTCAGTCTGGTGTTCCTCTTACTTTTTGGGGAGAATGCTTGCTTACTGCAACCTACATCATTAACAGGTTGCCTTCTGTTGTCTTGAATCATAAGACTTCACGTGAATTGTTGTTCAACACTCCTCCCACTTATGATCACATGAAGATTTTTGGTTGTTTGTGTTATGTCTCTACTCATCCTTTAGACAAGTTCTCTTCACGAGCTCTTCCTTGCATTTTCCTTGGTTATCCTTTTGGAAAAAAAGGGTACAAAGTGTATAATATTCAAACTAAAAGTACCTTGGCCAGTCGACAAGTCATTTTCCATGAAAATATTTTTCCTTACTTGAACAAACATTCTCACAATGATACCCATTTTTTCCTTGCTACATCTGTTTCAGTAGATGATAATTCTCTTACAAATTTCAGTTTTGATCTCTTCAAATCTTCTACTTTACCCACTGCTCCTCATCCTTTTTCTCCTCATGTTTCCAATCTTGATTCTAACATTTATTCTCCTGTTTCAAATCCTGTTTCTAATCTTGATTCTAATATTGATTCTTCTGTATAACTTCAATCTCCTGTACATATTCCATCTCCTATCACAGTACCAAGTACTTCTTCCATTCCTAAAGATCAACATATTCTCAAACAATTTACTAGACTCAAGCAAAAGCCTACATGGTGGAAAGATTATGCAGTGCATACTAAGCCTACTTCTCTATTTTCCACTGTAGATGCTTAATTATCTTAGGTACCTTCTCCGAAATATCCCATCTCTAGTTATCTTTCATATCAACATTTTTCTCCTAAACATAAAATTTTTGTTACACTTCTTGATGCTTCTCACGAACCTTCTACATATTCACAAGCTATGACTAATCCCTAATGGGATGAGGCAATGAAAAGGGAACTTAATGCTTTAGAGGAAAATAAAACTTGGACCTTGATGGAACTGCCTCAGGGCAAGAGAGCTATTGGATGTAAATGGGTATACAAAATCAAGTATAACTCAGATGGTATCATAGAGAGATATAAAGCTAAGTTGGTGGCAAAGGGTTTCACTCAAGCTGAAGGTATAGACCTACCATGAAACCTTTGCCCCTGTAGCCAAAATGATCACTGTCCGGACATTACTTGTTGTGGCTTCTGTAAACAACTGGCATATTCATCAACTAGATGTTAACAATGCTTTTTTACATGGTGATCTTGATGAAGAAGTTTATATGGTTCTTCCACCTGGTCATACTTGTTCTCAGCCCCATATTGTTTGTAAATTGGATAAATTCTTATATGGTCTGAAACAAGCAAGTCGACAGTGGTTTGCCAAATTAACTAACTCTCTCAAACAAGTTGGTTTTGTTCAATCTCATGTTGATTACTCTCTCTTTACTCAATCTCAAGGTTCAATTTTTACTGCAGTCTTGATATATGTGGATTATCTATTGGTGGTTGGAAATCATGAACCCACAATTTTGCAGCTCAAACAATTTCTCGATGAGGTTTTTAGCATTAAAAATCTAGGACTCATTAAATATTATCTTGACTTAGAGGTATGTCGCTCTTCTGCAGACATTTCTTTGAGTCAGAGGAAATATGTCCTGGATCTTCTTACTGAAAATAATCTCCTTAATTCTAAACCATTGGCTATTCCTCTTGATCAACATGTGAAACTGAATGATACGGATGGTTCTTTGCTTTCTGATCCTTCCCAATATAGAAGCATTGTAGGCAAGCTTCTTTATCTCACTATTTCCAGACCTGATTTAGTTATGCAGTTCAGTTGTATAGCCAATTTATGCAAACACCTAGAGACCCTCATCTTAAAGCTGCTACAAGAGTACTCAGGTACCTTAAAGGTACTGCTGGACAAGAGTTATTTTTTTCCAGAAAAACTCCTATGCTTCTTCAAGCCTATTGTGACAGTGATTGGGGTGCTTGTTCCATTACTAAACGATCAGTCACAGGCTATTCAGTTATGCTTGGTTCTTCTTTAATTGCATGGCATTCCAAGAAACAATCAGTTGTTTCCCGAAGTACAGCTGAAGCTGAGTAAAGGGCTTTGGCCACAGTCAATTGTGAACTCATTTGGTTGGTTGCATTACTCAAGGATTTTCAATTTTCAGTTCCTCAACCGATCACAGTTTTCTGTGACAATGCTGCTGCTATTGATATAGCTTCCAATCCTGTTCATCATTCTAAAACAAAACATATTGAGCTTGATTGTCACTTCATCAGGGAAAAGGTCCAAGCACATTTTATAAATCCTACATATATTCCTTCCAAGTTGCAGTTAGCTGACATTTTCACTAAGCCTCTTGGTAAAGTACCTCACTAGTTTTTACTTGCCAAGTTGGGTGTGCACAACATTTGTGCCCCTCCAACTTGTGGGGGGAGTATTGCAGGTACTACACTAATGGCTAGTGTAAACACAATGACACATGGTGGACAACATGCTCGGCTCCAGCACAAACTAGCACAAGGATTGAAACAGATTGCCAACATGGATTTAATGCATTGGGATTAGTACATATAGACACGTGTAATAAGATGATAGGAGTAGCAGTTAGCATAGTTGTGTTCAGTTCACATTGTATAAATACATTCTGATAGATAGCTTGGTAACTAACTAAGACAAAAGTGTGTTTCTCTGTATAAGATTTCATCATTAAGCAATATACATTTCTGCTTCTCCTTGTCTACCAATATCTGATATTCATGAAGTTTATATATACACATTACATATCCAAAGGAATTATGATTTTTTTATTGTTCTGCTTCTAAACAGAAGCATTCAGCTCAGACGCATGATAACGAATGAAACAAGATTACTCAAAAAGCATTCACAACCTACTTTAGCAGATTGCTAAAAATATATCAAGTGCAACATTTCTTTTCTTAAGTAGATTCTGCATCTTCCACCCAACTTGGTGTCTCTCTTGAGAATGACCAACAACAGTCAATAGCTGGAGAGATCAGTCTTCAAAGGTCTGAACATAATTGTTTAACTAAAGAATATTCCTCAAAAGTTTTAACATCCATGGCAATCAGGACAGGTAAGGTCCCTTTCATTGCCTTGTGAATTGTTTGAACTTAACATCTTAAAGTGGATCAAGCAATGATTTTGGGTATAATCAATAGCTGTCAATGAGCCAATGGATAGACATCAGCTCGTGATTGGAAGTCAATTGGGGAATTTGAACGCTGACTTCCAAATTAAGGATGTTAGATGACCGTAATGCCCTTCTTTGCCATTATGTTTCCGTCCTTGATTGGACATTAATTGATGCCTCATCACTATGAATTATGTGCGCTCTCTCTCTCTCTCTCTGCACCCAACCCATTCACTTCCCACTATGAGTATACTTGCAACAAACTCCAAAGTGAACAAGGTGTTGGATTCTGAATTTCAGATTCTGAATTTCAGATTCTGATCTGGAGAAATAAAAGGAATAGAAACATCCTACTGCTAGAAATCATTACCGAACTTAGTTTGTAACTATGGTTTTGTGAATATTATTTAATAAAATGAAGTTTTATGAATATTATTTTGTGTTATGTGTTTAAAGGTCATTCTATGACTTAAACGTTAGGATTTTGGTTACATGCAAGAATAATCGAGTAAGAATTTTGAAGACAAAAATAAAAAATTTCGAGAAAATTTACGTAAAAACACTATTCATCCGAGGAAAAGCGGAATATTTAATAAAATTCAGAAACGAAAAACGCAGTTTTTTTAGCCTGCGTGACAAATCGGAAGTCAAAAAGTCAACAAAAGTCTTGGTCAACAACATGGTTCGAAATAGCGCTCGAGGCGCGCCTCATAGCGAGGCGGAAGAAGTTTGGTGCGAGGCGGCCGCTTAAGCTGGAACAAAACCGTCTTACGCCTTTTTCGGCTGAGACTTACGCCTCGTGGCATTGCGCCTCAAGGCGTCGTGAGGCGTGGGCCATGTATCTTCTTCTTCCACTGCGACTGCTTCACCATGTATCCTCTTCTTCTTCTTCTTCTTCTCTTCCTTCCATCTCTCTTTCTTCCTTCTCTCTGTTTTTTCTTCCTCTTCTTCCTTCCGTCTCTCTCCCTTCCGTCTCTCTTTCTTCCTTCTCTCTGTTTTTTCGTCTTCCTTACGTCTGTTTTTGGAAAAGAATCTGATAGATATCAGATCTAGATCTATCAACAATGGAGTTAATATCTTATGAATAATTACAGTTAGGTACCCCATAGTCTTTATAAGTTTTTAGTTTAATCTCAAAAGTTTTCTTAAATTTCAAAATAGCCCTTAAAATTTTACATAGCAGCCACTATAGTTTCATTTTCTTTCATTTCAGCCACTTAAGTTTCAAAAGTTTGAGTTCAGCCCCTGTTTCTTTATATTTCCTGTACTCAAGTCCCTAGAGCAAAAAAAAAACATTTCTTGTGCTGATAACTGAATCTTTTTCTCTAAATTATTCATCACCGCAAAATTTGTATATATTCAATATTTATCAATAACATATGTTTTCAAATCGAGGCTTACGCCTCGCTCCGCCTCGAGGCTTATGCCTTGCCTCGTCCAGAGAAAAACGTTTCGTACCGCTTTTAGCTTTTTCGAACATTGGTCAACAAAAATCAAGGTTAATTCAAGGCCCAAAGAAATGGCAATGGAAGCCCAAAAGAATGGCTCAAACTAGAATTAAATCAAGCCCAAACCACGATCCAAACGGTTAAACCATGAGTCAATGGGTGGGAGCAACTCATGTGGGGCCCCCACAAGGAGCTATAGCCGGCCACTCAACCTCCAAAGGAGGTTTGCTCTAAATATCTTCCCACTTGCAAGCTTACATTAAATGAAAATGGTACAAAAGTCTTGGTTGGTCAAAATTAACTCAACCATGGTTAGGAATGAGGAGGTGATGGGGGATGGTTTGTAAGTTTTTTTTTTTTTTATAATGTGGAGTTTCCGATCCGCGGGTCGACTAATCTCTCCAGTCCAATAGCAGAGCGATTTGCTACCCGACTTGGGTCGGGGGTACCGTGGCCACCGTGGGACTTAATTCAGCCTTAACAATGTTGCAAGCGGGACTCGAACCTAAGATGTCCGGGTTTACGGCTCACCCCAGGACGAACTTGAACCGCTGCGCCAATGCTGGTGGTTATGGTTTGTAAGTTGAGCAAACTTGATGATAAAATCATGATCGGGCTCGCATCAAACAACGACTCAACTCAAGTTCCAAGGGTTCAACGAATGGTTGCGAGTAGTTGGGTTGAATTCAACTCAAGGAGGCTTCCATTGGAGATTAAGTTAATTGGGCCAGTGTACATGCATGGATAGGACCTTACAATTTACCACGCAACAACACGAGGTTGGAATGCATGATAACTTGGTCCAGGGAGGTGGAGGTTATGCCCAAGTTCATTTACATGGTCCAAGGTTGCGGTTCAGATCAATCCGTTGCAAGTCAGAAAAACAGAATTCAAAATTGGAAAAATAGTGAATCCGCCCCGGCGGATTCCTCTCTGTTTGAATGCGCCCCAACTGGTTCTGAACTCGTCCCAGCGCTTTAATCTCTGCCTGGATTCGCCCCGGCGAATTCCCAGGCCTAACGAATCCGCCCCGGCGAATTGGCCCAGTTTTAGTTGGCGCGTTTTTCAAGGCAGACACGTTTTGATAGATTTTGACGTTTGTTTCCTAAACTCAATATTTCCAGTTTATTATTAAGAGCTTAACAAATTTTGACATTTTTTTCAAGCTTAACAAATTTATTTTAAGTATTGTAAACTTTAAAGTCAAAGTTTGATTCTGCCTAAACATTCAGCCAAATCAAGGCGGTAGAGGACCGTCTAGCGCCTAGGCGGGGATTAATCGGGCCTAGGCAAGAACTTTTAGAAGACTTATCACAATAAAGTCAAGTATTTAAATAAGGAACCATTAGTAAATTTGAATTACATTTTTAACAATTTTTTTCTAAGAAACATTACATATAAACAAAGGTTATGAAAATAAAGTGAAACATAACGATGATAGTATTATAAAAGCATTATCAAGTCTTACCTAAATTTTGCATCATATGATTTATATTAGAAAATTGCAAAACTAATTGATAAAAATCAGAAAACTAATAAGTTCTGTTTCAGATTACATTTATCCAAATAAGTATAGAAAGAATCTCAATAAAAAAACATATCAAGGAAACAAAAAGCAGCAATTTTTATCTAGAAATGACACATGGACACAGTAAAAATAAAACGATACATGTATATATATATATATATATATATATATGTATATCGACAGGCAAACAAATATTCCTTATGCCAGTTTGGCAGCTGAGAAAAAGGTTAGTTAAAAGGGGGAAAATTAACAATAAGAAAACCCCAAACGGACATCTACCAGATAATGCCTAATGCAATGTTTAATAGCTGAGAGAAAGCTAGTAAAGACAACAGAAGATACTAATGCCCAGTTTGGCTACTGACAAAAAGGCAAGGGAAACATAACAGAATCAAAAAAAAATAATAGAATCCCAGAAGGCCCATATACCAAACAATAAAAAAACAACCAAACAGAACTCCAAGAAACAAATTAAATATTTTTTGTAAAATTTAAAAAAGGAAAAGAAAAATTATTTAGCAAAAAAAATTACCAACCCGAGTCAAAGCAACAGCAGCACAAGCCAACTCGAGCTGATTCTTGAGGTAAGCTTGGTACTCTTCTGAATCGATGGGAACATTGGGAGGACCAGCAGCAAACGACGCCGTACTTGAGCTGGCGGTGACAGGCTTAGACGAGGAAGAAGGAGGAGGGGAGGAATCCAATGCGGACGCCTCCTGGATGAAGCGCTGGAACGCCCACTCAGAGTCGCTGCGATTCATCATCTTCGATGTGGATGATGCGGATGAGACGGATGATTTTTCCTCAGCTGCCGGCTGAGTCACCGGCGGCGACCAAAAGTGGTCGGTAATGTCGTCCACGGAAAACACCCTATCCATCTTTCTCTCTCTAGACTTTCTCTCTCTAAACACTCTCCCTCTAGAATTGTATACTTCTATTTGTTAATTGTAAATAGTAGGTGGGTTAGGCTACTTTCATGTTGTACATCAGCTTTATATAACAAAATCTATTCTAGTGGGTGTTGTATTTATTTCCTTCTATATTTAGATTTTCTATATTTCCAAAATAAAAATTTATTTATAACTCAAAAATAAAAGTGGTTAAAAAAAATATGTAATTTGGAAAGGAAATATGGTAACTATTCCACTTCTTGATTATTTTATGGATAGTATTTATTTTTTAGCTTCTAAATTTAATTTTAAAATTATAAATTTTTGACTTGATCTTATGTGTCATTTATCTTATCCATGAAAAAGTCTTTAGTATTTTTTTAAGTATTTACTCAAACATGTTTATCCTTACGAGGAGTTATCGAGAATGATATATATTGTTAATACTTATGTTGATTTTTTAATTATTAATTATGTAGATAAGTATTAGTATTTTTATAGACGTGTAATAAGTGAGATACTCCTATAATTCATAATAATCTCATGTATTAATAAGTTTCGCAATTATAATTCTGACATAAATTTATCCCAATACATAGCCGAACTCGGTGTCATTTTATAAATATATCTCTAATTTTGAAAATGATATTTCTTTTTCTTTTTAAATTTATCCCTAATATTAACTAGAAATATAATAGTGGTGACATGAATCAAATCAGTATAAAAAATAATGGTGTGTTAAAAAATTATGTTAGTTTATAAACGAATTTACATTTTTTGATTTATTTATATTTTTAAATATATACAATTACAATTTAGTTTTAAGGATACTTTCTAATTTTAGAGAAATAAAAAAAACGACTATAGATCAAACTTAAAAATAGATATAATCCAAAATATTTAGCTCTAACATTTAACAATTTTGACCAGATCCTATATTGCAGTATTTTTATTTATTTTTGAGAACTTATATTGCAACTGTAAGACCCCAAATTTTATTAATAAGATTTAAGTTTTTTTATATATTATTTTGAAATAGTAAGGTGTTGATTTGATAAATGTGATAAGTTATAGGTGAAATGTGCAAAGTTTACAAAGTAAGCAAGTGGTTATAAAATATTCGTTGTGTCGAAAAATATTCGTTTGGTCGAAGAATATTCTTTTTATCAGAGAATATTCGTACGACGACGCAGTCATTGGTGGACCCCACAACAGAATGAATGTCAGATATAGAAAGCGACAGAAATAACATTTTTATAAAAATAACGGCAAAACTGTTACCGTTAGTACTGTTAAAATATCCGGTAGTTAAAATACAGTAATACGCTGTGTTACACGGTAGCACACGGTATTGCACAGTATTTCGAATTATTGATTCTTACGTAGGAAGACACTTACTCAATTATTGTTACAGTAATTACTGCTCAATATTTTATATTATTGATTCAATAATTGCATAATATTTTATTGGTTCAATATTTGCTACGTTGATATTTTATATCAATAAGTGCTACTTTGCTATTTTATATTATTGATTCAATAATGGTAATTGCATATTATTTCAAATTATCAAATCAATAAATTATATTATTTGAATAATATTATTAGATAGCATTATTGGCAATGTCTAAGGAAGTTCTGTCTAGGAAAGGGGTTGATTAATTGCGTGCCAATAAGGAGAAACCCTTATCGGAAGGCCCCCTCTTTCCTGGGAACGATCTGGTTGTCAATATTGTAGTTCTGATTAATCGCGCACCAATAAGGAAAAATCCTTATCGGAAGGCCCCCTCTTTCCTGGGAACGACCTGGTTGTCAATATTGTAGTTCTATAATATTATTTGTGAATAATTAATTTTTGATATATATGATAAGGAAATATTTATTCAATGTGGATTTAAACGGAGAAATTTTTAACATGTGACATTTGTTGAAAGTTGGTATTTTATCTTGTCCGATAAAATAATTCATTTAAATATATTATTATAATATTACATTATAGTAGTATGATGTGATTATATAATAATATAATTTTTATAATTTGAATGGTAACATTATTATAGTAAATTCATGGTTAAAAAGTTAAACGAGATGGAAGAGTGCAAATTGAATTTGAACTCTTATGATGCAAACAATGATGTCATCGGAGTGATGAGGTAAGCAATGATGTCATCGGAGCGATGAGGTAAGCAATGATGTCATACATTATGGCAAAAAGACTATTTTACCCTTACTCTGCCGAGCCTATAAATAGAAGCTCATTTCTTCATTATTTCTCACCAATTCACGAAAGCTACAGAGAGAGAAAGTATAGAGAGAATAAGAGAGAAAGAAGAAGAGTATTCTGCTATTACGCTAGTGCAGTCTCCAAATTTTAAGGTAAGGGGTATTATTTCTTTCGTATTCATGAATAGAGCTATTTTCTTTCAATACTCGTAAGGGTTGTTATTCCATTCTTTATTATTCTGTTGGTATAACCTGTCTACGCGGACTACCGCATGCATGGTGAAATTCTGTTGTTATTCTATTCTTTATTATTATGTGGGAATAACCTGTCTACGCGGATTACCGCATACCTGGTGAATAACTCTTTATATTCAGTTGTTATTAAATTGTGGAAATAATCTGTCTGAGCGGACTACCGCCAGACGGGTGAAAATTCAATTGCAGTTTCGTATATTGTTTCATTTCAGATTCCTAACTCTAAACTTACTACGGTAAGTATTGTTTCTATAATTCCTGAAACGATCAGATATTACTTGAGTTTTGCACTTCATCTAATATTATTTTACTGGAATATTGGTCTGAACTTTCTTGTGAAATTTTTATCTTTTCATGTCGAGTTACTTTTCACGAATTACTATTCACAAATTACTATTCATGAGTTACTATTCACGGGGTACTATTCAAGGTAAAAAATAATAATTTTTTTCCTTCTAAATCATCTTTGATTGGATCTAGGTTTTGATCTTCATTCTTGAACTCTGGATAAATTCTCTAATATTTGTTCTTTATCTCACTGGATACGTTATTCGTATTATTTTTCATCATCCTCAGTTCTAAATGGTGATATAACTGAATATCTTTGGCCTGTAGTGCAAAGATGAATAATTACGTGATGAATATCTTTGGCCTGTAGTGCAAAAATGACTGATTACCTGATGAATATCTTTGGCCCGTAGTGCAAAGATGGACAGGTGTTGAGATGAACATGACCAACTGATGATACAAATGAATATCTTTGGCCCGTAGTGCAAAGATGAATATTTGATTCGAGATGTTTATTGATTGATGTTACAGGGATAAAATATTGATGATGGACTTTTAAATCAAATAAGATAGTAGACATCATTCTCTACTTAACTCTTCTAATGAATTGTTATTTTCGCTGCGAATATTGATCTAAAACTTGTTGTCCATAATATTTTATCTGATTTATTGAAGGCTAACGATAATTTGTTTTTCATTATCTTAGTCATAATATTCTTTATTGGGCTAGTTGAGCTCACCCTTTTCTTCCATTGTTCTCTTCAGGAAATGAGAATATCGCGGGTACTAGTCGGGGAATGGAGTGATGGTCCGAGTTAGAGCTGTAGAAGTCCTCACTATTTTTTTTATTTAAAATAGTGTGATAATAAATGTAATGAGGACTTAGTTTGAATGTTAATATTTTCTACATGTCTGTATTGACACTCACAGTTGTGTGATCGTATTTTGCACGACCGTGTGATATGAAAGATTGTATTTGAATTTTGTTGAGTGTATTTGGCGACTCAAAATGGGTTGAGTATTGAACCTATTTTGGGGGCGTCACAGTTGGTATCAGAGCGTAGGGATATGAACTCTGGCGGAGATCTGAAAATAGAACTAGGAGGGGAGAGACGAGTAAAACCTTCGCTAGTGTCCTACCTAAGCTTAATTGTTATTTAATTGGTCGGTTTGAACATAGGGTTAATATGTAATATGTTAAGTTGTTTGATTAACCCTTGTTTTGTGGCAGTATTTGAGAATGGCAGCTAAAAGTTTAAACAATGGAGTGAATGAGACCGTTGAGACACTTTTAATCACCAACGAGGAGAACGTGCAACAGGAAGGCTATATTCCTCCTGTAAACAACCCTACCGAAGAAATGATAAATGACGGGATGTTTAGAAGCTTTTTGCAATTCATGTAAAACCAGACGAGGGAGACTCGTGTTCATAATACTGGTGGAAATAATAACTCGCGGCTTGTCAATGCCAAGCAGTTTAAAGAGTTGGGACCACCAGAGTTTCAGGGAAAGCTAGATTCAATCAAGGCAGAAAATTGGATTAAGCAAATTACCAATATATTTGATATCGTGGGATGCACGGAGGAACAGAAGGTTTCATTTGCCACCTTTATGTTCCGTGGAGAAGCAGATTACTGGTGGGAATCTGTGAAACATACCCAGCCAGCCGCACTCAAGATGACTTGGGGGGCGTTCCAGAAACTGTTCAATGACAAGTACTTTCCAGAAAGTATTTGTCACATGAAAGAGGTAGAGTTCATCAGACTGGAACAGAACAACATGACTGTGTCCCAGTACGAGGCTAAATTAGCGGAGTTATCCCGGTTTGCACCTCATTTGGTGAAGAATGAGGAACGTATGACGCGGATGTTTTTGAGAGGTTTGAAACCCGAGATTCGTCAATACCTCATTTCTCATAAATTTTCTCTATATTCGGATGTAGTGAACAGGGCCCAGTTATTAGAACGAGATAATGATTATGTTCAACCAATGGACAATAATCAAGGTCGTACCGGTGGCAGCAGTCATCGAAACAATGACAACCAGCAGGGAAGAAAGTATCATGCCAGAAGCGGTAACCACTCAGGTGGTAATCATGGCCATGATAATAGAAGAAGTGAGTCGGGGGGAGATTTCAAGAAGAGAAGGTACAACAATGAGAACGTGAAAGCATCGACAGCAGCACCAACTGTTTCTAGGGGAGGAGAACGACCGTCGATCGTATGCTATAAATGCGGGCAAGAGGGACACATCAGCCCCAACTACACACAACAATCCAAGTTGTGTTATAGCTGTGGAAAGGAAGGGCACATAGCTCGAGTTTGTCCTGTAGCGAAACCAAGTCCAATAGGGATGGTGACTCCAAAAGTTATCCCTGACAAGTCAAAGTCAGTGATTCCTGGAAGAGCTTTTTTCGTGACTGCCCAACAAGCAAGGAACCCGAACGAGATTATTACGGGTAAGATGATAATAAACTCTTGCGAAGTTTACACTTTATTAGATACTGGTGCTACCCATTCTTTTATTTCACCTGCTTGTGCTCAACGTTTGAACTTGACACCTGAGAAATTAGACTTTGACTTATCTGTTAAAACTCCGTTGGGAGAAACCTTCGTTACATCTACAGTTTACAAATCTTGCTCGATTCAAATTGGTACCCTCACCCTACCTGTTGATCTTATATGGTTGAAAATACTTGCATTTGATGTGATTTTAGGAATTGACTGGTTGAACACTTATCATGCCAAAATTGATTATTTTCGTAAGGTTGTTAGTTTTCATATTCCTAACCAACCTATTGTGCGAATTCAAAGAACCAAACCACTAAAATAAATCAACGTCAGTTCGAGTCATAAAGCTATTCGTTTATTGAAAAACAGATGTCAAGCTTTCTTAGCCTATGTCACTGATCTAAACCAGAATACGTCAGGTTTGAATGATATTTCTGTTGTTAATGAGTTTCCTGATGTATTTTCCGAAGAACTTTCTGGTCTACCCCCGGAACGTGAAGTTGAATTCTTTATTGACCTTGAACCCGGTACAAAACCCATTTCTAAAACCCCATATCGAATGGCTCCTATAGAACTTCAGGAGTTAAAGGTCCAACTACAGGAGTTGTTAGACATCGATTTTATACGTCCTAGTACATCTCCTTGGAGTGCTCCTGTTTTATTCGTAAAGAAGAAAGACGGGAGTATGCGACTTTGTATTGACTATCGGGAGTTGAACCATGTCACCATCAAGAATAGGTATCTGTTACCTCGTATTGATGACCTGTTCGACCAGTTGCAAGGTGCATAATTCTTTTCAAAGATCGATCTTCGTTCTGGATATCATCAGCTGAAGATTAAAACTGAGGATATTCCGAAGACTGCTTTTAGAACTCGATACGGGCATTATGAATTCTTAGTCATATCTTTTGGATTGACTAATGCTCCTGCTGCCTTCATGGATATAATGAACCGTGTATTCAAGGAATATTTGGATCAGTTCGTGGTTGTCTTTATTGATGACATCCTCATCTATTCCAAAAGCCGTGAAGATTATGAGCACCACTTGAAGCTAGTACTTCAAAGGCTTCGTGAAAACAAGCTATATGCCAAGCTGAAGAAATGCGAGTTCTGGCTTGAGGAGGTAGCATTCCTTGGGCACGTGGTATCAAAACGTGGAGTATCTGTTGACCCGACGAAGATTGAAGCAATACAAAGTTGGGAGCAACTGAAGTCGGCGATCGAAGTACGTAGCTTTCTGGGCTTAGCTGGTTATTATCTGAGATTCGTGGAAGGATTTTCTCGAATCGCTACTCCATTAACTTAGCTGACTCTGAAAGATACAAAATTCGTATGAAACGAGGAATGCGAGAAGAGCTTTCAAGAGCTCAAGAGGAGACTCATTTCGGCACTTGTTCTGACGATACCATCTGGTTCGAATGGATTTGTCATTTACAGCGATGCTTTGGGCAAAGGGTTAGGATGTGTCCTCATGCAATATGGGAAAGTCATAGCCTATGCCTCACTACAACTCAAGGAATATGAGAGGAATTATCCTACTCATGATCTAGAGTTGGCAGCAGTCGTTTTCGCGTTGAAGATCTGGAGACACTACCTATATGGGGAGAAAGTGGAGATCTATACGGATCATAAGAGCCTCAAGTATTTTTTCACCCAGAAGGAACTCAACATGCGGCAACGACGTTGGCTTGAGCTGTTGAAAGATTACGATCATACCATCCAATACCATCCTGGAAAAGCGAACGTGGTTGCTAACGCGTTGAGTAGAAGATCATATGCTGGAACAAATGTGATGCTTTCAAGGCCTATTTTGTGTGATTTACAAAAGATGGAGATAGAGTTCAAGACTCCAGGAACCCATGTGATGATATCAAGTATACGCGTAGAACCAGCTTTGATTGATAAAGTTAAAGCTGCTCAAGCTACATACCCGGAGCTGATGAATATGAGGAAGAAGGTGTATTCCAGAAGCAAGGATTAATGAAGAAGGAATATTTCGAGTCAACTCCAGACTTTGTGTTCATGACGATTCTGATTTGAAGTATAGAATCATGATGGAGGCACATAACACACCGTTTGCAATCCATCCTAGAAGTACCAAAATGTATCGTGATCTTTGACATACATTTTGGTGGAGCAATATCGCGGAGTTCATCTCGAGGTGTTTAACGTGTCAACATGTCAAGGCGGAGCATCAAATGCCAAAGGGTCCATTGCAACCACTTGAGATTCCAAAGTGGAAGTGGGAACACATTACCATGGATTTCATTACGGGTCTTCCTAAGGTTTCTCAAGGCATAGATGCAATTTGGGTTATTGTTGATAGATAACCAAGTCTGCTCATTTCTTGCCGATACGAAAGACTTATTCCCTTGAACGTCTTGCTCGTATGTACGTGAATGAGATTGTGAGATTGCATGGCATGCCAGTATCCATAGTTTCAGATCGTGACCCAAGATTCACTTCATGATTTTGGGTCAGCTTGCAGAAAGCTATGGGCACAGATTTACGATTTAGTTCGGCATATCATCCACAAACGGACGGGCAATCGAAAAGGTCTATCCAAACTCTTAAAGATCTATTGAGACTCTGTATTCTAGACTTCAAAGGGAGTTGGGATAAGTACCTACCATTGGTGGAATTCTCCTACAA
Organism: Panax stipuleanatus; assembly: GCA_020205555.1. Classification (NCBI taxonomy): domain Eukaryota; kingdom Viridiplantae; phylum Streptophyta; class Magnoliopsida; order Apiales; family Araliaceae; genus Panax; species Panax stipuleanatus. Next base: position 79,955,277 of record CM035120.1, on the reverse strand, counting down.
CAACAGTTATCAGGCAAGTATAGGCATGGCTCCATTCGAGGCGTTGTATGGACGAAAATGTCGTTCTCCAGTATGCTGGGACGAGGTGGGTGAAGCAACATTGTTGGGACCGGAGTTAGTACGTATGACTACGAAAAGATTCAAATGATCCGGCAACGTATACAAACTGCACAAGATCGACAAAAGAGTTATGCTGATCTTCATCGGAGAGACGTGGAGTTTAATGTCGGAGATCATGTATTATTACATGTTGTTCCATGGAAAGGAGTTACGAGATTCGAAAAGAGAGGAAAGCTCAACCCACGATTCATTGGTCCATTTGAAATCCTTGAACGAGTAGGAAATGTGGCCTATAGACTCGCCTTACCTCCAAGCTTGTCTCGTGTTCATAACGTTTTTCACATATCTGTGCTTCGTAAATATGTGAAAGATCCAAACCACATTATTGAGTTAGAACCAGACGAGATAGCCAAAAATTTAACATACGAGGAGGTACCTGTTAAGATCTTGGATAGGAAGGAACATGTCCTACGCTCAAAGGTTATACCTCAAGTTAAAGTTTTGTGGAGGAACCATGATATCGAGGAAATGACATAGGAGTTAGAATCGGAAATGAAAACGAGGTATCCTCACCTTTTCGACATACCAGGTACGTACGTCAATTTCGAGGACGAAATTTCATAAGGAGAGGAGGTTGTAAGACACCAAATTTTATGAATAAGATTTAATTTTCTTTATATATTATTTTGAAATAATAGGTGTTGATTTGATAAATGTGATAAGTTATGGGTAAAATGTGCAAAGTTTACAAAGTAAGCAAGTGGTTATAAAATATTCGTTGTGTCGGGGAATATTCGTTTGGTCGAGGAATATTCTTTTTGTCGGAGAATATTTGTACGACGGCGCAGTCATTGGTGGACCCCACAACGGAATGAATGTCGGATATAGAAAGTGACAGAAATAACATTTTTAAAAAAATAACGGCAAAACTGTTACCGTTAGTACTGTTGAAATACCCGGTGGTTAAAATACAGTAATACGCGGTGTTGCACGGTAGCACACGGTATTGCACAGTATTTTGAATTATTGATTTTTACGTAGGAAGGCACTTACTCAATTATTGTTACAGTAATTACTGTTCAATATTTTATATTATTGATTCAATAATTGCATAATATTTTATTGGTTCAATATTTGCTACGCTGATATTTTATATCAATAAGTGCTACTTTGCTATTTTATATTATTGATTCAATAATGGTCATTGCACATTATTTTAAATTATCAAATTAATAAATTATATTATTTGAATAATATTCTTAGATAGCATTATTGGCAATGTCAAAGGAATTTCTGTCTAGGAAAGGGGTTGATTAATTGCGCGCCAGTAAGGAGAAATCCTTATCGGAAGGCCCCCTCTTTCCTGGGAACGACCTGGTTGTCAATATTGTAGTTCTGTAATATTATTTGTGAATAATTAATTTTTGATATATATGATAAGGAAATATTTATTCAATGTGGATTTAAACGGAGAAATTTTTAACATGTGACATTTGTTGAAAGTTGGTATTTTATCTTGTTCGATAAAATAATTCATTTAAATATATTATTATAATATTACATTATAGTAGTATGATGTGATTATATAATAGTATGATTTTTATAATTTGAATGGTAACATTATTATAGTAAATTCATGGTATAAAAGTTAAACGAGGTGGAAGAGTGCAAATTAAATTTGAACTCTTATGATGCAAACAATGATGTCATCGGAGCGATGAGGTAAGCAATGATGTCATCGGAGCGATGATGTAAGCAATGATGTCATAGATAGATGATGTAAGCGATGATTGCATAAATTATGACGAAAAGACTATTTTACCCTTACTCTATCGAGCCTATAAATAGAAGCTCATTTCTTCATTATTTCTCACCAATTCACTAATGCTATAGAGAGAGAAAGTATAGAGAGAATAAGAGAGAAAGAAAAAGAGTATTTTGCTATTACGCTAGTGCTGTCTCCAAATTTTAAGGTAAGGGGTATTATTTCTTTCGTATTCATGAAGAGAGTTATTTTATTTCAATACTCGTAAGGGTTGTTATTCCATTCTTTATTATTCTGTTGGAATAACCTGTCTACGCGGACTACCGCATGCATGGTGAAATTATGTTGTTATTCTATTCTTTATTATTCTGTGGGAATAACCTGTCTACGCGGATTATCGCATGCCTGGTGAATAACCCTTTGTATTCAGTTGTTATTAAATTGTGAAAATAATCTGTCTGAGCGGACTACCGCTAGACGAGTGAAAATTCAATTGCAGGTTCGTATATTGTTTCATTTCAGATTCCTAACTCTAAACTTACTACGGTAAGTATTGCTTCTATAATTCCTGAAATGATCAAATATTACTTGAGTTTTGCGCTTCATCTAATATTATTTCACTGGAATATTGGTCTGAACTTTCTTGTGAAAATTTTATCTTTTCATGTCAAGTTACTATTCATAAATTACTATTCACGAGTTACTATTCATGAGTTACTATTCACGAGTTACTATTCACGGGGTACTATTCAAGGTAAAAAAAATAATTTTTTTTCCTTCTACATCATCTTTGATTGGATCTAGGTTTTGATCTTCATTCTTGAACTCTGGATAAATTCTCTAATATTTGTTCTTTATCTCACTGGATACGTTATTCGTATTATTTTTCATCATCCTCAATTCTAAATGGTGATATAACTGAATATCTTTGGCCTGTAGTGCAAAGATGAATAATTACGTGATGAATATCTTTGGCCTGTAGTGCAAAAATGACTGATTACCTGATGAATATCTTTGGCCCGTAGTGCAAAGATGGACAGGTGTTGAGATGAACATGACCAACTGATGATACAAATGAATATCTTTGGCCCGTAGTGCAAAGATGAATATTTGATTCGAGATGTTTATTGATTGATGTTACAGGGATAAAATATTGATGATGGACTTTTAAATCAAATAAGATAGTAGACATCATTCTCTACTTAACTCTTCTAATGAATTGTTATTTTCGCTGCGAATATTGATCTAAAACTTGTTGTCCATAATATTTTATCTGATTTATTGAAGGCTAACGATAATTTGTTTTTCATTATCTTAGTCATAATATTCTTTATTGGGCTAGTTGAGCTCACCCTTTTCTTCCATTGTTCTCTTCAGGAAATGAGAATATCGCGGGTACTAGTCGGGGAATGGAGTGATGGTCCGAGTTAGAGCTGTAGAAGTCCTCACTATTTTTTTTATTTAAAATAGTGTGATAATAAATGTAATGAGGATTTAGTTTGAATGTTAATATTTTCTACATGTCTGTATTGACACTCACAGTTGTGTGATCGTATTTTGCACGACCGTGTGATATGAAAGATTGTATTTGAATTTTATTGAGTGTATTTGGCGACTCAATATGGGTTGAGTATTGAACCTATTTTGAGGACGTCACAGCAACATAATTATTCTCTATTATTATTATTATTTTTTTGCTAAATTGTTATTCTTTATCCTTGTCCCTTTAAACCCGTGTTTTTGCTAGTTTTTATTTTTTAATTTTTTATAGTTGCAAATATTTTTCTATGTTCACTACATATGTATGGTTAAATTTATATAAAACTCTAGAAGATTAACATATTAACTCTATAGATATACGGTTAAATTTATCTAAAACTCTAGAAAATTAACATATTAACTCTATAGATATACTAGTAAGGTACCTTCTAGGGTGTCTCTTTTTTTCAAGTAAAAAAAGTTAAAAAAAAAATTATAAGCTTTCTCTCTTATAATGTTAAAAGAAAATTAAGAAAGCCAAAGCTTTAAATTTAGAATTCTATTTTACCATTATATTTCATCCGTTTCAAATTATAAGATCAACATTCACTTTCTAGAAGTCAATTTAAGATATTTCAAAATTGACATGATTCATTTAAATTTTGAAAATAATAAATCTTATAACTAGTAATACTTTTTAAATAGTTTATGGTATTTGTAATTATATTAACATATACTCAATGAATTCACATTAATTTTGATTTCAAAAATATTTAAAATTGACTTTTAAAAACTTAATATTAGTCTTATAATTTGTAACTAAGAGAATATTAATTTTGTTCTGTTTATATGTAGAGAGTATAATAGAATTATAAAAGATTTACATTTTATTATGTTTTTCATTCAAATTCATTCAATTTTTAACAAAAAAAACCTATAAAAAGAAATGTGTTCAATTGTTTCATCCTTTTATTGTTTTTGTTCTGTTTTTTGAAAAACTTAGAAGCAAAATAATGGAGTACAAACTTAATTTTTTCTTCATTTTCCCCCCTCCCATTTAAAACTTTGCAACAGTGTCAAACGTTTACTCTTACACTCTGTTTCTGAGTGTTGGATGAAAAAGAAAAGAATAGAAAACTTAAATTAGAACAGAAAAGAAAAGAATATAAAATTTGAAGTTTTTCTTTGTGTTGTTTCTGAGTTTTTAATAGAAAAGAATAGAGAATTTAAAAAATTTCTTTTCTTGTATTTTTAAATTCTAATGAAAAAAAAATATCACTTTTATAAATTTACCCTTCTATTAATTATAAGCATTGAACCATGAATAAAAATATGCAAGATAAATTTAATCAAAAAAAAAATTCTATAATCAAATATAAATATCCAAATAAATGTTAAACAAAAATTACTTCTACAAAATCATTGTTATATCATACTTGTTGGGCCCCGAATATTTGGGTCAAGGACTCAGGTAGGTCTTGACCACATTGGTCCAGTTTTGGGTCCGGATGGAGAATGCTTGAAGATAACTCCTAATTATGTGGGAATTCTAATTATAGAAAGAGGGGTTGGTTATTGATTTAACTTCCTAAATTCTAGGAGATTTGGTGTAGTTTTAATATGGAAGGATACGTGGGGGAACCCTAATCCAATTTAGAGATGGATTCTAGCAAGGATGTGAGAACACTATAAATACATGGCTTGATCCTGATTATAAGGTACACACAATATCATTACTTTCCAGCACTAGAGCATATAGTCTTCATTGTTATCTTTGTTCAACTTGTACTTATTCTCACACCAGGGGATATTCCCGGCAGCCCAAACCGTCAAATTTTTGGTGTTTACCCGTTTTTGTGCAGGATTGGACGAGGTTTGGTGCACTACTACAAAATAGTAAATAAATGATACTTAATAGACAATATTTTTATAAAAAATATTATGGTATTTTTTTCTATAACGTTTTTTTGAGAAAACATTGTAGTTTAATATGAAAAAACGTTGTTGATTCGCAAGGGCCATTTTTTGGTTTTAAATTTATAACGTTTTCTTAAAGAAATGTTGTTTATTAAAAAAACGTGGAGGGCTGGAACAAAGAACGTTGCGACTGATATTTTGTGACTTTGCTTTGAAGCTCGTACTTGGAAAACCCTCAATGATCAATAGGGCAGTCATAATCGCTCTGTCTCTCTCTCTCTCTTTCATTGAATAGGGCGGCGTTTTCAGTGGTCCGGTAAATTAGAGAGGTGAGAGGTTGGAGGATTGCAGAGTTGTTTCAAGCTTATGTCATTCAATTGGTTGTGGTTAGTATAATAGTTTGGTTGTGGTACTGAAAAGTCTGGGAAAAACATAAATTGCATAGAAAGAGATGGATCCAAAGCTGAGAGAGGTTTCGCTACTGTTCGATCGATTCAAAGCTGGTATGTCCCGGAACAATTTCGATACTTGTTCTAAACTCCTCTCTCAACTCAAGGTAATTTTTTTCTCTCATATTCAAAACCCTAACCCTTTTTTTTCTCTTACTCCTGTCATCTTTTGTTTTCCAAGAGCCTTCGAATTATCCATTGATACGCCCTAATTTGATTCTTTTTCCTTGGTTGACTGAAGACCCAATTAGGAAGATCTTGTTAATGTTTGTAATTTAGTGTTTTTTATTGGTTTTGATTCAGAAGCTTCTAATATTATCTTGTTATCCATCTGTTTACTAAGATTCTAGGAAAGCAAAAGACTTTGATTAAATTCGGACTATTACTCGTTATAATTGTTGTGTTTTGAGGCAGAGTTGTTATGATTTGGGAATTGTATTTAGAGTTCTGAGTTATGTATGTTTGATGGTTAATTTTTGGCCCAAGTATGGGGATTGGAACCAGCAACCTTGAGGTTAAAAGATATATTATATAATTTCTTAAATGATGTATCTTTATGAAACTACATAGACCAAACATCTGTTGTAAAAAGTTTGAAAGACCGGAATTGAACTCCAAAAACACTAAAAATTATTTTGTGTTAATTTGAAGTTACATAATTGGGCTTAGAGTTGGAACTCGGGGGGACTTCATTGATAGCATTATGTGGGATTAGGGCATAGAGTCTAGCTTATTCCCGACTCTAAAGAGGCAATTGTTGAATTAAACATCATGAGTTCATGATTGTGGGAAGATGAAGAATGGTTTGAATATACGAGAGTAAGGAAATCCATTATTGCACATCTCGTTAGTGCTACACACAACACTGATTGGTCACTATGGACTTAATGATACCAAGTATAGGATATGTTATTTCCTTGAAAGATACAACATTGTGGAGTTGCGAATAGGACTTACATTTACTACTGTATAAGTATATTGATATTTTTAAGGAGCCTTTACTTGTCCAAGTTATTAACTTTCAAGGAACTGCGTAATGTATTTCCTTTTAGTTGTTTTCCCTTGATTCTTGTTAATAGTTGATATTACATTATTACATATGTTGTGCTCTATCATGGGTTATCTATCTATCTTCTAGGTCTTGCTGATTGAATTTAGAAGTCTTTCTCCGTTATTTGAAGCAACACCGAATGCAGTACATGAGTTGACAATAGCAAGTAATGTTCTTCACTCGACTATGTCATATATGTTAGTAGCATTGTTACCTCTAAAACTAGACTTGAGAAACATCATTTTTGTTAGTAGTATAACCTATGTTAATGAGACTGATTAGAACACTCAATTGACTGATTAGAACACTCAATTGACTTGTCATATTAACCTACCCCATGTTTAATAGGGCCAGCTAGTAATCATGATAGGATAACATTTATTTGTTGTATATATAAGTTATGTTATTTTCTTTGTGCCTTTGATTCGTGGAATTTCGGATAGATATCAAAGGAGTAAAAGTCATTTATGTGGCTCAAGCGTGTCAGGGGAGCTTAAATGTTTATTACTAAAGTTTCTTTCTCCCATATATGAGGTGGACCAAGACATGTTAGTTCATTTGACGATTTTACTGTTATCTCTGTTTGCTGGAATTTGGAAAGAATTTTTTAGAAATACTCTATATGAGCTTAATTGTTTGCTAGAATTTGGAAAGAATTGTTTAGAAAGCAACTGAGGACATCCAAGAATCAGACAACATGGCTGACTGTAGCTCTTTTGCAGTTAAATTCTGTGAGTTCTTCTTTATTGAATGCAAACGAGACAAGATTGTGTGCAAGGACACTGCATACAAGAGGTAAGAATGATTAAGTAGTAAATATATTCAATTTCGTTCTTTTTCTTGCAGATAGGCGTTGTATACAAACATTGAAAATTGAAACTGCTTATGAACCCTTTAAAGATCTGGAAAGATGTTGATGGTGTTTTGACTTGTGACCCTAATATATATCGACACAAGGAACCAGTGCCGTATCTAACTTTTGATGAGGCAGTTGAACTTACTTATTTTGGTGCTCAGGTATGATACAAGTTCATTCCTTAAACTTTAGGAAGGGATCTTGCTGAGGATAGTTCTAAAAAAACTCCCACTTTTACTCTTTCACTTGAAATGTCATATAAAGACTATGTTCAATGAGATGGCCAATTTTATAATCCCTTCTTTGTACACTTTCAAAATTGATTAATGTTCCTAATCTCACAATATTTAAGATGTGATATTGGTCATTATTATGTTCGAGTCTGCTGATTTATTAAAAAGTTTGAATTTAACAGTAGACTCCCATTTAAGGACGCAAAGAGTAAATTATATTTCAAATTTAAGTTATTTTAGTTAATTTTTAAGACCTGACTCAAGACTATAGAAGAAAATCTATTTTATTTATGGGAAAGTACAAATCGTAATTTCTAGCTTTGCTCTGTAATGGATAGTTGCATAAAGGCATAAGATTTTATCCCATTTAAAATCATTGTTTAATGTTCACATTGGAACTCTGTAGTTACATTTCTCATTTTTTTTATTTTGTTTTGCCTTTTCATTTTTTTGATAAGTTAATTTCATCTTTTTTAACATGAGAAGTAGTCTGCGTTAAAGCAGCATGTAATTGTGCAATGCCTAGTTTATCTATTTTAAGGTGATATTTGTTGAATGTTTTCAAGCATACTTACTTAATGTATGAATGTATCCTCCTCCCCCTGCCTTTCTTTTGCCTAGGTCCTGCATCCCCAGTCTATGAGGCCTGCTAGAGAGGGTGATATTCCTGTTACGGTTAAGAATTCTTACAACCCTAATGCTCCAAGTACTCTCATCACTGGAGCAAGAAACACGAGAAAGGTATGTATCAGGAACTCTTTTACAATATAAAACTTTTATAACATACAAATTATGAAACGCATATTCTTCTTTATCCATTTCTAGGCAGTACTAACTAGTATTGTGTTGAAACAGAATGTGACAATGTAGGATATTGTTAGCACTCGTATGCTTGGACAGTTCGGCTTCCTTGCTAAGGTAATCAAGTTTCTAACTCTAATGCAACATTGTAATAATAATAAAAAATTCAAATGACCATGTTGAATATGTTAGTGGTCATATGCTTGGTCAGTTCGTTTTTTTTGCTAAGTAACAACATAGTTATTGCTGGAGCTGTTGTTCTTTGTTCTTTTGCTGGCACATCTGGTTCCTAGCTCTAGTGCAACATAGTAATAATAAATTATTCACTTGTTGCGTGCCTTATATATGGAGGTCTAGTGTTGTGTGCCTTATATATCTGTGCCACCAGAGCTGTTTCTGTGCTCTTAAATCACATGATTGAAGAGAGTCTCAATAATTTAATTCGAGTTTGGTTTGGTTGCTTTAGTTCGAGATTGTGGGACCACCTCTTAATTTGGTAACTGGATGATGTCGTGTTTTTCACAATCCATCTTATAATCAACATGTGCTATGCAAATTTCTGCTTTATTTTTTATTTTTTGTTAATTTTAAATCACGAGGGATTTTGTATTCTAAACTATCATTGCACTGTTTTTATAGCATCTAACTTGGATTATGACCGCTGTGGATGGTTGTATGGGATGAACATATTTGATCTGGATGTTTGGAGGAAGAACAATATCACCTCAACATATCATCGATGACTTATGCTTGTAAGTTCATTCTGTATACTTGGTCTACTCTGCTGCAACTGCTTTGCTACTGAAACTGCAGGCTGATTCCTACATTTTAATTTGTGTTTTTGTCCCCATTAAATGTTGAAGTTGTGAAGGGATTAATAAGTTGTCCGGTGTTGCTATCACTCTACTGAGAATAAGTGTACACTTTATTTAATAAGTGAGAGAGATCAAAGAGAAAGGACCTTGATTTTATTTTATTTTTCAACCTGAAAACACGTTATTGAAGATTATAGATAAGCAATACGTAAAAAAGGGAAGAAAAAAGAGTATAGTTTTCTGAAATATCAGTAGTCAAAATATTTGGTTAACCTCCTTTTGGATGCTTTTGTGTTTTTTGAATAACTAGAGAAAGTTGTTTGAATTTTTTGAGAATTTCTTCTACTCGATCTTTGAATATCCCAATATAACTTTTCCATCCTTTGTGTGACAAGCCTTTAGTTTGTTTTGTAGAACCTCAACTCTAGGTTGGCATTATGGAATCCTGGAGCACTTCCTCCAGCCTTGATTGCATTTAATGGTCTTGTGCATCACATCGATCCTTCATGGCATGTGGCAGGGTTAGGCTATCGATTTCCTCATGTTGCGATAAATGTGTAAATCTTATTTGATGGTTGTATGGGATGAACATCTTTGATCTGGATGCACTGTTTTTCAATGTTTTTATCCTATATTTTAACCCTGTTGGTTGGATGCCATGAAATCTTCATCTCCCACTCATAAGAAGTTAACTAAAGATTTTCGCACTGAGCCAACTAATAATGATATTGCTTATCGCAATTGGATGTGTTGTCCTGTACAATACAACATATATATAAGCATAATAGTTCACCTTTGTCTAATTTATTTTTTCTAATTGTTATTATGTGGAAAAAATTCTCTAGCGCCTAGCGCCTAGCACCTAGTACTATTTTATTGATTTTTCTGGTAGTTCTGATTTTACTGTAAACTCATCTTTCACAAACTTGCTGATTAAAGAAAGAAAGTTTCCTTCTTTTTCTATTTCTGCATACAATTATTGTTGAATGTCAACTATTATTTAAATAAAATTTATCTTGAGGGTAATTTACTTTCTTTGTATATGGCATTTGCAGTCATAAAGAGGTTGATGTGAGTCATCCAGAATTTTTCAGCTCGGCTAAGCTCAATGGTTATATTCCATCGAATAAAGAGGTGATAGTATTCATTTCACTTTACCAAAACCAAGTCCGGAACTCTCTCTCTCTCTCCCTCTCGAAACACAGCTCTCTCTCTCGATTGTCGATCGGGAAGACATAGCTTCACTTCTTCATAAATTATTCCGACGTACATACAAGAACAAATTGACGAAGTATGTGGTGAGTGGTCAACTTATGTGAGCAGGTACATGTAGAGCCTCGAGTTAACGGTAGATGTACAGGGTTACACTTGTATTTTGGGAGAAGGCTGTTTTGCACATGATTAGGTAGTGCACCACATCTTAATTTTATGGATAGTTTGGTATATTTTATGGATGTAGTCAAATTCGCAATTCAATGTACGTAGTAGTAATTATATTGACAAGTGAATTTGAAACTGTAAACGTATGGTATTATTGGGATGTATGGTATTTTAAAACATAGAATGCTTACATTTTGGCTTTAAATGTTGTGGATTGTGTTTTTCAAATAGACAACGTTTTTAAAAAAAAACATTGTCTAATGTGTCAAATAGGCAACGCTTTTTAGAAAAAATGTTGTCTAATGTGTACAATAGACAACGCTTTTAGAAAAAACGTTATCTAATGTGTTCAATAGACAACGTTTTTTTTGAAAAAGCGTTGTCTGATGTGTCATAAGACAACGTTTTTTAAAAGTTGTCTATTTGTGTCTAAAAACGTTGTCTATTTGACAAATAAACAACGTTTTTTTGAAAAAATGTTGTCTAATGTGTCAAAAGACAACGTTTTTTAAACGTTGTCTATTTGTGTCTAAAAAGCGTCGTCTATTTGTCAAATAGACAACGTTTTTTTGAAAAAACGTTGTCTAATGTGTCAAAAGACAACGTTTTTTAAACGTTGTCTATTTGTGTCTAATAGATGACACTGCTAACCACGACACTTTTGGGTGATCTATTACAACGCTTTTTAAACATTGTCTATTTACTTTTTTCTACTAGTGTTAACTTGGTGCTAGAAGGAGGGTCCTCTAGTGTTGTTCATTCAATCACGACCAGCAAATCACTATGTCAGAAAGCATGGTGAATAGAAGAACTATTTCTGGCATGGGACTAGCCGACGGCCGAAGCGTCTTCCCAGAAGAAGGGATCGGTGAAGGATAAATTGGGGCCATCCAAGAGCATCCATGAGCGATTTGGCCCCCAGACCAATTCGACAGGATCCAAAGTGGGAAATCAGGAGGACGTGCGGCAGAAGCTGTTCTCCACAGCCAGCAAAGATGGAAGAGATCGGAGAGGAGGCACCCCGCCTCGAACCCAACTCCGGGAAGACAAGAAGATTGCTTTGGCCCAGCAAGCAAAAGAGACGGAGGAGGCGTTTAAAGTCCTTCTGCTGCAGAAAGAGGAGATCACCAAACAGGAGCAGGAGAACGAAGCCTCCAGTCATAGCCGCACTAGAGGACGGGGAATGTCTCTAGAGAGACGGCCCCGGGGCAGACACGCTAAAGACACTAGGCAAATTGAGAGCAGGCTTCGGAGCTGCTCTCGTGATAGGAGCAGATCTGATGGTCACCGAACTGGGGGACGTTTGAGGGTACACCCCCCTAACAGCCCTCGGTACAGCGAAAGGATGCGCCGAAGCTATTCTTGGGAGGACAGTTCGGAAGGCAACGACTGCAGAGACCAAAGAAAGATGGTCCCCCACGGGAAAGAGGCTCATCCCAAAGCAGAAGCCGTCAGAGATAAAACCAAAGGGCAATCGTCATGAGAGTCCTCGGCGCAACAGGGACAGATACCGAAGCCCATCCCAGGCTGGCAGTACAGAAGACAAGGATCGAAAGGATTGAAGGTACAAAAATTCTCCAAAAAAAGATGCGGACCCGACCCTATCAGGAATAGAGTTGTTGACTAAAAAGCTAGAGGAGATGCAGAAACAGCTGGCGGATGCCCAGCAAATAAAGGCGAGTTCAGGTAAGAAAGCTTCATCATTCTCTGTCGAGATCATCCGGAAGAAGGCAGACCCCACCAAAAAATTTCCTTACATGGAGAGCTATGATGGGTCGAACGATCCATATGAACATAGTCAGATATATGATAGAGTGATGGACTACTACGACTACACAGATGGGCGAAGTGCCATACCTTCATGACGACCCTGAGAAAGGATGCCAGGCAATGGATGATGACATTAGCCCCGAACTCGGTCTCATCATGGGAAGAGTTATACGACAAATTTTATGCTCGGGTCGGGAGCAACAAGAGGAGAGGAAGGCCGACTGGATCATTGTCCTAGGTCAGACAGTATTCCAACGAGACGCTGGGTCAATATGTAAAGATATTCAGAGAAGCAGTAGGTCAGGTGACAAACCTCAATGACCTGCAAGCAATAGGGCTTTTCTAGAACGGGTTGGATCTGGTGAGGTCAAAAAAATTGGTGAAGAAATTAATGTTCAACCACCCGAAGAGTCTAGCCGAAGCGTTCGAGAAAGCAGAAGGCTTCATAGTGATGTAAGAAGCCATGGACAGTTTGAAATGAAGATCTACGAAAAAGCCGAAGGATAAAGACAAGGAAAAGAACAAAGCGGATGGGAACCCAAAGCGGTATAGGAATGATAGGTCAGACAACTATCAGAAGAGGTACAACGACAACAACAGGGGTTCGGGAGGAGGTCGCCCCCTATTCCCGATTCAAAAGGTGAACCGAGTATACAGCCAGCTCAACACTGGTCGGTCCGCTATTCTGGAACATATGAAGAAATAGCCTGGCTACCAGATGCCTCGGTACCATCTTATGCCCGGTACCGAGAACCCCAACAGATATTGCAACTATCATGAGGCGGCGGGACACCATACGGATGACTGTTAGGGCTTGATGGAGCTGATTGAGAAGAACGTGCAGCATGGTGGGTTGGTTCAATTTGTGACTGGACGGGAGGCCCTGAAGGCGCAACAGGCGAATCATGCCCCGGCCCAGGCCAACCAACAACTGCAACAGAGTCAGACTCAAGGCATCCGCCAGGTGGTGGACGTTATCACTGGCATTATGATGGGGAAGGTCACAGGCAAGAAGCGACGTGGATACCTTGATACAGTGATGTCTATTGCCGACCAACCCACGAGGCGTGAGAGATCTTACCCGGGTTCGGTAATCTCCTTCACTGATGAAGATTTCCCCACAGAATTGATCGAACCACATGAAGGAGCACTGGTAATTACATCATAGGTGGGGTCGGTTGACATAAAGAGGATGATGATAGACAACGGGTCTTTGGTGGACATACTTTATGCGCACGCCTATCAGAGGATGGATCTGGATGGGAAGAAGATGGAGATCGAGCAGGAGTCTCCGTCGTATGGGTTCAGCAACGAGCTGGTCATAGTTGCTGGAACCATCGAGCTACCAGTAGTCTTCAGTACAGCCCAACAACAGGTGGAAATCATGTGCAGGTTTTTTGTGGTGCATGTGGATTTGGCAACACGATCTTGGGAAGGCATACTCTGACATCTCCCCAAGCGGTAACATCAATCCCCCATTTCAAGATCAAGTTCCCCACACCACATGGAGTCGGAGAAGTAGCAGGGTATCTAGATCTGGTAAGAAGATGCTACCGGAATTCACTGATCACTTCGGAAGTAGGGGTCAGCAAGCAAAAGCAGACTATGACGATCGAGATCGAGCCTTTCACAAAGAGCAGTACAGAGCCATTAGTCATGCCAGAGGGAGAGACCAATGAGATATAGCTAATACCAAGGAAGAAGGACAAGACCGTACGGATCGGGTCGGGATTGCCAGAACCTTTTCGGACAAACCTGGTGGAGTTGTTGCAGGGTTATGCATATATCTTCGCCTAGGTCCCCAGTGACATGCCCGGGGTAGATCTGAAGGTTGCTGAGCACAGGCTACACGTGTATCTAGCGAAGAAACCAGTTTGGCAAAAGAGGAGGATTTTTGCCCCGAAAAGACAGAAAATAATTGACGAGGTGATAGCAAAACTGTTGGCATCAGACTTCATTTTTGAGATAGATTACCCAGAGTGGATGGCCAACATGGTACTGGTTCAGAAGAAGAATGGTAAATGGCAGGTATGCATTGATTACACTGATCTAAACAGGGTATACTCGAAGGACTTCTACCCTCTGCCATATATAGATCAGCTTATCGATGCGACTTCGGGATATGCCCTGCTTAGTTTTATGGACGCGTTTTCAGGATATCATCAGATCTCAATGTGTAAGGAGGATATCCCAAAGACGACTTTCATCACACATCGGTCGGTATATGCCTACAAGAAGATGACCTTCAGACTAATGAACGAGGGGGCCACTTATCAGAGGATGATGAACTATGTGTTCAACAAACAGTTAGGGAAGAGTATGGAGGTCTACGTGGATGATATGATCGTCAAAAGCATGTCAGTTCGAGGTCATCTGGATGACTTGGAGGATTGTTTTCAGACAGTTTGGCATTACAACTTGAGGTTGAATCTGACCAAATGCACCTTCGGACTGGGAGCAGGGAAGTTCTTGGGGTACATGATCAGCCAGAGAGGAATAGAGGTGAATCCAGAAAAGATAAATGCTATTCTGGAAATGAAGTCTCCACAGTCGTACAAGGATGTTCAGCGTATGACGGGTCGGATAGCAGCTTTGAGGAGGTTCATATCTAAATCGGCAGAGAGGTGTTTGCCATTTTTTGATACTTTGAAAGAGCCGAAGAATGCGAAGAGCTTTTAGTGGACATCAGAATGTGAAGATGCTTTTCAGGGGATAAAGAGATATTTATCTTTGGCGCCTTTGTTGGTGAATCCCGTTCCCACTGAGCCATTGTATTTGTATTTGACGGCAAGTTTGTTGGCCGTGAGAGCAGTTTTGGTGCGAGAGATTGGGGGTAAGAAGCACCCGGTTTACTATGTAAACCATTACCTAAGGGATGCGGAAACAAGGTACCCGAACCTTGGAAAAATTTGCTTATGCTTTGGTGATAGCTAGTCGAAAGCTTCGGCAATATTTTCAGGGTCAGTTGATAGTGGTATACACGGATCAGCCTTTAAAGAAGGTTTTGGGCAGACCAGAGGTTTCGGGAAGGCTGGCAGTATGGACTATGAAGTTATCGCAGTTTATATTGGAGTACCACTCGAGGACGACGGTTAAAGGGCAGGTATTGGCTGACTTTATGGTAAAGTGTTCGTTCTCCAAGGCGGACGATAGCTTGGAACATGCCAAAGATACCGGGTGGTCAGTTGCAGTAGTTCAGCTGGGCAGAATTCTTGGACCTTATATACAGACGGATAGACCACTTCAGATGTTAGTGGGGCTGGCGTCATCTTAACCAGTCCAGAGGATTTCAGAATTGGGTTCAAGGCGACAAATAACAAGGCTGAGTACGAAACAGTTTTGACAGGGCTGCAGTTAGCAAAGAGTCTTGAGCTGCAGAGGTTGATCATTTTCAGTGACTCCCAACTAGTTGTCAAGCAGATTTCAGGTGAGTACGAAGCTCGAGGAACCAGGATGGTGAAGTACTTAGCAGAGGCAAAGGATCGGCTGCAGTTATTTGAATCGTACGAGTTTCAAGGGGTAGATCAGTCAAATAACACCATAGCTGACGCATTGGCAAGGTTGGCCACGACTGAGGAGAGCACATCCAGCGGATCGGTCTACTTAAAAGTTTTAAATTAGTCGAATGTTCAACACACCGAGGTGATGTGTGTTGAACGATCAACTTGCTGGATGGCTCTATATTTGGAGTATCTAGCCGATAGCGTTTTGACCTTAGATCGGTTGTTAGCGAGGAAGGTAAAACACAAAAGCTCGAATTTTGTGCTGATAGATGGAGATCTGTATCGGAGGGCTTACTCTTCCCCATTACTGAAATGCTTGATTCCATCTGAGGCGGAATACGCTCTTCGAGAAGTTCATGAGGGGATATGTGGAGATCACATGGCGGCTAAGTTTTTGGCATATAAGGTGCTTCGACAAGGATACTACTGGCCTACAATATTCAAAGAAGCAACTGAGTATGTGAAGAAGTGCCCCGAAGTGCCAGCTGAACAACCCTATCACTCATCAGCTGCTGGAAGAATTATACTCAGTGTTATCACCTATTCCCTTCACCGTTTACGGGGTGAATATACTGGGTCCGTTACCAAAGGCTAAGGGGCAAGTTAGCTTTGTCATCATTGCTATTGACTACATGATCAAGTGGGTGGAGGCCAAGCTCCTTCGTTTGATCACAGAGAAGGAATGTCTGAAGTTTTTGAAGAAATGTATCGTATTTCGGTTGGGCATCACCATGGCGATAGTTTCGGATAATGGTCGACAGTTCGTGGGTTCCAAGTTCGAGGCATTTTTGAAAGAATTGGGAATTCAGCATCGGAAGACTTCGGTAGCACATCCGCAGTCTAATGGTCAGGTGGAAGTGACTAACAGGACTCTACTGAATGGGATCAAAAGAAGACGATGAAGCTAAGGGAAGGTGGCCTGAGGAGTTGTTTAGTGTTTTATGGGCATATCGGACCTCGATCCACCACAGGGGATTCTTCGTTCAGATTGGCCTATGGCACAGATGCTTTGGTGTCGGTGGAGATTGGGTCTACTTCTCTTTGGCTTAGTCAGTTCCAAGAGGTATTCAATGAAGATGGACTTCGGGCCAACTTGGATTTGTTAAAGGAGGTTAGAGAAGCTGCCTTAGTGAAGCTTACTGCGTACCAGCGAAGGGTGGCCAAGTATTATAATAAAGGGGTAAAACTGAGAAGGTTCGAAGTAGGGGATTTTGTCTTTCGGGAGGTGGAAGCTTCTATGCCTTAGAATCAGGGAAAGTTGATGCCAAATTGGGAGGGCCCATATGAGATTATTGAGGTACCGAAGCCTGACACCTACAGACTTCGAGCGATGGATGGGACAGAGATCAAAGACACTTGGCATACGGGCAAATAGAGGAAGTACTTTCAGTAGAACAGAAGTCAGAGTCATGGGTCTGTAATATTTCTAAGGACTATCAATAAAAGAAGCATTTTTTCCAGAAATCTGTGTTGTCCTATGTGCTTTGTTCTATATTTGTCCGACTCCATGGAGCGGGCGAGATCTTTGGTATAAGGTTGGATTCATTCGGCTCTTGGGAGCGAATTTGAATATTTTTGGTTGAACCTGTTCAGCTCTCGGAGAGAACGAGGTTTCCAGTTATAAGGTTGGATTCATTCGGCTCTTGGGAGCGAATTTGAATATTTTTGGTTGAACCTGTTCGGCTCTCAGAGAGAACGAGGTTGCCAGTTATAAGGTTGGATTCATTCGGCTCTTGGGAGCGAATTTGAATATTTTTGGTTGAACCTGTTCGACTCTCGGAGAGAATGAGGTTGCCAGTTATAAGGTGGGATTCATTCGGCTCTTGTGAGCGAATATTTTTTGGTTGAACCTGTTCGGCTCTCGTAGAGAACGAGGTTGCCAGATATAAGGTTGGATTGATTCGGCTCTTGGGAGCGAACGTTATTTTTTATGTTAACAATGTTTTAACTGTTTTTTTTACTCTTTTCTTGGAATGGATGTTATATGTGTTTGTGACATAAATACAGTTCGGGAAATTATATAAACAAAAGATAGATATTTCGTTGATAAGTAACATATACAGGGGGCTCGAATTTTACAAGACAAGTTCCTAATCAGAGTCTATTGAGAAATCTTCGTCCTTGTCTTGTTCGGAGTCTGAAGTGTCAAGGAGAGTCATGTTCAAGCAGGCTTCAGCCAATTTTGCTTTGCCTTTGCTTTGGCAAGCTTCGTACCCTTCAGCGAACATTTTAGTTATCTCCCCATTCAGCTCGGCCGATTCGCGATACTCCTGAATGACCTGAAGCCGTAGATCAGATGTAAGAATTGGCCCCGATGCTTTGTACTCAAAAAGTTATTTCTCCAGAGTAGTGCACACCTGGCGAATGTTTTCTTCCTGTATCTTCAAGTCAGAGTTTTGCTGTTGAAGTGCAAGGTTGCTCTGCTTCAGCTGGTAGATCTCTGCTTGGTCAGCTTCAGACTTCTCCAGGAGGATTTTGCATTTGGTGTCGGTTCGGACTGCATATTCTTTCAGGTTGGTATTCTCGTTCTGAAGACTGGAGATTTCGCTTTGAAGGTATTTATTGGCTTGGTCGGTTTTGGCATATAAGGTTTGTTCGTGGAGGAGAGCGGCCTGAAGAGCTTCTATTTCATGTTTAAGTCATTTTTCTTTGGCTTCGCGCTCGTTCCATCTCCCGGTGACACGACCCTATATAGTATTAGCCTGAAAAGTATGTCTGAAGCTAAGAGAAAAAAGCAGTATAACAGCAATATCAGATGATAGGAATAAAAGAAAATTACCCTACCCTACTGCATGATACCGGTTAGTACGAGGTCGTGGTATGACACGCTTTGAACTTGTCATCGTCGCCAGGAAGAACGAAGCTGTCAAAAGCGTCGATGGGGTAGCTGTGGGGGTGGTTGGTGAAAAATGACCTTCGGTCTGATTCTTCTTCTTCTTGTAGGGGGGAGAAAGTTATTGTGACGAAGAGAGTGGTGGTTCGGTATGTGGCTTTTTTGGGGGTGGTTCAGAGGTAGTATCCTCGGTGTTTTTTCATTTCTGGATTTGGTTTATGGAAAGGTTAGGATCGACTTCGGAGGAAGGGATGGTTGCTTTAGAAGGGGGGACTCTCAGGTCTTCAGCAGTTAGAGGGTTTACCTTGGCCCATCTATGTTTGAAACGAAGAATTTGTGCTCGTTCACCCACTGACAGGTCAAGGAGGTTTTTTGAAATAACTGGGGGTGGGGAGGCTTTTCTTTGGGTCCCTTTGGAGGCTCTCCTCTTATGCCAAACTTTTGTTGATGCTTCCGGGTTTGTGGTTTCGGCAGGGTTGGGTTTTGTAGTTGGTGGGTTGGAAGTTTGGGCTTTGACAGTTGGGTTTGTGATGGTAGGTGCTTCGGCAGCCTTGGCAGAACGTTTTCCCAAAGGGAATTCGTCCAGGTCGTGTCGGTTGCTTGTGGTAGGTTTGATGAGGGATACTGCAAAATTAAAGGGATTAGTAATGGTTATGACAGTGATATATAGTGCTTAATAGATAAGAGTTTGGTGACTTACGTTTGTGATCGTAGAGCCAGACCTGTTTGGTCAGAAGGACATAGCTCCATTTTGTTTTGGGCAGCTTTTCGATCAGTTTGGTGATCTCCACTACCCGTTCAGGGGCAATGTCGCCCATGGAAACGTTCTATCGCCTTTGGGACACCTAGTTCGAAAGTTTGTGAGTTTTTAGCCCTCGGACGAAGAGCCAGTCTTTGTGCCACCCTTTGTTGCTCGAAGGGGCGTCCATCAAAGAGCGTCTCTCTATCTTGTTATTGGGTTTGTTCGGGTATTTGCTGAAGGCTTTGAAGTCTGGTTCGTGGGAACCTGTCAGTTGGAACAGAGTAAAGAACCGGTCGATAGATGGGGGTACTTCAGCTTCGTGGCAGAAGGCGATGATGTTGATATACGAGTTTGGCACAAACTGGCTAAAGCCGATGCCGATGAACCCAAAGAGGGTTAGGATGAACGCGTGGAGGGGGAATCGAACTCCTTTCTTCATCAGAGTTAGGGGTACGGCGGTCCAGCCGTTGGCTGTGTGATACATTCGGTCGGTGGCTATGGGGGCTTTCAGTGAATAGGTGGCTTAAATCTGATAGTGCTTGCGAATAACGTCCATATCTTTGTCAGAGAGCCGCGAAGGGGTGTTGGCGTGAGGGAACTTGGCTGAGTCGGAGTATTCGCGCAGTGCTTTTTGGGAGTCTGTAATCAGTGGGGTAGTGGTTTGGATGGGAGTTTGATTGTTGGTGGCCACAGTGATGGAGTCGGTAGTGATGGCACTGGGGATGGGGGCTTGAGAACCTGAGAGGGAGGCATTGATGGATACAGTCGGGGCTGGGATGGTGGAAAGGGGAATGGTGATGATGGGCTCGGTGGAGGAAGGAGGAAGATCGGGGGAAGTTGCCATTTCTTGAGCTTGAATCTTGAAGAGTTACAGATATGGGTGTTTGCAGAAAAAGGGAGATTTTGGAGAAGGAGAGAGTATTTTTGAAATCGGTAATGGAAATGATTGTGATGTTGGGGGGTTTTTGTTGTGACTTTTCGGGAGCTGCCCCAGTAATCGAGGGACGACTCATTAATGGGAGGAGATGATGGGGCACGTGGGAAGTTGGGGGGTTTAGGGGCTGTTTGGCTGCTTCGGTCTTGTGAGTTGTGGGCTGTGTGAAGGCAGGCGGGTCAGGTTGATTGGGCTGATGCCGATTGGGTCTCCCCCAAGGCTCGGTTGATGGGCTGCCAAGTGATGGGTCATTTGGCATAGGAATGAATGGTTGGACTATAATTTGTATACTCTTCCATCAAATGTTCCATTTAATGGAAGACTGGGGGGCAATGTTGGGCCTCGAATATTTGGGTCAAGGATTCGGGTAGGTCTTGACCACATTGGGCCAGTTTGGGTCCGGATGGAGAATGCTTGAAGATAACTCCTAATTATGTGGAAATTCTGATTATAGAAAGAGGAGTTGGTTATTGATTTAACTTCCTAAATTCTAGGAGATTTGGTGTAGTTTTAATATGGAAGGATACGTGGGGGAACCCTAATCCAATTTAGAGATGGATTCTAGCAAGGATGTGAGAACACTATAAATACATGGCTTGACCCTGATTATAAGGTACACACAATATCATTACTTTTCAGCACTAAGCATATAGCCTCCATTGTTAACCTTGTTCAACCTGTACTTATTCTCACACCGGAGTTATCCCTCGGCGGCCCAAGCCGTCAAGCTTTTGGTGTTTACCCGTTTTTGTGCAGGATTGGACGCGCTTTGGTGATTGGAGCACGTGGACGGATCTTGGCATTAACAATACCCAAAATTCATCAAACATAATCTGTATTATTAATATTAACAGAGAATATTTATCAAATTCTTCAAGAAATTCAATCTCCTTTCTAATGGTAACCTAAACAATTCATCCATTTTATTTGTCCATTTCAAATTTTCTTTATTTGAGGCTGGAATTTCATTTGTTATTTTGGTCATGTTTATCCTATACAAATAATAATGAAATTAAAAGAAGCAACACATATATATAAACAACACATAAAACAATGAATAAATAATAAAATAAAAAACTTAATCTTATATAAACAATAAACAAAATATCATTCTAATTACAGCACCAATAAAACACAAGTTCAGAATATTGAAGAAGAAATCAAATTATCAAATGATGGAAAAGTAGAGAAAGATTGGAACTTAACTAGGGAATATGAAACTCATAATCTATTTTAAAAAAACACGCTAAGATTTTCAGCAGGGCTATTATTCTTCTTTCATTGCTAACCATTTTTTTTTGTTAAATTTAAGCTGTATTAAAATAAAGGCGGATACAAAAACTCATGGGAAGACCCCAATCAGAGTATAGTAAAGACATCATAGGACAGACTCAATGATGTCCAGACTATAAAATATTACAAGGCCAAACGCCCAACAAAGTAATAAAGGAAAGTGTCAAGACATAGAAAACCCCATAGGGCAAAGAGAAAACATCAGCCCATAATCCACCTACAACAAGCACAGGAGCTGCAGACTAAACCGGCCCATTACAAGCAGCAACATGTAGCCCCAAGGTTAAAAGTATGGGTGAATTACATATTCTAGTACATTTTTAAAAATAATTACAACAATAATACATTCATAAAATAATTACAAAAATAACACATTTTTTCATATTTATTTACAAAATTAATGCATTTGAATATCTTTTAATCGTGGCCCACGATTCTCTCCTTTATCTCTCCCCGTTAATTATTATTTTCTCATTCAAACACAGGAGACTCATTCTCTATCTCTATCTCTCTCGCCATTATCTCTCTACATCTTCAGTTGCCGCTGCAGCTTAATTATTCTGTAACAACGGTCGTCCCTCTTTTCAAGTGAATAAAGAAATATTTCGTATCTATATATATACAGATATGTTTATATTCATATGCATATGAATAAAGAAATATTTAGTATCTTTTAAAAGGTTAATTTCTTTTCAAAAGAAGTTCGTGTTGGCATTCGATTCTTCTCTCATCCGTAATCAATTACTTACTGGAAAAGGCAGGGAAGCTAAGTATGACACTCTTCTTTGTTTGCTGCAACCCAAGTTGTGTCCACCGTTGGAGGGATTAAGCATGCATTTAAAAGTGGATTCATTTTGGAGCAAACTAGAAACTTCACAATGAGTTGTGACTAGTTAGGAGCATTCTCTTGGTGACTGAACATCGACATTTTCACAATGAGTATATTATCTCTATGGGTTACTATGGATTGCTGCTACTGCTAATGAAAGATTTATGGATAATTTGTTTGCCAATGGGTATTTTTTATGTTCTGTTCTGTTCCAATCAATTGCTCTGCGAGGCATTGACTTCCGTTTTGAAAGTATTGCTTCTATTGCGGACGGTTTAACATCTCTCTTTGGTAACTAAACCTCCATTCTAAGGTAACCAAACATTCATACCAAGGTAACCAAACCTTCATACCAAGGTAACCAATCCACCTCCACACATGCAGTTTTTTCATAATGCAGTTGGTAATCAAAACTTTATACCACGGTAACCAAACCTTCATGCCAAGGTAACCAAACTTTCATACCAAGGTAACCAAACCTTCATGCCAAGGTAACCAAACCACCTCCACACCCGCAGTTTTTTTATAATGCAGTTGGTAACCAAACCTTTATACCAAGGTAACCAACCATTCATATTAAGGTAACCAAACATTCGTACAAAGGTAACCAATTCAGTTTTATTAGATTACCAATTTATTTTGAATGTGATGCAGTTGGTAACCAAACCTTCATACCAAGGTAACTAATTCAATTTTATTAGGTTACATTCATAGTGCAGTTTGTAACCAAACCTTCACACCAAGGTAACCAAACTTTTATACCAAGGTAACCAAAACTTCATACCAAGGTAACCAATCCACCTCCACACCTACAGTTTTTTCATAGTGCAGTTGGTAACCAAACCTTCACACTACCAAGCTAATCAATCCACCTCTAAACATGCAATTTTTTCATGGTGCAGTTGATAGCCAAACCTTCATACCAAGGTAACCTACGGTCTGATGAATTAGAAGAAAGGAAATCGTCATGTCTGGAGATTGGAAGAAGAAGATGACGAGGGAGGAAGATGACGTGAAAATATTTGTTTGTTTTTCATCTGTTTGATTTGAATTTTCAATTTTCAATTTTCAATTATGGCAGCCTTGATTTTAGGTTCCTTATTAATGTGAAATTGAATAGTTTGAATTTATTACTAGTGCTGAATTCCATTGTGTTGATCTGATTGGCGTTACATCGTGAATTCTAGTTTCTTCTACATTTATTAAGTTCTGCAAGATTGTTGTGTGTCCCCTGCTGTGTTCATTATCTATAATCAGTGGGAAATTGCCTTGTTCATCATATTTTCTACTGACTTCCATAAAGAATTTAAAGGTTGTTTAATCTGATATACTGATCGGTGAAATGTCGCTTCTAATCTGAAATTTGATTGACAATGTTGTTGTATTTGTGTCTAGCCGTAATGCACCGCATATCAAGTTCTGCATTTCTCTGAACGAACTAGTTGATGGAACTAGTAGGCCGGTAACTTCAAATTTGTTGTATTGGTTACTGTCAGTCCACGTTCTGTTGAAATAAAGTACAACTGGAATCATCTCCATTGTCTGACAACTGAATAAACATTGTAAAGTAACCAAATCAATATTAGACAGCAACTAAACTACATAATCTTAGTAACCAGAACATAAACCACATTTTTACATGCATTTTACAATCAGTATAATGATTTTGTTACCAATTAAATTATAACAGTTGTATGAAGGTAACCAATGTAGTCAATAAGTAACCATCTATATAAAACAAATCAGTATAAAACACACTAATAGTATACAGTAACCAAATCATCAATATACAGTAACTAAATCTATATTAGGCAGTAACCAACATATATCTACTTAGTAACCAGAATATAAAACACATTTTTCATTGCATTTTACAGTCAAAAACAACCAGTATAATGTGTTTGTTACCAACTAAAGACTAACAGTTGTATGAAGGTAACCAATGTAGTCAATAAGTAACCATCAATATAAAACAAACCAATATAAAACACACTAATATTATACAGTAATCATAACAACATTATACAGTAACCAAATTCAGATTAGACAGTAACCAACATATATCTATTTAGTAACCAGAACATAAACACATTTTTCATTGCATTTTACATTCAAAACAATCAGTATAATGTATTTGTTACCAACTAAAGATTAACAATTGTATGAAGGTAAACAACGTAGCTAATAAGTAACCATGAATATAAAAAACATCAGTACAAGTGTACATTAATATTATTCAACAACCAAATAAATATTATACAGTAACCAATTAAATAGTATACAACAACCAATATATATATAATCAGATTAACAGTTGTATAAAGGCAACCAATGTAGTCAATAAGTAACCACCAATATAAAAGAAACAATTATAAAACACAGTAACATTATACAGTAACCAAATAAACACCTTACAGTATCTAAATACATATTAGACAGTAACCAAGATATATGTACTTAGTAGCCAGGATATAAAAAATATTTTTACATTCATTTTACAACCAAAACAATCAGTAATGACTTTGTTACAAATTAAAGACTAACAGATGTATGAAGGTAACCAATGTAGTTAATCAGTAACCATCAATATAAAAAAAATCAGTATAAAACACAGTAATATTATGCAGTAACCATGGTAATATTACACAGTAACCAAGTCAGCATTATATACTAACCAAATCCAACATATATTTACTTAGTAACCATAACATAAAACATATTTTTCAATGTATTTTACAGCAAAAACAATCAGTATACTGACTTTGTGATCAATTAAAGACCCAAGAGTTGCAGGAAGGTAACCAATGTATCTAATAAGTAACCATCAATATAAAAAACATCAGTAGAATATACATTAAAAGTATACAGTAACCAAATAAACATTATACAACAATCAAATCAATAATAAACAGTAACCAATTTATATGTACTTAGTAACCATAATATAAAACATATTTTTACATGCATTTTGCAATCAAAACAGTCAATATACTGACTTTGTGACCAATTAAAGAGCGAAAAACTTAAGAAAGGTAACCAATATACGAGTATATAGTAACCACGGGGTAACTAAATGTATATAAACTTTAAACTCAAATACCTCAGTATATAAATCTGTAACGAATCAATCAACAATGCGGTCTGCCGATCTCGAAGTTGTTGATCTTCTCCGATAT
Source organism: Panax stipuleanatus (assembly GCA_020205555.1). NCBI lineage: Eukaryota > Viridiplantae > Streptophyta > Magnoliopsida > Apiales > Araliaceae > Panax > Panax stipuleanatus. The sequence continues at coordinate 79,929,391 of CM035120.1, read as the reverse complement.
TCTCCGATCTCAAAGTTGCATCGCCGTCAGAGAATTCGTCTTCTTCGATCTGTCGTTGCTCTGTTTTTCCGATATGTAGTTGCCTGTTTTCTTCATTAGTTTGAATTTAGGATCAGTTGGTTGCAAATATAAAAGTCGGTAACTGACGTGTAGGGAGTTAATGCTCCATAATTTTAGCAGCGTATTATTGTATTGCGTTATTTTTGTAATTATTTTGTGGATGCATTATTTTTGTAAATACTTTCTAATTGTTGTATATTAGTGTTAAGGACCCTAAAAGTATTGCAGTAGCATAGGGCCCACTGATCCACCCGGCCCAAGACAATGTAGTCCATGATGTCCAAGACAACTTGAGAGAAAACAGTAGCAGCTCCCCTATAGCAGACCCAAGTAGACCCAAGAATGCTCAGCAGACCCAGAAGCAGTATCTGAACTGCCCCACAAAACGAACCACAGCATCCATGAGAAAAGAAACCCCTCAAGCAGCTAACATGAGGAATATTAACAATAAGCTTCCAGACAAATTTGCAGCAATAAAGGCAGACGATAAAAAACAGCAGCACAGTCCCCAGCAGCATACCCCAACTAGACAAAACCAAGAGATTAAGCAGCAGCAGATCACAGCAGAAAACCAAATAGCAGTAGGCATCATAACAAGCCATAGCACAGTTAACAGCATAGATATAAGGGAAGACCAGTAAGAAAACCCAGCAACTCAGTGCCCAGAGGACATAGCAGCCATGAAGGACCAGCCCCACTCCCACAAATCGAGACTGCATCCAGGCACCACTTCCTCCATGAACCAACCAGAGACATAAAAAATCCCTAACCTTGACCCAGTGCACTAGCATAGAAAGAAAAAACATTATAGAGCAAGATGTTGGAGGCAGACTTTAGATTACAGTTTCTGAAATTTAGCGTTGGTATGGAGGCACACTTGAGCAAATGAATAATATCATGGATAATGGTCCGAGCAGGAATTTTCTTATTAGAAAATATCATGGCATTTCGTTCGTGCCATATCCTGTACACCACAACAGCAAAACCAAAGTGCAAAATACTGAAATGGAATTTGGGTCCAGAGCAGTTAATAATATACTCGGTGATAGAGGACCAGCTCTGACTCAACTCTCGCCATCCACAACTCCTAAGAACAGCAACCAAAATCTAAAAAGAGTAACTTCAAGGGAAAAAAAGATGATGAAAAGTTTTCGTCTCAGAAGAGCAAAGAACACAAATGGGGTTAACATCCAGGCCAAAATTAATCAGCCTATCCAAAGTCCTCATCCCATTGTGGAAGGCCAGCTAAAGAAGGAAAGAATAATGGAGAGGAATAATTTTATGCCACACTAAACTATGCCAATTCACAATCAACCCAACACGGCGAATAGATCGCCAAATAACAGAAGCTTTCACATCCTTAGCCACAGTGCCATCCCAAAGAAGACTATCCTGAGAGTTAGTCACAAATCCTAGAACTATCAAAAGAGCTCCGAAAAGCAATGACATCGTTATGGTTGGAAGAAGGGAGAATCCATCTAGAGTTACAGATGATGCTACTGATAGTAGTATTGGGCCCGAGCCCAGAGTTAACAATCAGAGCAGAGTGGATTGAAGAGGCCAAAGGGAGATGGCCTAACCACGGATCAAACCAGAGACTTGTATAGAGACCATTACCAATAGCAAAGGAAATATGTCTACGGGCAAGATCCCTGCATTGTAACACTTTCCTCCATATCCACGAGCAGTCGTTAGGGTTAGAGATATTCCAGAAGAATTTATTTTTAAGGTGAAGAACACAAACCCAATAAACCCAGAAAGAAGAGGAGACCGGATTGATAACATTCCACAGGTGCAACAGAATCAAAGCTTTGTTCCATTCCTCAAGATTCTTTATAGCAAGACCCCCTTCTGCCAAAGGAACAGAGATTTTGTTCCAAGCAACTTTAGAACCAAATTTCTGAAGTGAAGGACCCTTCCAAAGAAATCTGGACATGGTGGACTTAAGATCTTTCAAAACTGATGCAGGAAGGATAAAATGGGCAGACCAATAAGATTGGGAAGCATGGATAACAGATTTGTTTATTTGCAGTCTGCCAGCGTAGGATATGAATTTATTAGTCCAAGAGGTAATTCTGGATTTGATCTTTTCAAGAAGAGGTTGACAGTCCGCAAGGCTTAATTTGGAAGTAACCAAAGGAAGTCCCAAGAACTTAGCAGGAAAGATCCCAGGCTGGAAACCCAAGGTAGAAAGAATGGAAGCTGCTTGGATAGGAGGGACATGAGATAAGAAGCACATACTGTTAGCTTCAAGATTTCGCCACGCGCCTCAATCACGAAAAGCGCGTCTAACCCTGCACAATGAACACGTCAGCACCGGATCTAGACGGTTTTGGGCCGTCGTAGATCGCTCCGGTGTGAGAATCAGCACAGACCGAAAAAAAGGGATTAACAATGGAGGTTGTGTGCTTTAGTGTCTGTGGAAAAAATGTTAGTTACCCCCTTTTCATGTAGTGTTCTGTCCCCATATAATGTCTCACCACCTTGCATGTTTTCCCCCGATGTTTACGTCAGTTGGCTGCATGTGGGCTTTTTCCTCCTTGCTTCTTCATCCAGTCAACATTATGTCAACTCCTCATAAATGCTAGACGGCTCAAGACGGCTTGGCCCATCTAATCCATCAGCCGCCTATCAAGCACCTTTTTAAATGACCCCTCTTTGATAAGCTACCCACTTACAAACTGCCACCTGTCTTCCATTACCAACTCTTATCCAAATTTTATTTGGATAATCACTTAGATAGTAGCTCAATTCTCCAAGAGTAAAATTGAGTTTGACCCAGAAAACCCAAAATAAAATAAGACTCAATCGGGCCCAAATATCCATGGCCCAACATTGCCCCCTAGTCTTTTATTGAACAGAATGTTTGATGAAAGAGTTTGAGAATCCGGCCCAACCATCAAAAGGGAATTCGAACAGATTTGGCCAAGTGTATTTAGAAAACCCAAAACCGAGTACGGACCCACAACTCCTCAAATTCACTGTCAGACGCCTACCCTTTATTGAAGCCCATTTGATAAAAGGCCCATGACCGGATACAAATCTTCCCAATTTCAAAAGCAAATATTAACTCTTCGAATTCAAAAGTAAATGACGGCTTCTCCAATTCCAAGAACAGGCGCTAGCTTTTCCCATCATTATTTCTACTAAATGTGCAGTCTTTGGGTTTCGTGAGCCTCCAAAAAGACAACTCTATAAATTTTTCAAACCCCCAAATCAGATAACTTTACCTATTCATTTGAAATTCAAAATATTCCAGCTTTCTTCTTGCTCCGGCTTTCTTCTTAGCTTGTCTGTCAATAATGGCTGCCCAAAACACTGATAACACCATCCCAACTGCGAGACCCAAATCAAAACCCTCCTCCAGCAAGACCTTTCCCACCGATTCATCCAAAGATGTTCCTATAAAGACCCCTTTCGACTTCACTGATTCTAAGAAATTCGCCCACGCCAACACCCCTTCCTCAGCCGTCGATTCGGATATCTTAGCCATCTGAGATCGGTACCAGATCCCCCTTAATTATCAACTAAGAGCCCCCTTGCCCACTGAAAGCATGTACCAACGTCCAGAGGGTTACGTTGCTATGCCCCTCACTCTTTTGGAGAAGGGACCTCCGGTTCCCTCTTCATGCTTTTATTTTGAACATGTTGGGGTTTCTGGGAGTTGGGCTGGCCCAACTGGTCCCCAACTCTTATATTTATATCCTTGCTTTCGCTGCTTGGTGCTTTGAGTAGAGTATTTCCCCATCTATAGACTTCTTCTTTTCCCTCTTTGTGGCGGGCCTAATCTAGGGAGAAAGGTTTCAAGGGGATAAGCAAACCATCTAACGTTAAGATTGAAAGAAGATCTTTGATAGACACCCCTTCAAGCAACCGAGGGTGGCATAAGGACTGGATCTTCATTAATGGACCGGATATCTCCTCCATCCCTGACTGGACCACTACCCCTGTTCTTTCTCCAGATTTTGGTGATCTTACACAAGAACGAGGAAACGAAATGGTGAAGCTATTGAATAAGCTTCCTCTGAAAGAATGGAGCTTTGGACTCCTTAGCAAACAAGCATAGTTGTACAACCATAAATGTAAGTACGAAATCCTCGCTTGTGTAGCTTCTTTAATCTTATTTTAATATCTATTCTGAAATTCATCTTTCAATTTTGCAGTATCTCTTATTAAGCCTACCTCCTCTGATTTGAAAGAATTAGAGGAGTTTTTTTCTGCCGAGTCAGCCCAGGATCTTCCTATGGCTCAAGATATAGAACAAAAGGCCGAAGACCAAACTGCTGACCCCCCAATGGCTGATCCACACCCTGCCGAAGGGTCCGGCCAGCTTCGCTGGAAGAAAAGGGTTGTTAAAAAATCCCAACATGTCTTAGCTCCCTACTCTCACCGAAAGTCTTTTAGACATGACTATCGAAAAAAGAACCAAGATTCTTCATACCAAAAAGCGAAAAGCCAAGGCAAAAATCATCTCCCTCACTGCCGAAGAGCTAAGAGTACCACCTATTGCAACAACCCAACCTTCTTCCAATCCTGCTGAAGCTAACGAATTCGAGGTCGAACCCAGTTCTCCTCTTATTCTAAAGAAGAAGCAGACTTCTGACAGTCAATCATCCTTACCAGCTGACCCTCCCATATTTTCCGATCTTCCTCCACCCAACCAAATAATGCCTTCTCCCCAACAATCATCTCCTCCTTACTTTGGGTCGATGCCTGGAGCTTCTCGGTCACCTAGCCTATGGCCTGACCAGAACGAAGACTTCCCCCTGCACCTCTATAATTCTTTTGTTCTGGATACAGACAGGCATAGGTTCGGTAACAGCACCATTGCCGATTTGCTGGAAGAAGGCTTGGCCCATCAGGCTAGAGTAAGTTTTTGACCATTTCTGCTTGTAAATATATTCTTTAAGTATTTTATTAACTCAAGATAACTGCATGCAAATGGAATCTTCGGGCGTCTCTATCAGAGGTATAAAGAAGCCGAAGCTGAGGAAGAGACGGCCCGAAGAGAAAATGTTATCTTAAGGTCTGCACTGGCCAGGGAGAGAAGCGAGCACGAAAATATCCTGCTTCAACTGTAAGGGTCTTCAAAATGACCTCGCCAGGATGAAAGAACAACTGGTCACGTCTGAAGCTTCTCAAAATGCAATCATGCAAAGAAATGAAGAACTTCAGCGTGCTAATGAGCAGTTAGCTGGCAATAACTGGAACCTGGCCTTAGCGGCGTCAGATGCTAAGAGGTCCGAAGAACACCATCTTGATCTTCGAGGGAAAGTCGAAAAGGAGCTTCGTGAGCTAAAACTGATGGGTCCCCCCTTACTGAAGAGCTTCGTAAGGAGATTCAGAACGAATATCGGAAGTCTCCTGCCTTAACCAACGAGATAGTTCAAATGTATGCAGAAGGTTACGAGGCAGCTCGAAGTAAGGGTAAATCAAAATTAGCTGCTGCTCTTCTGAATCCCTTACTTCTCGACTCTTCTGATGACGAAGATGATGAGTGAAGGCAAAGATAATCCATTCTTCACTGATTTGTATAAATTTTAATAACAATGTAATTTCTTGGTCATGATTAATGAAATATACCTTATCTTTTTCCTTATTATTTCTTTTCAGTCTAAGTTATATATTGTTATCCAATCAGCGTGTGATTTAACTCCACTACTTCAAACAAAGTCAAGTAATAACATAAGACGAGACTTACTCATTACTGAAGAATGCCATATATGAAGAACTTGTAATGTTATTTGGCTTCATAACAATTGGATAATCCCATCCTTCTCCAAGAGCCAAAGAGATTCAACCCGAGAAATATTTCGCTTCGCTACGAGGAGTCGAAGGGATCCAACCTTATCACTGGTGACCACGTTCTCTCCGAGAGCCGAACGGGTTGGACCATCAATAGTTTGCTTCGTTACGAGGAGTCGAAGGAATCCAACCTTATACCAAGCTGGCAACCTCGTTCTCTCCGAGAGCCGAACAGATTCAACCCAAGAAATATTTCGCTTCACTACGAAGTGTCGAAGGGATCCAACCTTATAACTGGTGACCACGTTCTCTCCGAGAGCCGAACTGGTTGGACCATCAATAGTTCGCTTCGCTACGAGGAGTCGAAGGAATCCAACCTTATACCAAGCTGGCAACCTCGTTCTCTCCGAGAGCTGAACAGGTTTAACCCAAGAAAGATTTCGCTTCGCTACGAGGAGTCGAAGGGATCCAACCTTATAACTAGTGACCACGTTCTCTCCGAGAGCTGAACGGGTTGGACCATCAATAGTTCGCTTCGCTACGAGGAGTCGAAGGAATCCAACCTTATATCAAGCTGGCAACCTCGTTCTCTTCGAGAGCCGAACAGGTTCAGCCCAATAAATATTCCGCTTCGCTACGAGGAGTCGAAGGGATCCAACCTTATAACTGGTGACCACATTCTCTTCGAGAGTCGAACGGGTTGGACCATCAATAGTTTGCTTCGCTACGAAGAGTCGAAGGAATCCAACCTTATATCAAGCTGGCAACCTCGTTCTCTCCGAGAGCCGAACAGGTTCAGCCCAATAAATATTTCGCTTCGCTACGAGGAGTCGAAGGGATCCAACCTTATAACTGGTGACCACATTCTCTCCGAGAGCTGAACTGGGTTGGACCATCAATAGTTCGCTTCGCTACAAGGATTCGAAGGAATCCAACCTTATATCAAGCTGGCAACCTCGTTCTCTCCGAGAGCCGAACAGGTTCAGCCCAATAAATATTCTGCTTTGCTACGAGGAGTCGAAGGGATCCAACCTTATAACTGGTATGAAGAAAAACCATTATTGGAGAGAAAAAGAGAGCCACCTTTATTGATAATTATTGTGGTAGTTACAGACTTCTGGAATCTGACACTAACTCTACTGAAAATATTTGCGGAGCCTTCCAACATGCCAAGTATTCTTAATTTCAGATCCATCTAAGGCTCGCAATCGGTAAGTTCTGGGCTTTGATATGCTAATAACTTCATAAGGGCCCTCCCAATTTGGCATGAGTTTGCCCATGTTTTGAGGCGTAGAAGCCTCCACCTTCCCAAGAACAAGATCTCCAACTTCGAATCTCCGAAGCTTTACCCCTTTGTTGTAGTATTTAGCCACACGACGTTGATAAGTAGCCAGTTTTACTAGAGAAACCTCTCGGACCTCTTCGAGCATATTTAGGTTGGCTTTGAGTCCCTCATCATTATACAATTCTTTAAATTGACTGACCCGAAGACTTGTAGATCCAATTTCCACCGGAACTAGAGCGTCAGAACTGTATGTCAATCTAAATGGGTAATCTCCCGTTGTAGTCCTTGGCGTAGTTCGGTAAGCCCATAGCACACTAAGTAATTCTTCAGGCCATTTCCTTTGGAGTCATCCAACCTTCTCTTGATCCCATTCAGGAGTATTCTGTTAGTTACCTCAACTTTCCCGTTAGATTGTGGATGGGCAACCGAAGTCTTTCGGTGCTGAATCCCTAACTCCTTTAAGAACGCCTCAAATTTTGAACCCACGAACTGGCGTCCATTATCTGAAATTATCACCATAGGAATTCCAAATCGGAATACTACTGACTCCTTGAGAAACTTCAAGCATTCTTGTTCCGTTATCAGCCGAAGAGGTTTCGCCTCTACCCACTTAGTCATATAATCAATTGCTACTATAACAAAACTGACTTGACCTTTTGTTTTCGGAAGTGGACCCAGTATATCTACCCCCCAGACAGCAAAGGGTATAGGAGATAAAACCGAGTATAGCTCTTCTGGTGGCTGATGTGGAATTGAACTATTCAGCTGGCATTTAGGGCATTTTTTCACATAATCAATAGCCTCTTTGAAAATTGTTGGCCAATAAAAATCTTGACGAAGCACTTTATATGCTAACGACTTCGCGGCCATGTGGTCACCGCAGATACCTTCATGAACCTCCCGAAGGGCATATTCAGCTTCAGATGGGACCAGACACTTCAGTAATGGAGAGGAATAAGCTCTTCGATACAGATCTCCATCAACAAGTATGAAGTTTGCACTTTTGTATCTCACCTTTTTAGCCAACATCTGATCTGAAGGTAGTACGCCATCTGCTAGATAGTTTATGTATGGAGTCATCAGACCGCTCTACGTACATCACTTCCCCATTCTAGATACTAGCTTGCTTCAGGGTTTCCAAGTAAACTATTCCTTCAAAGGCGCTTGATTCAGTAGTAGCCAGCTTCGACAATGCATTAAGCATTGGAATTATCAGTTCGACCAACACCTTGAAATTTACATGAGCCAAAGTGTTGAAGTCGATCTTTCAATTCTGCAAGATACTTAACCATTTTAGAACCTCGAGCTTCATATTCCCCCGAAACTTGCTTGATGACCAGTTGAAAATCACTGTAAATAATCAGCTTCTGAACTTCCAGACTCTGGGCCAGACGTAATCCTGCTAATACTGACTCGTATTCAGCCTCATTATTTGTTGCCCTGAACTCGAATCTAATGGCTTGCTGTACTTTGAATCCCTCCGGGCTCGTCAGAATTATCCCTGCACCACCAAGATCAGAAGTAGAAGATCCATCCACATATAAAGTCCAGGAATCGTGCACCTACTGAAGTGTAGCCACTGTTTCCGTATATCACTGTATTTCTTTCATGCTGCCATCAGCTTCAGAAAACGAGCACTCTATCACAAAATCAGCCAAGGCTTGGCCTTTAATAGCTGTCCGGGGATAGTACTCTATGAAGAACTGGGACAATTCCATCGTCCATGTAGCAAGACTACCCGAAACCTCTGGCTTTCCCAGCACCTTCTTTAGTGGCTGATCTGTGTATACCACTATTATCCGACCACCCTAGAAGTACGGCCGAAGTTTTCTACTAGCAATGACCAAAGCAAAGGAAAACTTCTCAAGGTTTGGATACTTTATTTCTGCATCCCTAAGGGCATGGTTTACATAGTAAATCGGGTGCTGCTTACCCCCAACTTCTCGCACCAAAACTGCTCCTACTACCGATGAACTCGCAGCCAGATACAAATACAAAGGTTCAGTAGGAACCGGCTTCACCAACAAGGGGTGCCGAAGATAAGTACCTCTTGATTCCTTGGAAAGCTTCCTCGCACTCCGAAGTCCATTGGAACGTCTTCGCATTCTTTGGTCCTTTCAACGTGTTAAAGAATGGCAAACACCTTTCTGCCGATTTAGACATGAACCTCCGCAACGATGCTATTCTACCAGTTAAACTGCTGGACATCTTTGTACGACTGTGGTGATTTCATGTTTAAGATAGCCTGGATCTTCTCTGGATTGGCTTCGATACCTCTCTTACTGACCAAATATCCCAAAAACTTGCCTGCCCCCAGTCCGAAAGTGCATTTAGTGGGATTCAGCTTCAACTTATAACGGAGAACTTTCTGAAAACACTCTTCTAGATCATCCAGATGACCACGAATTGACATGCTCTTAATAATCATATCATCAACATAAACCTCCATATTCTTGCCTAGCTGCTTCGTGAAGACGTGGTTCATCATCCTCTGATATGTAGCTCCCGCATTGATCAAACCGAACGTCATTTTTTTATAGGCATACACCGACCGATGAGTAATGAAAGCTGTCTTCGGTATATCTTCCTTGCACATAGAAATTTGATGATATCCCGAAAAAGCGTCCATGAAGCTAAGCAAAGCATATCCGAAAGTTGCATCAATGAGTTGGTCAATATGAGGTAGAGGATAAAAATCCTTCGGGCATGCCTTATTTAGATCAGTATAGTCTATACAAACTCGCCATTTGCCGTTATGCTTTTGTACCAGAACCACGTTTGCCATCCACTCAGGATAATCAATCTCGAAGATGAAGTCTGCATCCAGCAACTTGGTGATCTCCTCATCGATTATTCTCTGTCTTTCTGGTGCGAAAATCCTTCTCTTCTGTCGAACTGGTTTCTTAGCCGGATCCACTTGCAATCTGTGTTCAGCCACTTTTCGACTTACCCCCGGTATATCACTGGGAACCCAAGCAAAGACATCTACATAACACTGAAGCAACTCCATTAGACTTGCCCGAAAAGGCTCTGGAAGCCCCAAACCAATTTTCACCATTTTTTCTTTCTTTCCCGGAATCAATTCGATCTCCTCGGTCTCCTCCCCGGGCATGACTATGGGTTCTGTTCCACTTTCTGTGAATGGCTCTATTTTAATAGCCATGGCATGTTTTTGTTTGCTGACTCCTACTCCCGAGGTGATTAGAGCATTCCTATAACACCTCCTCGCCAAGTCCAAATCTCCTGTGACTTCGCCAACTCCATAGGGCGTAGGAAATTTAATCTTGAAGTGGGGAATTGAAGTAACCGCCTGTAAAGCTGTCAAAGTAGGTCTCCCCAAAATGGCATTGTAAGCTGAATCAACATGTACAACATAAAATTTACAGATGATTTGAACCTGTTGGGGAACTGTCCCGAAGACAACCGACAGCTCGATGGTTCCTACCACTTTGACCGGATCGTTGCTGAAACCATACAAAGGGGCCTCCTGCCCAATTTCCATCTTCTGACCATCTAGAGGCATTCGGTGATAAGCATGAGCATATAATATATCCACCGAAGAACTATTGTCGATCATCATCCTCTTCATATCTACCGAACCAACTTGTGTAGTGATCACCTCCTTCGTGTGGTTCAATAGGTTCCGAACGGAAATCTTCATCTGTGAAGGAGATTATAGAGCCCGAATATACTCTTTTGATCTTCATAGGTTTATCTGCTAAAGTCATCACCGAGTCCAAATACCCTCGTCTTTTCTTACCTACAACCTTTCCCATGTTTCCCCCAGATATCACATCTACAACATGCCGTACCGCCGGGTTCGGCACCGGTTGAACAGGTTGGGCGACTTGAGCTAATTCCTTATTCCTTGGCTGGTCTCTTTGTTGTTCCCGCCCTGCTACATACTGCATCAGAGTACCACTTTGAATTTTCCTTTCAATGAGATCCTTCAAACCCCAACAGGAATTTGTATCATGCCCAACCGCCCGATGATAATTGCAGTATAAAGCAGGATCTCCCGATCCTGGTCGGGGATTGTTTTTAGGCGGTTCGAAATATGGTTGGTTCTTTATCTGTTCCAAAATGGTAGCCCGATCTGTGTTGAGTTGCGTATATACCTTATTCACCTTCTGAGTTGGAATGGGCGGACGATCTCCCCTGGGCATCCAGTTATTGTTATACCTTTTTTGATTCCCTTCGAATCGATCATTACCGCCACTCATCTTTCTCTGATTACCATCTGGCTTCTCCTTATTCTTCTCTTTTGCCTTTTCCGAAGAGTTCTGCTTCAAGCTGGCCATCGCCTCTTCTACCATGATGAAGCCTTCGGCCTTTTTAAATGCTTCGGCCAGGCTCTTTGGATGCTTGAACATCAGTTTCTTTACCAGTTTTTTTTGATTTCACCAGATCTAAACCATTTTGGAACAGTCCTATCGCCTGGAGATCGTTAAGATCTGAAACCTGTCCCACAGTTTCTCGGAACCTCTTCACATATTGCCCCAGAGTCTCATTCGAGTACTGCCTCACTTGGGCCAATGATCCCGTAGGCCTTCCCCTTCTCTTATTGTTCCCGAAGCGAGCATGGAACTTGTCACACAAATCCGCCCATTACGCAATCGAATTCGAAGCCAGAGCCCCCATCCATTGCCTTGCGTCTTTTCTTAACGTCAATCTGAATGTCTGACATTTAGCTGCATCTGAATAATTGTAATAGTCCATCAATATGTCAAATGCTTGGTTGTGGTCGAATGGATCTCCAGAGCCGTCATAACTTTCTATATGAGGTAGCTTTTTGCTGGGATCCGCTTTCTCCTTAAGAATTTCCGATGAGAAGGGAGACGTCTTTTTGTCCGAAGTTTTCTTCTCTTGTTGAACCTCTGTTAGCTGCTTCCGAAGCTCCGTTATTTCTTTCGCTAGGTCCTCCACCATCCCAGGTTGAAGAAGTAGCTTCCTTCCCTGGAGAATTCGTCTTATTGTGTTTAATCCGATCTTTTCCATCCGGGCTAAACGATGCCGAAGGACTTTATCTGTTACTTCGGCCAGAGCGAGAACTCCCTGTGTGGTGTACCCTCTTCGGACTCTTTGGAGAATGACTTCTTGACCGGCTTCGTCGCCCATCTCTTCTACGGTCTCTATGATACTCAATACGAGGCGTTCCTTTCGTAGTCTCGGGAGAATATTCTTGTGACATATTTCGTTTCCTGTCAGGAGAATGGCTACACGACTCACTATCATCTCGCTTGGAATATTCATTCCTCCTTGCTCTTCGACCATGTGATCTACTCCGTCTTTTCGGTCGAGTGTAACTGGAAGCTTCGTCTTTTTTCTCAGCCACAAGAACCATCTGTTTAGAAATTCCTCCCTCTGCTGCAGAAGTGCTTTCAAAGCCGTGTCGGTCTCTTGTGCCTTCTTTGCCAAGGTAGAAATTTTGTCCGCCTGGCCTTCTCGGTGCTGGGTCTTAGGTGGTGTGCCCATCACCCTTTTCCGATCGTTGTCAGGACCTTTGCTAGCAGTAGAAAATAACTTCCTCTTGGTATCCCCATGGTCTCTAGCCTGAGAATCTCCTAGAACCCTCTGTGACCCAAGTCTATCATGAATACTTTTTGAGGGTCCTAGTCTGTCTTTCACCGAAATTCTTTGCAAAGAAGAGCTAGCATCCGTCGGCTGTCCTTCAGCCGTGACCGTTTTACTCTTCACCATGGCTTCCGATGTAAGTCATTCAGTAAGTTGTGATTGAAAACCAGAAACACTAAAGAGCCCTCCTTCTAGCGCCAATGTTAGCTCCAAGATTTCGCCACGCGCCTCAATCACGAAAAGCGCGTCTAACCCTGCACAATGAACACGTCAGCACCGGATCTCGACGGTTTTGGGCCGTCGTAGATCGCTCTGGTATCAGCACAGACCGAAAAAAAGGGATTAATAATGGAGGTTGTGTGCTTTAGTGTCTATGGAAAAAATGTTAGTTACCCCCTTTCTATGTAGTGCTCTGTCCCCATATATTGTCTCTCCACCTTGCATGTTTTCCCCCGATGTTTACGTCAGTTGGCTGCATGTGGGCTTTTTCCTCCTTGCTTCTTCATCCAGTCAACATTATGTCAACTCCTCATAAATGCTAGACGGCTCAAGACGGCTTGGCCCATCTAATCCATCAGCCGCCTATCAAGAACCTTTTTAAATGACCCCTCTTTGATAAGCTACCCACTTACAAACTGCCACCTGTCTTCCATTACCAACTCTTATCCAAATTTTATTTGGATAATCACTTAGATAGTAGCTCAATTCTCCAAGAGTAAAATTGAGTTTGACCTGGAAAACCCAAAATAAAATAAGACTCAATCGGGCCCAAATATCCATGGCTCAACACATACTTTTTGAGGCATTGATGTGAAGGCCCGAATGAGAAGAGAACTGATCAAGACATATCTTTATAACCTTAACAGAGTCTATGTCACCATGGCAGAAAATAATGAGGTCGTCCGCAAAACATAGATGAGTAAGAGATATGGGAGCTGTTTTCCAATGAAACTGGAAAGAAGGATTCTTAGTGTCCTTGGAAAGCATAACGGATAGAACTTCCATAACCATGACAAAAAGATAAGGAGATAAGGGGTCTCCTTACCTCAAGCCTTGACCTTCTTTAAAGTAGCCACAAAGAGCACCATTGACCTTGACAGAAAAACTAGTTGTGGTAATGCAGGCCTTAATCCAAAACAAAAACTTAGGAGGAAATTTGAAAAGCTTGAGAATAGCAAGTAAAAAGCCCCAAGAAACATAGTCAAAAGCCATCCTAAGGTCAATTTTCATAGCACATCTTACTGGACCAACAGGTCTGTGGTAATTCCTGAAAAGCTCTTGAGCCAGAAGAATGTTGTCACCAATCCTTCTACCCGAGATAAAAGCAGCTTGGCACGGTGAAATAATATTCGGGAGAGTACGCTGAAGCCGAGAGGCTATAATCTTAGAAATGCATTTGTAAGTGGTATTGCAACAAGAAATCGGCCTGAAGTCGTTCATTGAAGAAGGGTTAGGGACTTTTGGGACAAGAGTAATAGCCGTAGCATTAGTGCCTCTAAGAAGACAACCCTGCCTAAAGAAAGATTGGATGGCCGAGGTAAAAACAGTACCAACGATGTCCAAGTATGAAGAAAGAAGTTGACATTAAATCCATCCGGGATAATATATTATTTTGTCACTGTATTAGGGCTCGATTTTCAGTTATTGATTTTTTTACAATTGCGTAACTATACTCTAAAATTATTACCAAATGGTCATTACTTATTATTTCTGTCCAAAAAAACAAACAGAATGCTAACGTGGAGCGGAGTGTTGCCATATCACTTCTTTGGTATCTTTAAACAAAGTGGAGTAGTAAAATTTATTATCTTTAAATAATAATAATAATTTCAAAATAATAATAATGGTAATAATAATATTTTTTAAATAATAATAACAACAACAATAATAATAATAATAATTTCAAAATAATAATAATAGTAATAATAATAATAATAAATTTTAAATAATAATAATAATAATAATTTCAAAATAATAATAATAATAATAATAATAATAATAATTTTTAAAAATTAAAAATTTTAAAAAAATTATATAAATTATAAAAATATTATTATATGATCAACCATGCTAATTGTCCCTGCATAGATTTAGTTGGTTCAAAATAATAATAATAATAATAATAATAATAATAATAATAATAATAATAATAATAATAATAATTTCAAAATAATAATAATAATAATAATAATTTTTAAATAATAATAATATTAATAATAATTTTTAAATAATAGTAATAATTTTTAAATAATAATAATAATAACAATAATAATAATAATTTTTAAATAATAATATTAATTTCAAAATAATAATAATTATTAAATAATAATAATTTTTAAATAATAATAATAATTTTAAAATAATAACAATTATAATAATAATAATAATAATTATTAGTTTGAAATTATTATTATTATTATTATTTTGAAATTATTATTATTATTTAATTATTATTAATATTATTATTGTTATTATTATTATTATTATTATTATTTAAAAATTATCATTATTGTTATTATTATTATTTTGAAATTATTATTATTATTTAAAAATTAATAATAATAATAATAATAATAATAATAATATTATTATTATTATTATTTTGAACCAACTAAATTTATGCAGGGACAACTAGCACGGTTATTCATATAAAAATATTTTTATAATTTATATAATTTTTTTAAATATTTTAATATTTTAAAATTTTAAAAAATTATTATTAGTATTATTATTTAAAATTTTTTATTATTAATACTTTTATTATTATTTTGAAATTATTATTATTATTATTTTAAAATTATTATTATTATTAGTTTTGGAGTTATTCAGCTGAACAACTAATAGTCTTGGAGTTATGGTTATTATTATTAGTTTTGGAATTATTATTTTTGGTTGTTTGTGCCTGAACCACAGTATGTATACATACACATACATGTTGCCACTTAATCGTCCTCCTTGCATTTTTACACTCCACGTCAGCTAAAACAACTGGCCAATATGCACAATCAGCATTCCGTCCGTTTTTTGGACGAAAATCACAAGTAATGACCATTTGGTTATTATTTTAGAATATAGTTACGTGATTATAACAAAAAAAGTCTCGGTAACCACAATGAAAATCGAGCCCTAGTATAGTGACCAAAAAGTCTATTATCCCATTTTGACAATAATAACATTGTTAGAATTTAAATGGAAACTAACACGTAAATGATACTTGCATATGAATCAGTTAGTATCCACGAAGCAGAAACGGTTGAACTAGAATGCCAAATCTACAAGTGACACCACGAACACAGCTACTACGATCCTTAGTATTTCTCGTCAATATATAGTTGTTACTAGCATTCAATGCGAACGAACTACAGTGTTCACACCAAGTACACCCAAGCCTATTGATGGAAGCTTGAAAATACTAGAAAGAGTATTTTGAGAGAAACTGTATGGAAAAAATAATAAGTTATTTTTCCTCAGCCCTACACACTGTAGGCTTTAGTATTTAAAGATAAAATCCAATCAATATGGGATAAGTCTACAAATGACTAAATCAGGAGAATTATCTCATATAGAGTCCTAACCATATCAAGTATTATTTAAAATACTTCCAAGTGATATGGGACTCTTCCAATCTCAATTGGTGAAAGTAGTGTAGACACTCGAAATTTTACATTCCTGTTACTAACCTTGCAGGAGGGCAAAACCGTCTTTTAGCCTCGGCAACACTGGGATGTCAAGTGAAGTCTCGACGACAACCCCAAGAGATACAGAAGCCCCGACGACAACACCGGGAGATCAAACTTAACCTCGGCCACAACACCGGGATGTCAAGTCAAGCCCCGGCAACACCGGGATGTCAAGTGAAGCCCCGACGACAACCCCGGGAGATACAGAAGCCTCGACGACAACAACGGGAGATCAAACTCAACCCCAGCCACAACACCAGGATGTTAAGTCAAGCCTCGGCAACACCGGGATGTCAAGTGAAGCCCCGGCGACAACCCCGGGAGATACAGAAGCCCCGAAGATAACACCGGGAGATCAAACTCAACCCCAACCACAACACCGGGATGCCAAGTCAAGCCCCGGCGACACCGGGATTTCAAGTGAAGCCCCAGCGATAACCACGGAAGATACAGAAGCCCCGGAGACAACATCAAGAGATCAAAATCAACCTCGACCACAACACTGGGATGTCAAGTCAAGCCCTGACAACACCGGGATGTCAAGTCAAGCCCGACGACAACCCCAGGAGATACAGCATCCCCGACGACAACCCTTGGAGACTATATCAACCTTCGAAGACATCCCCAAAGCATCAAATCATCCCTACAGACAATCCTGGGAGACCAAGGCAACCTCAGAGACAACCCTGAGGAAGAGTAGTGTCGGCTGGGATCAAACCTTGGAGACAACCCCGAGACAACAGTCGAAAACCTTGCCAATACAGGAGACAACCCTTAGAAGGGTAAAATAGTCATTTTACTGACTTAAAGCCAAATCAAGTCAAAATCAAGCCAAATTGATGCAATGAGGGTCAGAAAGAGCCATAACATCAATCCCGAGTGAAAACAATACAAGACGGTTCAACGGACAGACTGTGAAAAAATGAAGATCTGTTATAAACCCATATTCCTAGATTTGAAAAAGGTTAAATCTTATGTCATTGTGTCGCTGTCGAAAAGGGCTTTTTGGAAAGGTATATCACGCCTCAAACGGACGCCCGGATTAAAAGTTATGAAGGTTCGAAGCTCAGTGTTGGTCAAAGTGCACGTACTTCGAGACGACGGGACCCACGGGAGTGCCCCACTCGGGGAGCCACACCTCTACCCGCGGCTGTCGTGGATAGACTCGCTACCAGCTGGTCTATAAATAAGACCCCCCCACCTTTGCAAAATTAAAAGAAAAAAATAGAAAAAGTCAGAGAAACTCTGCCCATTTCGACCCTTAGCTCTACTTCTATTACTCCAAATCTCGATTTTATTCTTCCAATAGGTTTGCACACGTATATTCTACAACATATCAAAAAATAACCGGTGAAAACGTCCATTTGAAGCCCTCCAAGTGGCAAAGAGCCCGTGGAGCAGTCCATTGTAAGTTTTTTTACGATCAGGAACTATTTCCTACTTTATTACGTATATGTGAACGTGCATATAAAGTTTCATCTTCTGGTTTTGCCCGAATTTCAAATCCGTGGCCTTTCTAGCTTACTTTTTAGTATATATAAGTATATATATACGTTTTTCATTGTTTGCTGATAAGTGGTTTTAGGACCACTTATTCAGATACTTTCCAACTCATTCGGTTGTTTAAACTTAAGCAATCTTGTGAGTTTCATGTGTTTTTCCTTTGTTTTATGTTTTTTTAGGTTAAGGAACTCTCTTAGCAGTACTTGCCCGTTAAAAGAGCAAAAGATCGCCTAAATGGGGCAAGGAGCTGAAATGAGCTTAAAGCAATGGAATGGCATGAGGCTAGAGGTAACAAGTAAGGCTAATAAGAGGTAAATGCAAGAGGGGCAGGAGAAAGCAACTCAAGAACACACGAGGCAAACCTGCACCAGCAAGCAGCAGCAGATTTCAGCTTTTTGGTGCCGCGCGGCCGCGCCTGGAATTGGCTTGGGGAGCGCGCGGCCGCGCATGTCCCCAGCAGAAAATTGTTTGACTTTTTGCTTGACTAATCGGGAGAAGCTTTAAAGGGGGCTCGTGTGCAGCATTCAAGGCAGTCTGAAAAAAGGCCTTCAGCCCTAGTTTTCCCTTCTTCTTTCCTTTCCAATTCTTGTTTACATTAGGATAGCTTAGGAGTAGATTAGTGTAAAAATTAGTTGTTAGTAGATAGTTATCTAGGGTTAGATTAGACTTGATGGTTGAAACAATTGGAGGACATCAAAGATCCAAGCTTTGAGAAGGAACACATAGTTGCACTCTCTTACTTTACTCTCCTTGTTATTCATTTGTATCCGGATGATGTGTATTCCTTTTGTGGATGATATATTTGAGTCATTTACGACTTAGACCTTATTTTGAGATTCCAATGGAACCTTTTGAGTAATCGATATTGATTTTCTTCCGTGTTGGTTATTGTTAATTGTTATGTGATTGTCTATTGCAATTCATCCCTTCATTGCTTAATTGTTTAGCTAGCAATTTCTGTAATAACCTATGTGGATTTGAAAGATGAAATGTAGGTTTAGATCAAATTGTAATAGCGGGCGATTTTGTGTTTACATGGCGTTAGACATATGATTTGTGCTTAGGATAGACATATTCCGAAGCACCGCTCGTAGTCAATAGAGAACTTGACCTTAATCCCTAATTATTTGTAAACACCATAGACATATAGGGGTTTAGATAATGTGGGTGTCCAAGTGCGTTCTACCATCTGTGGATTGCACGTGGTATGGAGTAGGTGCATCGAAAGATGGCCTTCTCTCACTTTCGTGTTCTCGGCTAACAACCATGACATATAACTTGACCTGATTGAGAGTTTATTGATTTAGATGAATCATTAGGGGAAATTGGGATCTCATGCCGTCATTGTCTGATTTTACTCTAGGAATTAATTAGTTTAAATTAATTTCCTTCACTAGTTTAACTTAGTTTTAATTCCAACTCTTTATTTCTCGTTTAAATAAGACTGAGGCGATTATGTGCTAGTGGTTTGGCGACCTTTTATTTATTAATTCTCCGTGGGAACGATCTTTACTTATCTTATATTACTTGTTGACCGCGTATACTTGCGCGTTAATTGTCGTTACATAAATTGGACAACAAGTTTTTGGCGCCGTTGCCGGGGAATTAATTGGATAACTGTTTGCCAACATTAGTTTAAATCAAATTAGTCTTAATTTAAACTTTTTGTTTTTGTTTAATTCTCTTCTCATATTCTCTTTTCAGGTACAATGGACTGAAATTTCTATTCATGGAACTGTGCAAGACAAGAGCAACCAAGGGAAGCAAGCACTGATGGACTCGACCAAATTGCCACACTCTCAGCACAGTTAGAGGAGCTCTCGAGAAAGCTGGATACTGTTTCAGTCCAACAGAGTCGAGAGCCAGTGACTTCATATGACTATGGTGCTGGAGCTTATATGAGCCATCAGGAGCCTATCATTTATGGACAGGAGCAGTATGGGGGTGGTTATTCCTACACTGAACCTTATCCCGACTATCAGCAAGAGTGGGGGTATCACCCACACCCTTCAGTAAACTACTATCAAGACCAACACTGGGATCCAAATCCAGCATACGCCCCAGAATGCACCTTCCAGACTCCAGTTTACGAGCCTCAACACAATTTTGAGGGTGACACAGAAAATGCAAGCTTGGAGGAAGAAGGTGACATATCATTGAAGGACATCTTGATTGAGCAACAGAAGTCAGTCAAGAATATCCAGAACTGGACAGAGCAAATTAGTAGGGCCTTGATGGTAGAGGAGGAGCAAGGGAAGACCCATACTGTGAGCTATCAAGAACAATGCGAGCCAAGTCTGAATTTTGCACCAGAACCCACTTATCAATCCCCGTGTTTACAAGGAGAACAGTCAACAGTGGACTTCATGTATAGAGCCTTAGCGAACCAAGAGGAGATGATTAGGAGCCAAGAGCTATCGAACCAGAATTTTCAGAATCAGATGGCCCTAATCAACAATACTCCAACAAATGAGACTCATTTCATGGAGCCCGTGGCTGAAACAGAAAAGGAAGGATTGGAAATTATGTGGGGGAATTCCATAGCATCAACACAGGAGACCTTGGTTGAGCAAGAACAATCAATTGAGGATCTTCATATTTGGGTGGAGCAAATTAGCACAGCTTTAAGGAATGAGGAGGTGATTGAGGAAGGAACCGCTCATGATCTTCAAAGTCCAATACCTCAGATGACTGAAGCCGTGAGTAATGATCCCCAGGATACTTGGTGCTATGACATGGGTGCAAAAACTGATAGAAAATCCGAAGTGCAATTGCAATTGGGCGAGCCGAAAGCAATGGAAATAGAGGAGCCAATTGGGGATGTGGAGTATGAACCAACAGTGATAATACCACAAGAGCCTCCCCCACCGAAGTTTGAGATTCCAGTCAAGTTTGCACACCCTTGCCCCCTTGGTAGCCACATCACAGAGACGGGTCTCAATGACACGAGAGATTTCGCAGTCTTGACACCATGGTGGTCAGAAGAAAAGAGAAGAAAAGAAGAGTCCGTTGTGTGTTCTATGCCTCCATGCCCCGATCATTTTGCATACACAACGGAACCATTGCCTAGCTCCCCTACCTTCCGTACGGGGAATTCTTGTTCATATCATGTGCTAGGTAGTTTAAATCTGCATCTTCTCCCATTGGGAAGCCGCCAAAGTCACACAGCTATTCTGATGGATGGAGGGGTTCTCCAATACCGTCGGGGAGTTGGATAGCAGTGGTCAGACACAGTCCAGCTAGAGGACTATAAATCAAGCGCTCGATGGGAGGCACCCCATCATTTCTCTTTCTCCCTCCTTGTTTAATGCTCCATTTCCTGCTTTCTATCATACTTCCCTCCCCCTTGTTTAATTCTTATTAGTTTAGTATTTAATTTAAAAATTTTGCATACTGTAGGAATTAGGAGTTCAGTGCCTACATTTCTGAACTTAGGCATGAATGCGTATAATTTTTTGGGATTAAAAAGCTTATAGCATATTTTTGATGCACTTGCATTGTTTATACGCACTTAGAGAATTTTTGGGAATTTGAATGCGTATATCTTTCTATGTTTAATTCTCTTGATGTAAATAGATAGTATATTTTTGATAGCGTAGAGGGCTTAATAAGTCGCGTACCCATTTCAGGTGCTATAGTTGCTGCATGAAGCCAAGTTATTGCCCCATTAGCTCCCTAAAGCAAAAAGCTGCAGAATTTGAAAACAGCAGGGCACGCGACCGCGCCTGTTTTGTCCTGCAAGGGCGCGCGGCCGCGAGACGGACAGAAAGTGCCAGACTTAAGTAGTTTGCGGCATATTTTAAGCCATTTCAGGTCATTCCAAACTAGCCGAACTTCAAGACATCCCTTTCTCTCTCAAATTTGAAAATTCCTAACCCTTCAACCTCTGAATACTTCAATCTACAAGCCTCCTATCCTCATCTCCATCACAACCCTCACCTTATCCAAGCCCTAGTTCTAAGTCAGAATCAAAACTCGCCTACCTTCACAGTTTCTCCAATAAAACCCAACCCTGCCATCATCTCAACTTGATAAATTGGGATAGTGAACTGGGGTCTGAGGGCATATTGATTGATTAGTGGAGAGAAGTATTGCATTTTGGTCATCAAATGGCATCCAAACGCAGCAGGAGGGAGTCTACATCAAGGGGCAGTGATTCCGAGCAAGAGGGTGGTGGTATCCACTATGATGACCGCAAATTCATCAGTCTAAAAGCCCAGAGATTCTATTACAGTATATTGGTGGGCAGGACTTTTGTGCCCGAGCGGGGGTTAGATCCTGATGAGAACCTGGACGGGCGTATGGCTTCTATGATCCGAGGGCGGGGATGGAATGCATTCTGTGATGAGCCTTTGGCTGCCCCAATCTCGGTGGTGCAAGAATTTTATGCCAACGCGAAACACACGACGTCCAATAAAGTATTTGTGCGAGGCTGTGAGGTGTCCTATGTGAAGGAGCACATCAATGAGTTGTTTGACTTACCCAACATTGCATTGGATGCGCGCGATTCTTTGTATGCTAGGGAGTGGGGTTCCGAGATGGATTCTATCAGTGATTACCTATGCAAGCCTGGCACCGTTTGGAAGCTAAAACAGGGAACTGATCAGAAGCTACATTTTCCCTAGTCCGCTTTGAGTAGGTACGGGAAGGCGTGGTACAGCTTTATCTGTGCGAATCTGATGCCTACACAGCATTAGAACGAGGTCACTATGGACCGAGCTGTGTTGCTTTACGGGATTGTCAAAGGCATGCGAATCGACTTGGGATACGTGATTAGTAGTTCTATCCGCAGATTTCTGAGAGGCGGAAACTCAGCAAGTATCCCCCACGCAGCAGTGATCACTAGGCTATGCATAGCCAATGGAGTGACGTGGTCAGATGCTGAGCCGATGCAGATGCCGATGAATACTCTTGACCACCCAGCCATTGAATCCTTCAAAGTGTGGAAAGGGGGAAGATCTCATTCCTTAGGAGCAGGGTTTATTCTACCTGATCAGACAGAGGCTGAGGAGACTGCAGAGAGAGTACCGCCACTAGAGCAGTCTGAGTCCTCTCACTCAGTGCATGAGCGGATAGACAGGATGGAGAGGAGACTACAGCGCAGGATGGACGCAATGAGCACCAACTTCCAGGCTTTCACTACAGAATTCAGCGGGGCACTGTCCTACGCATTCGGCCAGATGGGAGTTGAGGTGCAATTTCCTATATATGGGTCCGCCGCTGTTTATCCACCTCCAGACACACCACCTCCTGAGGTGGATGATGAGGAGGAGGACGACGAGTCCGAGTAGGGGAGTTCCCTTTTACCCTTTTACCTTCAATACGGACATTGAACACTTTAAGTTTGGGGGTATTAGGGGGTTTATTTGCATATAGTTTAATTCATTTCATATTGCATTTTGTTTAGTTCATTTAGTGCATATAGTTCGTATTCGTATTTTGTTAAAAATTGTCTAATTTTTTTTTTTGTTTTTTTTGTTTGTTTTAGTTAACTGTGTTAGGACATGTTGCATGACATACTGCATAAATCCAGGTTGAAGTTGGTTTGTGAGTTAGTGGCCTATGATGAAAACTAAAATTTCTTAATTTTCGAACTAAGTTGAGACTTAAGCTTGATTTCATTATTATATATGTAAATCCTTATCTGTCAGATACTGTGTAACCAATGAGCACGATAGAGTAACCATCATGACATGCTAAGTTTAAATGTTCACATACTTGTCTTCTGGTGGGAAATCTTTGTTTTAATAAAGGAATTTTAGTTCTCATATGATAATAACTAGACTGTAAAAAGCTTAAGTTTGGGGGAAACAGGGGACATGCATGATATATGCGGGGAGATGGAGCGTAAGACGCACTCCCTTGCAAGAAAAGAAAAAGAAAAAGAAAGCAAAAGAAAACGCATTGAAAAAAAATAAATAAAAATAATAATAGAATAAACACTTCGGCTACGTCGAGTTCTGTGGCCTTTGATATTCGAGCAAGTAAGCCCTCGGGGTGTCTCTACACCCAGCGCCCTAAGACCATCTGGTCTGGGAGTCGTTGGTCGAAAGCTCGCTACATGGATATCATTGAAAAGCCTAAGAGGACTAGGCATTGCACAGTTGAATGTGTACACGGGTAAGTGCGTTTACGCCCTCGTGTGTTAATAAAAGCTTAATGAAACCCCCCTGTTGACTCTTAACTTTAGTAATGCATGGTCTTGGTTAGAACTTATATGATTTACTGTTTTTCTTAAGTTAAAACTTTTATTTCCCCTAAGAAGCATAGTAGGTGAGTTATTTATCTGAATGCATGTTTAATGGTTGCTAGGCACACAACGCACAATACATCAGTGCTGACAGTTTTGGATTTGCAAGAATATGCCTTATGGTCTTGCCTTGGGTAGCTTTTCGGTTTGACTATCTTGTGGTTTTTCTGAGGCATTGCTTTGAAGTTCAATACTGACTGGAACTTGGATTTGCATTCATGATAGCGTAGGTTGCTTACATTGTAAATAGTGCATTGCATTGCCGTTTAGCTTTGTTTTGGTTGCTTGAGGGCAAGCAACGTTTAAGTTTGGGGGTATTTGATAAGTGGTTTTAGGACCACTTATTCAGATACTTTCCAACTCATTCGGTTGTTTAAACTTAAGCAATCTTGTGAGTTTCATGTGTTTTTCCCTTGTTTTATGTTTTTTTAGGTTAAGGAACTCTCTTAGCAGTACTTGCCCGTTAAAAGAGCAAAAGATCGCCTAAATGGGGCAAGGAGCTGAAATGAGCTTAAAGTAATGGAATGGCATGAGGCTAGAGGTAACAAGCAAGGCTAATAAGAGGTAAATGCAAGAGGGGCAGGAGAAATCAACTCAAGAACACACGAGGCAAACCTGCACCAGCAAGCAGCAGCAGATTTCAGCTTTTTGGTGCCGCGCGGCCGCGCCTGGAATTGGCTTGGGGAGCGCGCGGCCGCGCATGTCCCCAGTAGAAAATTGTTTGACTTTTTGCTTGACTAATCGGGAGAAGCTTTAAAGGGGGCTCGTGTGCAGCATTCAAGGTAGTCTGAAAAAAGGCCTTCAGCCCTAGTTTTCCCTTCTTTCTTTCCTTTCCAATTCTTGTTTACATTAGGATAGCTTAGGAGTAGATTAGTGTAAAAATTAGTTGTTAGTAGATAGTTATCTAGGGTTAGATTAGACTTGATGGTTGAAACAATTGGAGGACATCAAAGATCCAAGCTTTGAGAAGGAACACATAGTTGCACTCTCTTACTTTACTCTCCTTGTTATTCATTTGTATCCGGATGATGTGTATTCCTTTTGTGGATGATATATTTGAGTCATTTATGACTTAGACCTTATTTTGAGATTCCAATGGAACCTTTTGAGTAATCGATATTGATTTGCTTCCGTGTTGGTTATTGTTAATTGTTATGTGATTGTCTATTGCAATTCATCCCTTCATTGCTTAATTGTTTAGCTAGCAATTTCTGTAATAACCTATGTGGATTTGAAAGATGAAATGTAGGTTTAGATCAAATTGTAATAGCGGGCGATTTTGTGTTTACATGGCGTTAGACATATGATTTGTGCTTAGGATAGACATATTCCGAAGCACCGCTCGTAGTCAATAGAGAACTTGACCTTAATCCCTAATTATGTGTAAACACCATAGACATATAGGGGTTTAGATAATGTGGGTGTCCAAGTGCGTTCTACCATCTGTGGATTGCACGTGGTATGGAGTAGGTGCATCGAAAGATGGCCTTCTCTCACTTTCGTGTTCTCGGCTAACAACCATGACATATAACTTGACCTGATTGAGAGTTTATTGATTTAGATGAATCATTAGGGGAAATTGGGATCTCATGCCGTCATTGTCTGATTTTACTCTAGGAATTAATTAGTTTAAATTAATTTCCTTCACTAGTTTAACTTAGTTTTAATTCCAACTCTTTATTTCTCGTTTAAATAAGACTGAGGCGATTATGTGCTAGTGGTTTGGCGACCTTTTATTTATTAATTCTCCGTGGGAACGATCTTTACTTATCTTATATTACTTGTTGACCGCGTATACTTGCGCGTTAATTGTCGTTACATAAATTGGACAACATTTGCACAGCTTGGATTGCTAATCCGAGGCTTTTTATCGCTTATATATATATATATATATTTGTACTATTTTGTTTGGCCTGGATCGCTGATTCGTGGCCTTTTTCAGCTTTATTATATATATAACTGACTATATATATACTAACTTTCAATTCAGTCGGGTCTGGATTGCTAATTCGTGACTTTATTGCTTTTATATATATAACTATATATATATATATATAATTTTTCTGACTTCGTTTGGCTTGGATTGCAAATTCGTGGCCTCTTTATAGCTTTTATAAATATATATATTTTTTAATTTCATTCTAGTCTGGATTGCAAATTCGTAGCACTTTACAGCTTATATATATATATATATATATATATATATTTACATTTCAGTTGAGCCTGGATTAAAAATTCGTGGCTCTTTACAGCTTTTATACATATATATATATATTTATATTTTTTTGTCGGGCCTGGATTGGAAATTCGTGGCCCTTTACCTCTTTTATATATATATTTATTCGTCGGGCCTGGATTGGAAATCCGTGGCCTTATACAACTTTATATATATATATATATATATAAATATATATATTCTTTATTCAACGTGATTAAATATTTGCTTTAACTATTCATTTGATATGAATCTGCACTGATGTAAATTTGGTGGATTAGATTTATCTAAATCTAGACCTTTCTAACTGTCAAACGGTTCAAAATCGGTCAAACCGGAACTGGGGGAGCTAGAATGACTAAGATTTATTTAAATCTAGCATTCTTTCTAGCTTTGTAAATATTAAAGCGACTACGCGACCCTAGATTCATATCTAGTGGTAACGAGAAGCTTTGGCTACGCCCATGCAATGATTTGACTGATAAATCCTTTGTTTTGCGATGTCTAGAGTACAATTTGAATTATGTGTGGACATATTTTCTATGCAGGTTTCTTGGTCATTCTCTGTGAGCCTAAGGATCATGGGATTAATGATCAACCACACGGATCTAAATTCGATTCCCATGATGGACAACTCCATATTGTAAATACATCTTGCCAATTTTTTTGTAAAATGTAAATCAGATGGACTTTAAAATGGTTATCCGGAGTTAAGGTCTCCATATAGTACACCGTGGTTTGTCGTGCTAGGGTCACTTGGATGGTTTTCATGCCCATAAGAAGACCAACACTTGTAGATACATTTTGTGGTCGAGGATGCTTCGCATCTCGACAATAAACATCCAAATCAAGCTGAAGGCCGAATAAAATAAGATGGAAGTATCAAAAGGCTTCAATTCCTATGCGAGCGTAAGGGTTTGAAAACTATCTTTCAAAATGAAATTTTCATATCTTGTCTAAAAATGGACTTTTCAAACAAATCAAATCCTTCGTATATAGGTCCAACGAAGCATGACATTAGTTTCAAATCAAACAAACGTAGGCTCAATTACTTCCAGTATACACACACACACATTGCAAATAAAAAGGAAAATATTGAAAATATGCGGTAACTGTGTTTCACGGAAGTCAGGGTGTGCCTAACACCTTCCCCCCGCTTAACCAAGCCCCCGAACTTTAAGAATCTCGGTTTCCAAGGCCAAGTTTTGACAGCGTCCAGTAATTGGGCCTACTTGCAAAAAATCAAACAAAACTCGGTTGAGTTGGTAGAACCATTTCAAAATATACCAAATGGCGACTCTGTAAACCTTTCAAAATCTTTGACATGATACATGTTGGCCTTTTTCTAAAAATTTCACCCTTCATAAAACAGATAAGACAAACAAGGGTAGAAAAATAACAAAATTTAGGGAGAGGAAGATCTGTCCAAAGAGAAGATTTCTCTCGACATCGATAGGTGGCGACTTCGCTGGGAACAGTAGAGGGCTTAAGCCGCGCTCAAATCTTTTCAAAATTTCCCTTTTCTGCGTATGTGTGGATGATGTGTTTTACATTGAATGGATGTGAAAAAATGCTTTAATGCTTTATGTTAGTGCTTCACATAAATGTTATCATTTCATACGGTGAGACACGATGTATGTGAATGTATGCTGTGTGATTCCTCCACCAGGAGGCGAACCCTTCGGTGTTTGATTACTGTACTCAAAGAAGATTAATCCTGCGAGGCTTAGTAAAGGTAGCACTCAGATCTGCTCCAATTAAAAGATCGGATTAATTTCCCCTCTAGTAGATTGCGAAGATCTGGGGACCTTCATGCCGAAAAAACCGCGAGAGTAGCCTAAGATAGGTCAGCCTCTGATTAACCAAATCCGAAAGGGAAGCTTCTTCATGCCTTCCTCTTTCAATTCAATGTAAATTTTCCAATTCAAATATAAATTTCAAGATTTAATGTGAATATACATTCCATGTCTTGTAAATCCTGTCATACTATCCTGTCATTAAAACAACTGACCTTTGTTTTACAGGATAAGATTAAAAAACCTCAAAATAAACACATTGCAAAGCATGCATCCGGCTGATACCTACATCAAAAATTAACACACCTACTTTTATTGTAGGAAAAAATTGGTCCCATCACCAAATCAAAATCTAAGAAGGCACTAAGCCCATCTCCAAACATGGCTTCAAGTGCTCAACCTGAATCCACCCCTGTTTCTAGGGAAGAGTTTGAAGGATTAAAGAACCAGATAATTGCATTGGCTATTTTCTTGAAAGAACAAAGCAAAGGTCTTCAGGGAAAACAAACCCCCAGTCAGATAGAATCGTCTACACCCGGTGGCAGTCAGGACACTGGCAAGAAAGATACTCAGACCCATGAGTCCCAGAGCCAAGACCTTACCAACACCCCTGAAATCATCAACCTCGACAAAAAATAAGAGGTTGATGATATTATGAAAAAGGTCCAACAAATGGAAGAAACAATCCGGTCCATCAAAGGGACTGGAGCATTTGGGAGTGTCAATTACTCAGATTTATGTATATTTCCAGGGGCTCGTTATCCAGACAAGTTTTAAATCCCTGATTTTGAGAAATATGATGGATTAGGAGATCCTTACACCCATTTAAAGGTATTCATTGGAGAAGCTTGGATCCTATGCAGAGAACGAGAAGCTTAGGATGCAATTATTCCAGAAAAGTCTGACCGGAGAGGCTAGAACCTGGTATGCCTGACTAGTCAATTCAAAAATTCATAGTTGGGAAGAGTTAGTACATGCCTTCCTCAATCAATACGGCTTCCTAGACTCAGATGGCTCCATATAGATATCAAATCACCAAAGTCAAAAAGCAAAACACTGAGTCATTTCGAGAGTATGCCCAATGATGGAGACAGATGGCGGCACAAGTCACCCCTCCTATGACAGAGACTGAGATAGTCCTGACCTACATAGACATTCAAGAAGCTCCATATTACGAGAGGGTCCTAGCAGGTATATAAAAATCATTCTCGGAGATGATCAAACACGGAGAGATGGCCGAAATGGGGCTAAAGTCTAGGAAGATAAAAGATCTTACCGCCTTGGAAGCCGTGGCCAAACATATTCAATATAGAAGCTATGGGCGTAATCCCCAGAGAGTACACAAGAAGAAAGAAGAGGAGGTGTCTTTGATACTCCAGGGACAGAATCAGAGAGGCAATTCAAGCAGTTTGCCTATTCAAAGGAGAAATTATCCCTCTTTCCAAGCTCTTGCACAACTTTCTAACCCTCTATTTCAGAGAACGGGAGAGGTCAGATGTCGAAGAACGTTCACCCCCTTGAGAGATTTACTAGAAAATGTGTTAAAACTGCTGACAGCACAAAAGAAGATTGTTCAGCTCCTTCTGCTCGCCAGTTCCAGCGGACGGAATTTTGACCCGAGTAAAAAGTGTGCATACCATTCCGGAGCACCGGGCCACGATACACAAGACTGTTGCTCTCTCAAGTACAAAATCCAAGACTTGATAGATAACGGATAGATTGTAGTGACAAAGCAAGAGCAACCACATGTGTAAGATAATCCTCTCCCTCATCACAATGAGGAGAGTGTCAAAATATAATTAGCACAAAGAACGGAGAAGGATCCAAATACCTCCGGTATGTAGGAAAGTCAACTCAATTAAGTACCAATAGCCCAGACAGTTGGGAGTTCTTAGAAAGGCAGTTCCTGATGGAATAGTAAATCAAGCCTATTAAAGACCAGGTTGGACAACTGGTAGAGCTGGTGGTGTATTAACATCAGATAACAAGACAGCTGATAAATCAAACTAACCAGCATGAAGCAAGTCCTACTACACCGAAAATTAGTCCCATTGCTATGAGGGATCATTACCAGTTTCATGAGAGTGAACCCTGCGCCGACAAGGTGGCCAAGGAAGAAAGGTTCCAAGCTGATAGGGAATTCACCTTCCAGAGGAATTTCACTAATTTGAATCAGCCTATAAAAGAAATCCTCCAAATGCTGATCAATGAGGGGATGGTTACAGATTTGTTACCCCCGCTGAACCCTCGATCCAGGAAGTTCAAACCTGACTGGATCTGTCAGTATCATTCTAACACGTCCGGTCATGACACCGAGGATTGTTGGGGACTTTGTCATCTGATTCAGAATTTGATTAAAAGTGGTGAGCTAATGAAGGCAAATCAAGATTATGGTTATCCCGATGAGGAAGCCCTCTTTATTTCCATGGCATGGAATCAGGAAGTAGTAGCTGTAATTTCCTATGAGAAGGATAAAACCATCACACCCCTGATACTACGAGGCAAAGGGGTCCAAGAAGTACAGAATCCTGTGAAGGTGGCTGTGCCCGAGACTCTAATATTGCCCTTCAGACCACAATATCATGTCATCAGCCTGAAAAGAGTCCCATGGAACTATGGGAAGGATGAAGGTTCAACCTTAAACAATATTGCCAGCATATCAAAGGAAAACCCGTTATACCTGCCTCAACGGGTGATCAATTTAGTCATTAAAGCTAAGGCGAGAGTGGCTGAAGATAAAATTAAAGAATTCCTCATCAAAATGGGGCATAATGAAATCATGGTGGTGCAAAGTCTGAAAGAGTCACCCAAACAGATATCCATCCTGGATATGGTCTTATCCTCGGAGGATCATCGCAAAATTTTGATGAACGTACTGGAGGAATCACATCTGCCAAAGACGGTAGATATTGAGAAGTTCCGTCACATGATAGAGAATATCTTCAACAGCAACATGATATCTTTCACTGACGATGATATACCCGCAGAGGAGACAGGTCATTACTAGTCACTGCACATAGTAGTGATGTCATCAGGGTATGTGATCGGAGGTGTGCTGATAGATGAAGGATTGTCTCTGACCATCTGTCCCTACGACACCTTGGAAAGAATGAAGATTAATCCAAATCGGATTCGTACCAGTCATGTAGTTATCCGGGCTTTCAATGGATCTCGCAGAGAGGCTGTGGGAGAGATTGAGCTTCCACAGAAGATTGGTCCCCACACTTTCTATATATCCTTTTAGGTACTCAACATTACCACTGGATATAATTTGTTGTTGGGAAGACCGTGGATCTACATGGTAGAAGCATTTCCATCTACCCTTCATCAGCAACTCAAGTACATTATTAATGGCAGCCTGATCACCGTAAATACCGAGCCAGAATATTCGGTCTACACAAAAAGTGATATGCCGGTACTAAGTCTCGACGAGGGGGTTGAGCCTGTCAGTTTTTAAGCTTTAAAGGTGAGCAATACTCAATATTTACCTGTTGGGGCGCCAGCGTTAAAACGAAAAGTTTCCCCCGAAGTAATGATAGTCGGTCAGGAAATGATATCCCTGGGATTCTTCCCTGGAAAAGGGTTAGGGAAAAATCAGCAAGGAATCAAGAATCCAGTACAAATCCCTAGCCATTCAGGGAAAGCCGGATTGGGCTATTCATCCGGAGCGAACCATCGAAACCCATATAAGCATCCAACAGTTCCAGCTTCCATTATTCTGCTGCCAAACCTCATTGATGTCGGGTTTGTGAAACCAATGAGGAAGATTCCTGCTGCTGTGTCAGCCATGCAGTTTCCTTCAGTCATACCAAT
This sequence comes from Panax stipuleanatus, assembly GCA_020205555.1. Taxonomy (NCBI): domain Eukaryota; kingdom Viridiplantae; phylum Streptophyta; class Magnoliopsida; order Apiales; family Araliaceae; genus Panax; species Panax stipuleanatus. Next base: position 79,897,470 of record CM035120.1, on the reverse strand, counting down.
GAGTGAGTTAAAAGCCTCAAAACCTGATGGGGAAAGCAAAAAGGGAAAAGAAAAGTTCCTGCATGAAGGATGAGACCCATTTGCCAACATGTATTTTCTAATGCACTACGAGGGTATGAACGATGATATCCCAGACAGTGATGAAGAAGATCAGATCCGAATCCCTCGCATCAAAAGGGATAGGGGTAACAACTCAAAGAAGAACCCCACCCTGATTTGAAGGATGTCTCAGTCGTCATCAAAGAGGAGGCAGACGAGCACAACTCCTATATCCTCCCTATTTATGAGGACTGGATATTGGACAATTGGAGCAGCACCCCATGCCTTATTTAAAAAAGGTAAAAGGGCAGAAAGTCCATCTGCCCTGGAGCATGGTTTCATTTACTGCTTATTTTATTGCACAGCTATAGCAGTTACTTTTGTCATGCTTTTGCTAAATGCTTTGTATGTTTAAACAGTCTCATATATTAAAGTGAAAGCATTTTGTTTTCAGGACTCCAGAAATGGATTTGTTTGTCCATGCTGATGAGATGCCAAATTTTCACAGTGACTACAACTTTGATGTAGAACTAGACTTCGACTTGATGGAGATTGATCAAGAGGAGATAAATGACTATGAGGTGCCCGAGGAGATCAAAGAATGGGTCAAAGACAAACCCAAACCCAACCTCGATCAAACCACCATTATCAATATCGGAACCTTAGAAAATCTCAAAGAAATCCAGATAGGCATAGACCTCACCAAAGACCAAAAAGCCGACCTGATTGAACTCTTAACTCAGTTCCAGGATGTGTTTGCATGGTCATATGAAGACATGAATGGCTTGTCCATTGACATTATCATCCATCGACTACCCATTAAAGATGGATTCAAGCCAGTCAAGCAAAAGCTCAGGCGATTGAAACCTGAATGGAGTCTAAAAGTCAAAGAAGAGGTCGCCAAACAATTCAAAGTCGGTATCATCATGGTATCAACATACTTGGAGTGGCTGTCCAACATAGTTCCCATGCCTAAGCCCGAAGGGAAGGTACGAGTATGCGTCGATTATCGGAATTTAAACAAAGCTTGTCTCAAAGATAACTTCCCAGTACCTTTCATCCACATCTTGATAGACAATACGACACAGTATGGCATGTATTCTTTTGTGAATTGCTTCACTGGATACCATCAAATTATGGTCGCTGAAGAGGACAGGGAGAAGATAGCCTTCATCACTCCCTGGGGAACCTTCTGTTATAGACGTTTGTCTTTTGACCTTATCAATGCCGGTGCCACGTATCAGAGAGCCATGATGGCTCTTTTTTATGACATGATGCACAAGGAGATAGAAGTCTATATGGATGACATCATCGTCAAATCCCGAAAGGAGGATGACCACATCAGCCATCTCAAAAAGCTTTTCAACAGGTTGTACAAGTATAACCTAAAGCTGAATCCAGACAAATGTGCTTTTGGTGTCAAATCAGGCAAGTTGTTAGGATTTCTAGTGAGCAACAGAGGCATTGAACTGGATCCCGCCAAGATTAAAGCCATCACCAATATGCCCGTGCCTCGAACAGAAAAGGAGATACGGGGATTCCTGGGGAGAATTAATTTTATAAGCAGGTTCATTTCCCAACTCACAGCAACATGTGAACCCATCTTCAAACTGCTAAAATTGAATTCCTCCATGAAATGGAATGAAGATTGTCAAAATCCTTCCTTTCCATCAAGAAGCAGTTGATCGAAGCACCTGTCTTGGTACCCCCAAGGGATGAAGTTTCCCTGTTTATGTACCTCTCGGTCAATGCCAACACAATGGGTTGTATGTTGGGACAGAAAGACGATAGAATCAAGGAAAGAACTATCTATAACCTCAGCAAAAGATTCAGCAGCGGCGAGCAGAAGTACACCCAGATCGAGAGGACCTGTTGTGCATTAACATGGGCCTCCATGAGATTACAATATTATCTGCATGGGCACACAACCTACCCCATATCCTGCATGGATCTATTAAAGTACGTATTCAGTAAACCAATATTGAATTGTCGATTGGCCAAATGGCAATTGATCCTACAACTATTCGACATTGTCTATGTAACTCAAAAGTCTATCAAAGTTCAGGGGATTGCAGATCAATTGGCCGAAGCACCGTCAGAGGATTTTGAACCCTTGGAAACTTATTTCCCAGAAGACGGGATTATGACAATTCAACAGATACCTCAAGAGAATACAGTCCAACCTTTGAAAATATATTTTGATGGAGCAGTGAACATGGAAGGTGCCAGAGCTAGAGCAGTCCTTGTCTTTGTTATAGGAGAGCAGTATCCTGTGGCTACCAAGTTGCAGTTTGTCAACACCAACAACACAGCTAAGTATGAAGACTGCATAATGGGGTTGAAACTAGCCCAATCTATGGGTATCAAGCGTTTACTAGTCTTTGGGAATTCTGAGCTGGTTATCAAACAAACCACCGGGGCGTATCACACCAAAAAATTGCATTTGTTGCCGTATCATCGGAAGGTTATCAAGATATCCATGGTGATTGAAGAGATAACCTTCTTCCACATCCCTCGAGGTAGAAATGACTTGTTGATGCATTGGCAATATTGGCTTCCTTGATATACATATCGAATAAAAGGGGAATTCCCGACATCAAATTCACAAACCAAAAAGCCCCATCATATGGGAATTATATTGGAGAATTATCAGATGAAATACCTCCAATCAAACAGCCTTGGTATCAAGATATAAAAGAATATCTTCGAGATGGATCTACACCCGCTGGAGTAAGCCAAGCTGGAATAAAGCAGATTCATAAGATGGCTATAAAGTTCTATTTGAGCAGAGACACACTCTATAAAAGGGATGTTGGAGTAGGCCTTTTAAGATGCTTTGATAAGGATCAAGCCCAAAGACTAATGGATGAGTACACGGCGGAGTTTGTGGTCCACACATGAGTGATCATTTACTGGCCAAAAAAATATTGAGAACCGGGCATTATTGAATCTCTCTCAAAGCTGACTGTGATGATCATGTTAGGAGATGCTACCAATGCCAAGTCCATGGAAATGCCATACACGCTCCTCCAAATGAACTACATAATATGAGTTCGCCATGGCCTTTTTCCATGTGGGGAATGGATGTGATTGGGCCAATAGAACCCAAAGCAAGCAATGGTCATCGATTCATCTTCACCATGATCGTTTACTTCACCAAATGGGTTGAAGCGACCTCTTTTCCCAAAGTCACCAAAGAGGTAATCATTGGTTTCATCAGAAACAATGTCGTCTGTCGATATGGACAACCGGAGGTGATCATATCAGACAAGCCAAAAATCTAAACAACCAGATGATGAGAGAGTTATGCAACAAGTTTCCTATCTAGCATCTTAATTCTGTCATCTATCGTCCCAAGATGAATGGTGTTGTCGAAGCGGCCAACAAAAATATCAAGAAAATCATGCAAAAAATGTCCGCCAATCACAAAGGATGGCCTAACCTGTTGCCTCTAATTCTGTTAGCATACATGACGTCAATGAGTACTTCTACTGAGGCTACCCCCTACTCATTGGTCTATGGTATGGAAGTAATACTTCCCATAGAGGTAGAAATGGAGTCCCTGAAAGTGTTAATAGACGCTTAGATGGAGGAAGACCAGTGGTTGCAAGAGAGGTACCACCAGTTGTCCGTGATAGATGAAAAAAGGACTACATCCATCTTCCACGGGCGGTTATATTAGCAAAGGATTACTTCGGTCATACAACAAGAAAGTTTGACTCTGACAATTCAAAGAAAATGACATGGTATTGAAGAAAGTTCTGGCCAATCAAGATGAAGCCAAAGGAAAGTTTGCCCTGAATTGGGAAGGCCCTTTCATTGTCAAAGAAGTGTTGATAGGAGGAGCAATCAGATTGCAAGAAATGGATGGGAAAAAATTTCCCCAGCTCATCAATTCAGACACAGTGAAAAGGTACTATGTTTGAAACACCTGCAAGCCATCATCCTGGTCCTGCGAATCAATCAAAACATTTTGGGTTTCCACAAAAGCTCGAACTATTAATGACCTGATCTCCCTCAACCTGGTAGTACGTAGGCAGCCATTCACGGTGCGGTTAAACCAAACAAAAATTTCAAAAATCCATCAAACCCAAGTTTAAACCCAAAAGTAAACACTTTTCAAACCTTTCAAGCGAAGCCTGGACTACAAATGACCTGATCTCCCTCAACCCAGGAGTACATAGGCAGCCATTCATGGTGCGATCTGATCTTCAAGAAAAAAATAAAAACCAATAAAAACCAGTCCCAAGACATCAAAACCCTATAAAACCCAAATAATATTAAGCCTCCATGGTCAACAGGCCCTGCTGAGGTATTCTCCGACATCTCAATGTTAATCCATCAAGGAAAAGCTCACGATACATCAAAATAGCAAGTCATAAAAGAAATCGTAATCACTCAGCAATGACAATACATATCTAACAAGGAAGTGAATCAAATATATTTCTCTGCTATATAATACTGTTTGATATATACAATGTATTTTGTACATGACAAAAATGGCTGATCTAGTATGTGCAAGGAAAACCAAAGCTAGTCTATGAACCCGTGGATAAACGGGATAGCAGTGCCAACATGGCATCCCTCTCAGAATATGGAGAAGCAGCTGTAAGCTCATGTCCCACGGTCTCTATATGGGCTAGGATATCCACAACCATCTGCATAGTACTACTGTGCCCATCTATGAAGGCACTCATATCTGCAACGAGGCTGTGTGTATATGATCTGAGTGCAGTGCTGTCAGCAATATAAACATCCTGGGTAGCTATGGCCTCATCCGTCTCAATAAAGGCAGCATCTCTGGAGACTAAAGCCTCCTCAATCTCAAGAAATGCTACATCCCGGGTAGCTCGAGTCTCGTCTCTATCAGCAAAAGCGGCATCCCTGCCAGAAAGAGCTGTCAACATCAGTGCTCTAGTCTGATCCCTCTCAAAGTTCATCCGAGCTAACAAATTAATGAGAGCTGGATTTGTCCCAATCGGAATGCTAAGGGGGTCACTAACTAAAGATGCTGTCAAACCAGTAAATAAATCATCCTTCGTATGAGAATTAGGATCCTCCATAGGCTCCTTATCATCTGAATCAATGCTCGACTCTGAGTGAATAACTGCAACCAATGTAATATCAGTCTCCAACCATACCGAATACTTTGGAGAACGATCCGAATGGCTAGTAGAGAAATCAACTGTCTCCCTACGAGTCCAACACTCATAAGTCCTGATGAGGTCAGCTGGCGACAAAAATGAAGCTGATATCTGCTGATCCATAGCCCCCTCAAAGTGGTGGATGCTCTGAAACTGATCAAACTGGCCCATGACTGCTAGCGCCCCTCTCAAACCCACCAGGGGCAGGTAATCCATACCGTTTGTATGAGTGATGAAGTTGTAAGGGGAACTAAGCCCTGAGCAGGGCAAGATCGAAAAGGGATGTTCTATCGCCATCAAAAAGGCCAACCTCCTTGCCATGTCTGTACACTCTACAGGCCGAAAAGAGTAGGACATAACTATCTCATGGGTAAAGAAATACCCATGATGTCTGAAAGTGCCGATAGGACTCAAATGTGTCATGAACCACACGTACAGTAGAAAGGTGATGCCTCTAAAAAACTCCTTTGGATGGGTACTGCAGAATGTAGCCGACCTCAAGGTCTTGGCTAATATCATCGGCAGGATAATACAACCCTATCTGAGAGCACGAACCACTACCATCAGGCCAGTGTCCAAGTGGTCCATATATAGTGGCATGTACAAATAAGTTGTAACGCACATCAACAGAACGTCCACACGTGTAAACTGCCACTAGTCTGCAGGGATGATGAAATCTCCTGAATATCGCTCGTAGCTGTCTAGCCGGCCAAAGCAATCGATCAAAAAGTCCAAGGACACCACATGTCCCGTAGTAATCTCCTCAGCGATGACTTTGCATCTCAGACCAGTTATGGTCATGAATGGACGTCTCATGTCACTAATGGCTGTCCTGGCATAGAGCAGATCTAATGCCAAACCCATGAGACACTCATACTCCTCCAGCGTAGGAGTCAACTTATGAAGGCCAAACCTGAAAACCTGGCGCTCGGGTATCTAGCATGACAATATGCTATCCATAAAACCTGGTGGGACCTAAAAATCTAAAATGGACAAAGAATGCCCTAGCATCTAATCAACTATCCCTCTGGTTGTGGGGGGGCAAACTGTCATACCAAGATCTCAACGACGATGCTATCAAAGAAGGTGGCAAGTGCTGGATAAGGATGACGGTAGATGAAGACATCTGTTGAACTGTATAATGAGACCATCCAGGGGTCAAATCTAAACTCACCTATCTAAGTGCATATCCATGACATAATACATGCATAATGACAATGATAAATGACAATAGGATGCAATAGATAGAAAAACATTATGCATTTCTAAAATACACTATCTACTAAAAGCATCATCTCTGTTTGCTCATAAAATGCAAAAATAAAAAGTATAGGGAAATGGGGCACAACCGCCCAACAACTAACAGAGGCCTATCAAAAGATATAACGAGAAATGGGGTACAACCGCCCAATATCTAATAGAGGCCTATTAAAAGATATAGCAAGAGAAGCTATTAGAAAAAATCTATAATATCTGTATCCAGGCGATCAACCTACTGCAGCTCCTCCTGAGTCATAAAATCTCAGCCAGTGGGAATGACTAGTCGATACAGAGGAGGATCGGCATCTGTATAGCTACCAGAATATGGATCTGCTGAGGGGCCAGCTCCGAAGCTGGAAGGATTAAACGAATCTGCCTCTGATGGGACCCTGCCAAGTTGCCTGATGAAAAAATGAGCCCTCTACAACCACTGGGTTAATCCTGAAATCTTCTCCAAATGGGTCATTTCTCTGAGGCAAGCTATCCAGTTTATCATCATCACAGACCCCGACACCATGTCTGCCATAAACTGGGTAGCACGAGTTTGAGCTCCGATAGTGCGAGGACTCCACCAGCGATGAAATGCCTCCTGAGTATGAGGACCCTTTGACAGGGTCAAGCCATCTATGCCTATCAAAGGAATATCTATGATAGTCTTGGACAAGGGCTAATGATGCCAAACAGGAGGAACAAAGGGAATACGGATGTCGCCTGTGACGCTCCGAATAGCACGCTCTCCCAAGTAGAGCTCCCAACCTCCCTTAGTCAAAAAATAAATCCGACGAGTGGACAATGTAAACTCCATCCCAGCCGAAAAGCCATCTACGAACCCGACTGTCAGATAGTCCGGGGTGTAAGGGACCCACGTGATAGAATCGGCAGTCAACAGCTCTAGTTGCAAGCGGGAGTGGGTAAATCCCTTTGCTACAAGGACCTCTATCAAAGTGGAGTGATGCCAACGCAGGCCTTGCGGATAGGTCTCCAGGCCCAAAGTAGTGGTAGGACGTAGGCAGGGAGCCTCTCAAATGCCCAAAACTGGCAGAACAAAGATCAAATGACCTCAGTGGAAAAACTATTAAACACAAGTGAGGAAAATTGAAAGGTGAAGGAAAATTACTCACCAGCAGGAAGGGATAAAAACCTAGCTAAGTCTCCGTCATGCCCTAAGAGCGTAGGCGCGTCCCACGTAGAAAATAAGCGAAGGTGTAGGTACCCCAATTAAAATCCTTGAGGCGCTCCAAGTATCGAGTAGCTCTAACCAGAGCAAAAGAGACCGTCGAGGAGTTGTCTGCAATGAAACAAGCCCTGATGATCACCAAAAAAAAGTCACCAAAGGATGCGATCTCTAACCCTCTGATCATCAGGCAGAGGCTCAGTCAAAGCCCCGCTCTGGGCATCAACACTCAAGGGACCAGAACGGATAGTCCGACCCTTGATGGCTGTAGCAAGAACTCCCAAGAGGGACCTAACAGCAACAGGTGAAATGTTAGCCACCAACGACACTGGCTCCCCTGTAAACTTAATCTCGGTGATGAAATGCCAATCCATCGGTGTCATCATCACCTAACAGTTCAACAGATGGAGATACTGGGTCTGGTGGAACCTGGGCTCAGATGAGGTCTTCCCTTATTCTTTTTCCTAAGAGGAAAAAGTCGGGAAGTTTAACTCAACGAAAAAGCGTGCATTGTAAAACACGCTTTTAAGGCTCGCGCACGCGTCTGATCTTTCATGCCTTAACACTGACCCCCCCTCGCTGCGCTCGCCCCCCTCGGGGGGGTGTTTTCAACACTCACTGCGCGTCTGGGGTTGACGGTCTCCCTTTGCCCCAGGGGCAACGACGGGGAGAAATAGAAAAGAAGGCCTCAAACCCCCAAGTGTTGACAATGGCCTGATACTCCGGATGTAGAGTATGATATAAAGAGTGGACGCTAAACTAATTCCCCCTGGGCTGTGTGAAGCCGGGAACTTGCATCAAATAACAAGTCCAGATTAAACCTTTGCCCTAAAATGGCAAAAAAAAGAAAAATCCAGAATGAAAACTTTAGTCACCTTATTGGCGTGAAGGTATATCGATGGATGGCATCTCAAATCTCCCAGAAGCTCCGGAATTGACACAATGATGGCTGAAAGCTCCCTACGTGAAGCATGAGCTGGAGCAGGATCCACAAATGGGACATCCTAGTCATCCACATCATCCGGCATCTCAGCCCGAATAGGACGAATCACAGACTCAGCTAAACGACGAGGCGGTCGGGCTGGACGAGGCTGAAGAACATCAGAAGCTCTCCTTCGCCTCACACTTGAAGTGTCTCTGCTAGCACTATCTGGTCTATCTGGCTCCATAACCTGGACAAAGTCTCCAAATCACCTCAGAAAGGGTGAGGTAAGCCTTAAACCTACAGCTTATTAAATTAAATCATTGATTCATGCCTATTTTAAGTCCTAAAGCATGCATTAGTTAGCAAAAATCTCCAGTAGAGTCAAAATTGCATGTTCATTAAATGCTCAGGCTTTTGAATTTTTTTTGCCAGTCTCCTTTGTAAAATGGGCTGTCTGCATGCACATAGGCATGACTAGGTGGCCATTCAGTAGCACATATACCCAAAAACTGCTACGTGATTGAGCGAAATGGCCTGAAACCCTGATTCTAAGCATCAAGCTCCTGGTGAAGGAAGGAAATTTATGAAAGCCATTGGTAGAAGCCCTGATGTGGTATTCGAAATGCCAATGGTGAAAACTGCTAAAATATACAGAAAATTACCATTGTCAGAGCATCAGGAAGGTCTGACGTTGTGAACAACGGGTTTAAATACTTCTAAGTATCCAGATTTGTTTGAGGGGATGACCTATCAGAAAGATACCCCCACGTCGAGATCGATTAGGCCTGACATTGCAAACCGCTGGCAACAACTCCAGCGAAGCATCGGGAACGAGCCAGTGATGAAAGCCATTGAAAACTATTTCAGCGAAGGTAAGAGCATCTGACATTGCAGACCGCTGGCAACAACTCCAGAGAAGCATCGAAAAAGAGCCGGTGATGAAAGCCGTTGAAAACTACTTTAACAAAGGTTAGAGCATCTGACATGACAAACCGTTGGCAACAACTCCAGCGCAGCATCGAGAATGAGTCGGTGAAGAAAACCATGGAGAAGGGTTCCCCACAAATGATCGATGATGGAATCTGTTATACAAATCCCCAGCGGGAGCACCGAGAAGGATAGATGTGACGCCCCAAAAATAGATCCACACAATCCATTCTGAGTCGCCAAATACATGGTACAGAATCCAAATACAAATCTTCATATTACAACCATTAAATTGTCTTACAAAATACGACCATACAAACTGTGAGCATCAATAGAAATAGAAAATATAAATGCTCAAATTAAGTCCTTATTATAATTATTATCACACTATTTTACAAAATAGTGAGGAATACTATAGCACTATCTTGGACCATCACTCCATTCCCCGACTAGTCCCAGCTATATTCTCATTTCCTGAAGAGAACAATCAAAGAAAAGGGGGAGCTCAACTAGCCCAGTAAAGAATATTATGACTAAGATAATAAAGAATAAATTATCATTAGCCTTTAACAATAATAGATCAGATAAAATATAATGGACAACAAGTTTTAGATCAACAACTGCAGCGAAAATAACAATCCATTAGAAGAGTCAAGTAGAGCAAGATGTCTACTGTCTTCAATGATTTAAAAGTCCATCATCAATATTTTATCCCTGTAACATCAATAAATATTTCAAATCAACAATTTATCTTTGCACTACGGGCCAAAGATATTCATTTGTATCACCAGTGATCATGATCATGCCAAACACATGTCCATCTTTGCACTACGGCCCAAAGATATTTATCAATCAATAGTTCATCTTTGCACTACGGGCCAAAGATATTCATCAATCAACAGTTCATCTTTGCACTACGGGCCAAAGATAACTTTCACCATAATTTAAGACTGAGGATGATGAAAAATGATATAAAGAACGAATCAAGTGAGATAAAAGACAAATATTAGAGATTCGTAATTTAATTTATTCAAGTTCAAGAATGTTCAATAATAATCAATTATGGAGCAAAATTCAAGAATGATATTCATATATCAAAAATAATTTGGACAGAAAAGAAACAAATTTTTGTCGTGAATAGTGCTCCGTGAATAGTACTGTATGAATAGTAACTCGTGAATAGTACTGTATGAATAGTAACTCGTGAATAGTACTATATGAATAGTAACCCGTATGAAAATATTTAAGATTTGATAAAAAAGTTCAAACCAGTATTCCGGTGAAATGATATTAGATGAAGCACAAAGCTCAAAGAATTTCTAATTATTTCAGAAATTATAGAAGCAATACTTATCATAGTAAGTTTAAATTTAAGAATATAAAATGACATAATATCACTTTCATAATATGGAATATGAAAGAAAATAATATTCCTTAAGAATATTGAAAGAAAATAACATCCTTTACGAAAAAAATAATATCTTTTACCTTAGTAGAAAACTAGATTTGACTGGTATACCGGATATTATTATGAGAAAATCTTGCACTATAAACTACACTCAAAGTATTCTTATACTCAAAAGAAATACTCACAATATAATAGCAGAAAAACTTATGTTTTCTGGTGTATTTTTGAATGAAGGGTAACCCTCCTTTTATAGTGCATCCTCGAAAGAAAAGATAAGCTGAGCTGCCTAACTAACCATCCTTTTTTTTCTTTCATTCTTTTTCTTTGCCTAACCTGCCTAACTATCATTTTCCTCCGCCAAACTTTTCTTTCTTTCTTTCTTTCTTTCTTATTGGTTGAGGGCCCACTCATTTAGAAATAAAAGGATTTTGCAAGAAGTATTCTTCTCATTAGGAAAAAGAGAAGTGCACGGGAAGTTTTAAAAAATTGACCAAGTTAATATAATATTATATTAAAAAACTATACTATTATAATATAATATTATAATAATATATTTGAATGAATATATTTTATCGGAGAAGATAATTATAATTTCACAGAAAAATATGCCAAACTTTCAACAAATAACTCATTCTAAATTCCTCTATTTGTAACAAAAATTATACAAATATCCACCACATAATAATTATTCACAATTAATATTATAAATTCATAATATTGACAACCAGATCGTTCCCAAGAGAGGGGGCTTTTCGATAAGGATTTATCCTTATTGGCACGTAATTATATAACCTAACCCATTTCCTTAATAGAACTTTCTAGACATTGCCAATAATGCTATCTAATAATATCATGTAAATAATATGAGTTACTGTGTTGTAACAATTATTGATTTGATAATATAAAATATTATGCAATTATCACTGTAGCAATTATTGAATGAAATACTAAGTGACTTTTTACGTAAGCATCAATAATCAAAGATACTGTGCAATACCGTGTGCTACTGTGCAACAACGCGTATTACTGTACTTTTATCACCGGGTATTTCAACAGTTAACGTTAAAAGTTTCGCCGTCAATTTTTAAAAAACTTATTTTTGTCATTTTCTTCATCCGACAATTATTCTGTTATGGGCTCACCAATGATTGCACCGTCGTACGAATATTCCCCGAGAAAAAGAATATTATCCGACAAAACTATTATTCCCCGAATATTTTATGACAACTTGCTTACTTTGTAAAATTTGCACATATTACCCATAACTATCACATTTATCAAATCCACACCTTACTATTTCAAATAATATATAGAGAAAATTAAATCTTATTCATAAAAAGTTGGGGTTTTACAACCTCTCCTCTTTATGAAATTTCGTCCTCGAAATTAACGTACATACCTGGCATTTCGAAGAGGTGAGGATACCTTGCTTTCATTTCAGATTCTAACTCCCAGGTCATTTCTTCAACATCATGGTTTCTCCATAAAACTTTGACTTGATGTATAATCTTTGAGCGTAGAATATGTTCCTTCTTATCCAAGATCTTGATAGGTACCTCCTCATACGTTAAATCTTCGGCTGTCTCGTCTGGTTCTAATTCAATAATGTGGTTTAGATCTTTCACATATTTACTTAGCATGGATATGTGAAAAACGTTATAAACACGAGACATGCTTGGCGGTAAGGCGAGTTTATAGGCCACAATTCCTACTCGGTCAAGAATTTTAAATGGACCAATAAATCATGGGTTGAGCTTTCCTCTCTTTCTGAATCTCGTAACTCCTTTCCATGGAGCAACACGCAACAATACATGGTCTCCGGCATTAAATTCCATATCCCTTTGATGAAGATCCGCATAACTCTTTTGTCGATCTTGTGTTGTTTGTATACGTTGCCGGAACATTTGAATCTTTTCTGTAGTCATACATACTAACTCCAGTCCCAACAATGTTGCTTCACCCACCTCGTCCCAGCATACTGAAGAACGACACTTTCGTCCATACAACGCCTCGAATGGAGCCATGCCTATACTTGCCTGATAACTGTTATTTTAGGAGAGTTCCACCAATGGTAAGTACTTATCCTAACTTCCTTTGAAGTCTAGAACACAGAGTCTTAATAGATCTTCAAGAGTTTGAATAGTCCCTTTCTGATTGTCCGTCCGTTTGAGGATGATATGCAGAACTGAATCGTAAATCGGTGCCCATAGCTTTCATCAAGCTGACCCAAAATTATGAAGTGAATCTTGGGTCTCGATCAGAAACTATGGATACTGGCATACCATGAAGTCTTACAATCTCATTTATGTACATACGAGCAAGACGTTCAAGTGAATAAGTCTCTCGTATAGGCAAGAAATGAGCAGACTTGGTTAATCTATCGATAATAACCCAAATTGCATCTATGCCTTGAGAAACCTTGGGAAGATTCGTAACGAAATCCATGTTGATGTGCTCCCACTTTCATTCTAGAATTTCAAGTGGTTGCAATGGACCTTTTAGCACTTGATGCTCCGCTTTGACACGTTGACACGTTAAACATCTCGAGATAAACTCCACGATCTCTTTCTTCATATTGCTCCACCAAAATGTATGTCAAAGATCACGATATATTTTGGTACTTCCCGGATGGATTGCAAACGGTGTGTTGTGTGCTTCCATCATGATTTTATACTTCAAATCAGAGTCGTTAGGAACACAAAGTCTTGAGTTGACTCAAAGTATTCCCTCTTCGTCGATTCTTGCTTCTGGAATAACACATTCTTCTTCATATTCATCAGCTCTGGGTCTGTAGCTTGAGCAGCTTTAACTTTATCAATTAAATTTGGTTCTACAAGAATATTTGCAATCTTCACGTGGGTCCCTGGAGCCTTTAACTCTATCTCCATCCTTTGTAAGTCATACAAAATGGGCCTTTGTGTTGACAGCATCGCACTCATTCTCAACGCGTCAGCTACGATGTTCGCTTTTCCAGGATGGTATTGGATGGTATGGTTATAATCTTTCAATAGCTCAAGCCAACATTGTTGCCGTATGTTGAGTTCCTTTTGAGTGAAGAAATATTTAAGGCTCTTATGATCCGTATAGAGCTCTACTTTTCCCCATACAGGTAGTGTCTCCAGATCTTCAACGTGAAAACGACAGCTGCCAACTCTTGATCATGAGTAGGATAATTCCTCTCATATTTTTTGAGTTGTCATTAGGCATAGGCTATAACTTTCTCATGTTGCATGAGAACACATCCTAACCCTTTGCCTGACGCATTGCTGTATATGACAATCCCTCCGTACCAGATGGTATTGTCAAAACAAGTGCTGAAATGAGTCTCCTCTTGAGCTCTTGGAAGCTCTTCTCACATTCCTCGCTCCATCTGAATTTTGTATCTTTTCTAGTCAGCTGAGTTAATGGAGTAGCGATTCGAGAAAATCCTTCCACGAATCTTCGATAATAACTAGCTAAGCCCAGAAAGCTACGTATTTCGGTTACTGACTTAGGTTGCTCCCAACTTTGTATTGCTTCAATATTCGCTGGGTCAACTTGATATTCTATGTTTTGATACCACGTGCCCAAGGAATGCTACTTCCTCAAGCCAGAACTTGCATTTCTTCAACTTGGCATATAGCTTGTTTTCTCGAAGCTTTTGGAGTATCAGCTCCAAGTGTTGCTCATGATCTTCACGGCTTTTAGAGTAAATGAGGATGTCGTCAATAAAGACAACCACAAAATGATCCAAATATTCCTTGAATATTCGGTTCATCATATCCATGAAGGTCGCAGGAGCATTAGTCTATCCAAAAGACATGACTAAGAATTCATAATGCCCGTATCGAGTTCTGAAGGAAGTCTTTGGAATGTCATCAATTTTAATCTTTAACTGATGATATCCATAATGAAGATCGATCTTTGAAAAGAATTTAGCACCTTGTAACAAGTTGAATAGGTCATCAATGCGAGGTAACGGGTACCTATTCTTGATGGTGAGATGGTTTAACTCCTGATAGTCGATACAAAGTCACATACTCTCGTCTTTCTTCTTTACGAATAAAACAGGAGCACCCCAAGGTGATGTACTAGAACATATAAAGCCGATGTCTAACAGCTCTTGTAGTTGGACCTTTAACTCCTAAAGTTCAATAGATGCCATTCGATATGGGGTTTTAGAAATGGGTTTTGTACCAGGTTCAAGGTCAATAAAAAATTCAACTTCACGTTCCGGGGGTATGCCAGGAAATTCTTCTGGAAATATATTAGGGAATTTATTAACAGAAATATCATTCAAATCTGACGTATTCTTGTTTAAATCGGTGACGTGGGCTAAGAAAGCTTGACATCCATTTTTTAATAAATGAATAGCCTTATGACTTGAAATGACAATGATTGATTTTAGTGGTTTGGTTGTTTGAATTCGCATAACAGGTTGGTTAGGAATATGAAAGCTAACAACCTTATGAAAACAATCAATTTTAGCATGATGAGTGGTTAACTAGTCGATTCTTAAAATTATATCAAATGCAAGTATTTTCAAAGAGATAAGATCAACAGGTAATGTGAGGGTGCCAATTTGAATCAAACAAGATTTGTAAACTATGGATGTAACAAAGGTTTCTCCCAACGGAGTTTCAACAGATAAGTCAAAGTCTAATTTCTCAGTGGTCAAGTTCAAACGTTGAGCACAAGTAGGTGAAATAAAAGAATGGGTAGAACCAATATCTAATAAGGTATAGACTTCGCAAGAATTTATGATTAGCTTACCCGTGATAAATTCATTCGGGTTCCTCGCCTTTTGGGTATTCACGACAAGAGCTCTCCCCTGAACCACCGACTTTGACTTCTCTGGGACAGCCTTTGGTGTCACCATCCCAGCTAGACTTGACTTCGCTATAGGGCACACTCAAGCTATGTGACCTTTCTTTCCACAATTGTAGCACACCTTGGATTGCTGTGTGTAGTTTGGACTGATGTGCCCCTCTTGTCCGTATTTGTAACATACGACCGATGGTCGTTCCCCTCCCCTAGAAACGGTTGCTGGTGTTGGTGCTGCTGTTGATGTCTTTCCGTCGTCATTGAATCTTCTCTTCTTAAAATTTCAACCTGACTCACTTCTTCTATTATCTTGGCCATGATTACTACCGAAGTGGTTACCATTTCTGGCATGATAATTTCCTCCACGTTGGTTATCATTGTTCCGATGACTGTTGCCACCGGTACGACTATGGTTGTTGTCCTTTGGTTGAACAGTCTCATTATCTAGCTCCAATAATTGAGCTCTGTTCATAATATCTGAATACAAACAAAGTTTATGAGAAATGAGGTATTGACGAATTTTAGGTTTTAAACCTCTCAAAAATATTCGTGTCATTCGTTCCTCATTATCCACCAAATGGTATGCAAATCGGGATAACTCCGCAAACTTGGCCTCGTATTGTGACACCGTTATATTGTTCTGTTCCAATTTGATGAATTCCACCTCCTTCATATGACGAATACTTTCTGGAAAGTACTTGTCATTGAACAATTCCTGGAACTTCTCCCAAGACATCTTAAGTGCGGAAAGCTGAGTACGCTTCACAGATTTCCACCAGTAATCTGCCTCTCCATGGAACATAAAGGTAGCGAATGGAACCTTTTGCTCCTCTGTGCATCCCAGGACATCAAATATTTTGGTAATTTTCTTTACCCAAGCTTCTGCCTTGAGCAGATCTGGCTTTTCCAAAAACTCTGGCGGTCCTAACTCCTTGAATTTCTTGGCAGTGACCAGCCGTGCGTTACCATTGTTTCCACCTGCATTTTGAACAGGAGTCTCCCTCGTCTGGTTTTGCATGAATTGTAAAAATCTCCTAAACATCCCATCGTTCATCATTTGGTCGGTGGTGTTGTTTACAGGAGTATTATTGCCTTCCTGAGGCATATTATCCTGGTAATTGATTGTCGGTGTCTCAATGGTCTAATATGCTCCATTGCTTATCTCTCGATTTTCAGATGCCACTCTTAAATACTGCCATAAAATAAGGGTTAATTAAAGAAATTGACATATCACATATTATTCCTATATTTCGACCGACCAATTAAATAATAAATAAGCTTAGGTAGGACACACTAGCAAAGGTTTTTACTCGTATCTCCCCTCCTAGTTCTAATCCCAGATCTTCACCAGAGATCATATCCTTAAGCTCTGATACCAACTGTGACGCCCCCAAAATAGGTCCACACAACCCATTCTGAGTCGCCAAATACATGGTATAGAATCCAAATACAAATTTTCATATTACAACCATTAAACTGTCGTACAAAATACGACCATACAAACTGTGAGCGTCAATACATATAGAAAATATAAAAGCTCAATTAAGTCCTTATTATAATTAGTATCACACTATTTTACAAAATAGTGAGGACTACTATAGCACTATCTTGGACCATCACTCCATTCCCCGACTAGTCCCAGCTATATTCTCATTTCCTAAAAAGAACAATCAAAGAAAAGGGTGAGCTCAACTAGCCCAGTAAAGAATATTATGACCAAGATAATGAAGAATAAATTATCATTAGCCTTTAACAATAACAGATCAGATAAAATATAATAGACAACAAGTTTTAGATCAACAACTACAGCGGAAATAACAATCCATTAGAAGAGTCAAGTAGAGCAAGATGTCTACTATCTTCTATGATTTAATAGTCCATCATCAATATTTTATCCCTGTAACATCAATAAATATTTTAAATCAACAATTTATCTTTGCACTATGGGCCAAAGATATTCATTTGTATCACCAGTGGTCATGATCATGCCAAACACCTGTCCATCTTTGCACTACTGGCCAAAGATATTTATCAATCAATAATTCATCTTTATACTACGGGCCAAAGATATTCATCAATCAACAGTTCATCTTTGCACTACGGGCCAAAGATAACTTTCACCATAATTTAAGACTGAGGATGATGAAAAATGATATAAAGAACGAATCAAGTGAGATAAAGGACAAATATTAGAGATTCGTAATTTAATTTATTCAAGTTCAAGAATGTTCAATAATAATCAATTGTGGGACAAAATTCAAGAATGATATTCATATATCAAAAAAAATTTGGACAAAAAAGAAACAAATTTTTATCGTGAATAGTGCTCCGTGAATAGTACCGTATAAATAGTAACTCGTGAATAGTACTGTATGAATAGTAACTTATGAATAGTACCGTATGAAAATATTTAAGATTTGATAAAAAAGTTCAAACCAGTATTCCGGTGAAATGATATTAGATGAAGCGTAAAACTCAAAGAATTTTTAATCATTTCAAGAATTATAGAAGCAATACTTACCATAGTAAGTTTAAATTTAAGAATATGTAATGACATAATATCACTTTTATAATATGAAATATAAAGACAATAATATTCATTACGAATATTTAAAGAAAATAACATCCTTTACGAGAAAAATAATATCCTTTACCTTAGTAGAAAACTAGATTTGACTGGTATACCAGATATTATTCTGAGAAAATCTTGCACTATAAACTACACTCAAATTATTCTTATACTCAAATGAAATACTCACAATATAATAGAAGAAAAACTTATGTTTTCTGGTGTATTTTTGAATGAAGGGTAACCCTCCTTTTATAGTGCATCCTCGGAAGAAAAGATAAGTTGAACTGCCTAACTAACCGTCCCTTTTTTTTTCTTTCCTTCTTTTTCTTTGCCTAACCTGCCTAACTATCATTTTCATCCGCCTAACTTTTCTTTCTTTCTTTCTTTCTTTCTTTCTTTCTTTTTGGTTGAGGGCCCACTCATTTAGAAATAAAAGGATTTTGTAGGAAGTATTCCTCTCATTAGGAAAAAGAGAAGTGCACGGGAAGTTTTGAAAAACTGACCAAGTTAATATAATATTGTATTAAAAAACTATACTATTATAATATAATATTATAATAATATATTTGAATGAATATATTTTATTGGAGAAGATAATTATAATTTCACAGAATAATATGCCAAACTTTCAACAAATAACTCATTCTAAATTCCTCCATTTGTAACAAAAATTGCACAAATATCCACCACATATAATTATTCATAATTAATATTATAAGCTCACAATATTGACAACCAGATTGTTCCAGGAAAGAGGGGGTTTCCGATAAGAATTTATCCTTATTGGCGCGCAATTATATAACCTAACCCCTTTCCTTGACAGAACTTTCTAGACATTGCCAATAATGCTATCTAATAATATCATGTAAATAATATGAGTTACTGTGTTGTAACAATTATTGATTTGATAATATAAAATATTATGCAATTATCATTGTAGCAATTATTGAATGAAATACTGAGTGACGTCTTACGTAAGCATCAATAATCAAAGATACTGTGCAATACCGTATGCTATTGTGCAACAACGCGTATTACTGTACTTTTATCACCGGGTATTTCAACACTTAACGGTAAATGTTCCGCCGTCAATTTTAGAAAACTTATTTTTGTCTTTTTCTTTATCCGACAATTATTCTGTTATGGGCTCACCAATGATTGCGCCATCGTACGAATATTCCCAGAGAAAAAGAATATTATCCGACAAAACAAATATTATCCAACAAAACGAATATTTCCCGAATATTTTATGACAACTTGCTTACTTTGTAAAATTTGCACATATTACCCATAACTATCACATTTATCAAATCCATACCTTACTATTTCAAATAATATATAGTGGAAATTAAATCTTATTCAGAAAAAGTTGGGGTCTTAAAATCGGTGGATCAACTGATATTGTAAACTACTGTTTGAGTAGGCACCGAGAAGGTTTGGTGATGGTCAACTTTGCAAACTACCGTTCGAGTAGGAATCAAGTCAGTTCAATTGACTGTGTAAACTACCGTTCGAGTAGGCAACGAGAAGGTTAGGTGATGGTCAACTCTACAAACTACCGTTCGAGTAGGTATCAAATCAAATCAATCCAATCGACCGTTGTAAACTACCCTTCGGGTAGGCATCGAGGAGGTTCGATGATGGTCAAATCATTGTCAACTATTGTCCAAGTAGATCGTGAGACTTCTACCCCCGATAAAAACGTCGGCATCAATCGGACAGTAATCCAAACCGTTGGCAACAACTCCAACGTACCATCGAGAAGGATCCGATGATGTAAACTGGTGTAAGCTATCATCAGGATAGACATCAAAAATCCCTAATGAGTTCACTCGTTAAAAGAGGAACATTCCCAGCGGAGAAAAAGTTAGAAAGCTTATCTGGAGATAGAAGATGTTGGTGACAACCTCAACGTCGAATTCAGAAATGTCTAAAGGCATCAGCCAAGGAAGAATCTTCCCCATAGAGATCTTGAAAATATAGCTCCAGCATGTCATGGAATTAGTCTTGATAGCACCGACGGACATGGTAAATCATTGGCTTCAACCCATTGCAACATCGGGAAAGATATGGTGATGATCAAATGTTGCAAACTACTGTTCGAGTAGGCATCAAAAGAGTTAAGTGAAAACCATTATGATCAACTCCACCCCCAAAAGGAAGTGCGGGAACAGACAATGATAGCATACCCGTGGCAACTAACACCATGAGGGCCTATAACATTCGTCACATATCATGCATTGCATTACATTTACATGTGTCATCTTGTTGGGTTTGAACAAAATCATGACGCAATCAAATTACAAAATTTAGCGAAAACATGGTAAAATCAGAGTTTAAAAATTTCTACAAAACCATTACATGGATCATCCTTTATGCAAATTATTAATTTAAAATAATAAATAAGAAGTTATAGAATTCATACCCTTGTAGAACGAAGCTTCCACAGGTACGAGTTCAACTCCTTATTCTTCGTGATCTCCTTGAATTTTTGGGTTAGATTCCTTAATTTGATCAACGTTAGTCACCCAAGTATTTAGCCTCTAGAGGTGATCTACCAAGGAATAGGAATTATCAAGAAGGAGGGTGGTTGGCTAAACCCTAGTTTTCTATCCTCTATAGAAAAGGAGTACTCTCCAACAATTGAAATTGCATCAACTGATATCTATTATAAGACTCCTCTTATATAGATAATGGTTAACCATTCTAATCCTATTAGAAATAGGTTTTTATTTAATTAATTAAACTCCTTTAATTAATTGGGCTTCCCAATCATATTGGAATTTATTAATTAAACTCCTTTAATTAATTTGTCTCCTAATCTTATTAGGAATATGTGAGAGTACTAATATTAAATTAATTCCTAAACTCCTTTAAAAATTAAAATAATAATAATTGTAATAATATTAATAAGACTCTTCTTATCAATTAATATTTAATATTTCTAAAATATTAAATAATAAATATTATGCTATTTAATTTATTCTATCACCATAAATTAAATTAATTATATTTAATGCATTATTACGATTATGCCATTACTTTCTTAAAGAATTATTTTTCCTTTTATGGTGTGACCCTTTAGGTTCTCTATATTAAACCGGTTGTGAATAAATCAATTAGAACAATTCTAATCTTATTTAAATAAATAAATTAAACTAATAATCTATTTAAATAAATAATATTTATTCTACAATAGGGATAAGCCTCCCTAGCGATCAACGACTTTTTAGATAATATAGATTTCAACATTAATCATAAAAGAACATGCGAGTAAATAGTTACCGTACAATTCAATCATTCTACCATACAATGTCCTAATTAAATATAAGACATGAAATTACTGTTAAGTCTTATTTTATTTAATTATATGTATTTCGATTAGAAAATGCACAACTCCAAATAACACAAATTAGAAACTCCTTTCTAATTTCATTCTGCCTTGGCCAAGGAGTACTGGGTTGTCATTTAACGAATAACATAGAACATATCTCTTCTTTTAGTAGAAGTGGTAGATTCTTTATTGATCATTCATTATCTCTATATGTAACTCATTATACCCAAGCATACCCTTTGATATACCCTAAGGGTCTTAAGGAATATGTCAAAGTATAATTTATTACACACAAGATACTATGATGATCTCAAGTCCAAGGATCACTTGTACTACTATCACATTAGAAATTCCTATTAACAGGCAAGTAAAACTCCATTAGGTATTCCATAGCGAGTCACGTTCAATGAACTTATTCTCCAATAAACACCTACATACTTGCTTTAGTGTCTCCACACAAATGATCATGAGATCAATCATCCTCACCCAATGAGCAAGCAACATATGTACCAATCTATTCGGATTTACTAATCTTCTTTTTAGTAATCCCACGATTAGGAACTATTTTAGTTTTAAGCTTTCTAAGAATTTAGATCTCATTAGCATGATCATCATTATGATTCTAAAAGCATTGCTTAAAACTATGGGTTATTTACATATTATAAAAACAACATCATGTAGATAATTAAATGACTTTAATAAGTTAATACTTTTATTAATAGATAAATAAGATCGTCTCCAAAGTAGATGTTTTATCATCATACATGATTGGCTTGTATGCATACTACTTTCACATCTTTTTAGTGTCTAGCAGTCTTTATCCTGTTCATTCCATTGCATTGTATAAACATGATAAAGAGGGGCATCTGTAGGCACTCAAAATTTTGCATTCCTATTACTAACCCTGCAGGAGGGCAAAATCGTCTTTTAGCCCCGAAAACACCGGGATGTCAAGTCAAGCCCCAGCAACACCGGGATGTCAAGTGAATCCCCGACGACAACCCCAGGAGATACAGAAGCCCCGAAGACAATACCAGGAGATCAAACTCAACCCCGGCCACAACACCGGGATGTCAGTCAAGCCTCGACAACACCGGAATGTCAAGTGAAGCCCCGACAATAACCCCGGGAGATACAGAAGCCTCAATGAGAACATCGAAAGATCAAACTCAACTCCGACCACAACACCAGGATATCAAGTCAAGCCCCGATAACCCCGGGAGATATAGAAGCCCCTACGACAACACCAGGAGATCAAACCCAACTCCGACCATAACACCGAGATGTCAGTCAAGCTCCGGCAGCACCGGTATGTCAAGTCAAGCCCCTACGACAACCTCGGGAGATACAGCAAACTCGACGACAATCCCGGGAGACCAGATCAACCTTTGGAGACAGCCCTGAAGCATCAAATCATCGACAGAGACAACCCTGGGAACCAAGGCAACCTCGGAGACAATCCTGAGGAAGAGTAGAGTCGGCTGTGATCAAACCTTGGAGACAACTCCGAGAAAATAGTCAAAAACCTTGCCAATATAGGAGACAACCCCTAGAAGGGCATAACAATCATTTTACCGACTTGAAGCCCAAATCAAGTCAAAATCAAGCCAAATTGATGTAATTAGGGTCAGAAAGAGCAATAACATCAATTCTGAGTGAAAACAGCACAAAATAATTTAACGGACAGACTGTGAAAAAATGAAGACCTGGTTATAAACCCATCTTCCTGGATTCGAAAAAGGTCAAATCCCATGTCATTGTGTCTCTTTAGAAAAGGGCTTTTCAGAAAGGTATAGCTCGCCTCAAACAGACGCCAGGATTAAAAGTTTTGAAGGTTTGAAAGTATATCTAGCATTGGTCGGAGTGCATGTGCTTTGAGACGACGGGACCCATGGGAGTGGGCCCCACTCGGAGAGCCGCACCTTTACCTGCGGCTGCCGCGAGTAGACCTGCTACCATCTGGTCTATAAATAAGACCCCCCACCCTTGCTAAATAAAAAGAAAAAAAATAGAAAAAGATAGAGAAACTCTGCCCATTTCGACCCTTAGGCCTACTTCTAGTACTCCAAACCTCGATTTTATTCTTCTAATTTGTTTGCACACGTATATTCTACAACATATCAAAAAATAATCGGTGTTAACGTTCATTTGAAGCCCTCCGAGTAGCAAAGAGCCTGTGGAGCAGTCCATTGTAAGGTTTTTTACGATCAGGAACTATTTCCTACTTTATTACGTATATGTGAATGTGCATATAAAGTTTCATCTTCTGGTTTTGCCTGTATTTCAAATCCGTGGCCTTTTTAGCTTACTTTTTAGTATATATAAGTATATATATATTTTTTTGTTGTTTGCACAGCCTGGATTGCTAATCCGAGGCTTTTTATCGCTTTTGTATATATATATATATATATATAACTATATATATATATATGTATATATATATATTTGTTCTATTTTGTTTAGCTTGGATCGCTGATTCGTGGCCTTTTCAGCTTTATTATATATATAACTGACTATATATATACTAACTTTCAATTCAGTCTATAACGATTGAGATTTTATATATTAAATTCTAAATATTTATTGAGTGAATAAATATTTTATGTGAGTTATTTATTGTGTTAAATAAATAAATTATGTGATTGTGTGAAGTAATATTTAATTAAATTGATATGTTAGTAATGGTGTAGCATAATTCTAATTTAGTTAAGAATAATTAAATTAGATTTAAAATTATGTGCTAAGTATTTGTTGTAATTTACTAAGTGTTACATGAATTTAATTTCAACTGTGACAATTGAGTATTATGTGAATGTTAGCTTTTATTTAATTGAATTAGAATGTTGTAATTTAATTAAATAAGTGTAGTATTTAATTTATGGATTAAGGATTTATTAAAATAAAGAAAAGGGTTTTTAAAAGATCTTTGCCAAACGAGGCCCTTGCACCTCTTTTAAATCTATTTTACCCAAACAAGGCCTTAGCTAATAATCTATTTTTAAAAATAAAGAGTTTGCCAAACATGGCCTTAGGCTTTTCAAATTCAAAAGTTGTGTAACCTATGTATTAACTAGTAATTAGTATATGTAATTATTTTGGGAGTTATATATTCTATAATTATATGTGCTATATGTATATTGTATATACACTAAGTTACGTTAGTTTTCTAAGCCTAAGTCTAAACTAAGAACAAAGAAGAAGGAAGAGCAGAGAAGAGAGAATACAAAGAAGAAGAAGAGAAGCTTGAGAAAATAAGAGAAGAACATCATCATCATCTCTATCTCTTAATCCAAACTAGTAAGGTTATAATCTTAACCTTTATAATTGAAGAATCAATTTGTATACTTATTGTATTCTCTCTCTGTCAAATTAGGTTTTCATGAAAATTGTATAATCATAAATTTTACATGTATATATGGTGTTCATATGTTCTTCGTAGTAATTGTATGCCATGAAAGTAGTCTCCGAATTCAATCGTCTTAAAAACAAGTTTAAACTACGTTCTTAATATTTCTTGGTTTAAAACTTCTCTGTAAAAAGCTTTTCGTGTAAATTACTTGATCATGATGTATATATGTGATATATATGTCTATATTGATGATTATATATGAGTTATATTATTATTTTAGCAATTCAATCCATATATCTTTGATAAACAAGAAGAATTGTGTTCATAAAGATTTTTTGTGAATTAGTTTTTGAAAAATGGCTTTTGAAACTATCAAATTGATGTTTGATTATGGGTTATTGTTTAAATTGATCATGTATTATGTTAGTATGTTAAGAGTAGGAGTTATTACAATTGGAATTACTTGAATTGATTGAAAAACGAATTCGTAATAGCAATTTTCGTCAAGAATGCTTAATATTATGTTTTCTTCAAAGAAATCATGAAACCTTGGTTTTGATTATGTGTTGTATGGATTTTATATGTTGTAATTATGTTAAAGAGTCTAAAATATTGTTGTTAGCAAGTTTCATGTTGATCATGTTGGGAAAAATCGAATTCAGTGTGAAGAAATAAGCCAAATTGGCTTATTTCTCTGCCAATTCGCGAACCAGCACTCCCACCAGAGGAGGGACCCGCCCCAGCGGGTACCCTTGCTATCCGGAAACTTTAGTTTTTTGCTTGTTGAGTTTTCATGCCCCGTTTGTTTAGCTAACTTATTTCTATGACTTGGTAAGTGTAATAGGTAATAAGATAACATGTTTTTGATGTGTTTAAGATAGATTAAAGTTTTATATGAATGTGTTACATGTGTATGAGTGTGTTACTTTCATAAGGTACACAACACGATTTAAAGCGTTATAAGTTTATGAAATGTATGTCGTGAGTATAGACTCACGTATGTGGCTAGTTAGCAACCTATGTTGTAAACAACGTTGTGAGTTGGACTTGAGTATGAAGTTCAATGGTTTAAACGTTGTAGTTGGGTACTAGTAGACGCTTTAAATGTAATGTAACTGTGTAGGGTAACTGTGAAGTGATTGTAATTGTTAAAGTGTAGCTTGCGCTTGAGGCAAGTTCATTAATCCTTATTCTTATACATTAAGCAAGTTTCTATTTCTAAACTAGTTATTTACTTTGTACAAGCTTTCTAAACTATTCTTGTACGCTATGCAAGCTTTATCAATGCATCTTTTTATTGTGCAAGTTCTCTAACCCTTGCTCAAGATGTCATGCAAGTTTATTTTCAATTCTTAACTTGTTATGTATTGTACAAGTTATATCGTATTCCAATGTTCATAATGCAATTATTGTCATAGTGTTGTGATCTTGACTTAGTTGTTAAAGCAAGATCTATTTATTTTTGAATTGCTTTAAGTTATTTCTAAAGCATGCCTACTTATTATGTAGATTATTTCTATATCTTACAATTGGTTCATGATTCTTATATTATTGAACTATTAAAACATTGTGAGTCGATTCAACTACTCCTTAGTTGATGATAGTTGAAACTCCAAAGTTCCTTTACCTATCCAAACTAAACTTTCTTTGGTGCGGACTTGTATTCAAATACTGAGAATGAACAACCCTATCTATTAGGGGACATTTATGCGAAAGCGTTAAGATGGTTGTGCACAATACATGGTACAAAGGACCGATCCCCCTGAGTACGAGTTGAAGGTCCATAGTCTTAACGACTGTTAAAGGTTTAAATAGAAATATTTATAACCTAGGACATAGTTCAAGGTTGTATGACCCTCAGATAAGTTCTATATTCAAATTTTAAAGATGATGAAAGAATTATTATTCAATTCTTTATTTTGATGAAAGTAAAGTTATCCAAACTCTTTTGAAACTATTCAATTATGTCATATCATTGTTGTATTTCAAGTGAGCTTTTGTTTGCTCACTCTTGCATATTTTTACAAACCCTTGCAGTTAAGGCCGAGAATGTTGACATTCCGTCAACAAGTAAAGGAAAAAAAAAGATGAGCAAGTGAAGGCTTGTGGTTTCAAGTTTATATTGTAATAAGATTTAGTTGACAATGATTTATTTTCGCATTTACTTTATTTGATGTTAAGGTTTAGTTAACCCTGAGATTTTATTTGGACAAGTTGTAATCCTTTGTCAAGGAAGATTTTAATTTAAGTTTTATGAATGTTGTAATTGGTTTTGTAATTCTTTATTATTGGGTAGATGTATGTTTTAAATAGAAAGTGAACACCAAATCATGCGAAAACGAAGTACCCGAATTTGGGGGTGTCACACAGTCGGGCCTGGTTGCTAATTTGTAGCCCTTTTATTGCTTATATATATATATATATATATATATATATATATATATATATATATATAAGTTTTCTGACTTAGTTTGGCCTGGATTGCAAATTCGTGGCCTCTTTACAGCTTTTATGAATATATATATATATATATATATATATATATATATATATATATATATATATATATATATATATATTCATTTCAGTCGAGCCTGGATTGCAAATTTGTGGCTCTTTACAACTTTTATATATATATATATATATATATTTACATTTCAGTTGAGCCTGGATTAGAAATTCGTGGCTCTTTACAGCTTTTATACATATATATATATATATATATATATATATATATATATATATTTACATTTCGTCGTCGGGCCTGGATTGGAAATCCGTGGCCCTTTACTGCTTATACATATATATATATATATATATATTTATATTTCTTCGTCGGGCCTGGATTGGAAATCCGTAGCCCTTTACAGCTTTATATATATATATATATATATATATATAAATATATATATTCTTTATTCAATGTGATTAAATATTTGCTTTAAATATTAATTTGATATGAATCTACACGGATGTAAATTTGGTGGATTAGATTTATCTAAATCTAGCCCTTTCTAACTGTCAAACGGTTCAAAATCGGTCAAACTAAAACCGGGGGAGCTAGAATGGCTAAGATTTATTTAAATATAGCTTTCTTTCTAGCTTTGTAAATATTAAAGCGACTACGTGACCCTAGATTCATATCTAGTGCTAACGGGAAGTTTTGTTTATGCGCATGCAAGGATTTGATTGGTTAATCTTTTGTTTTGCGACATCTAGAGTACAATTTGCATTCTCTGTGGACATCTTTGTTGTGCAGGTTTCTTGGTCATTCAGCTCTGTGAGCCTAAGAATAATGGGATTAATGATCAACCACACGAATCTAAATTCGATTCCCATGATGGACAACTCCATATTATAAATACATCCTGCCAGTTTTTGTGTAAAATGTAAATCAGATAGACCTTAAAACAGTTATCCGGATTTAAGGTCTCCATATAGTACACTGTGGTTTGTCGTGCTAGGGTCACTTGGATGGCTTTCATGCCCATAAGAAGACCAGCACTTGTAGATACATTTTGTGGTCGAGGATTCTTCGCATCCCAACAATAAACATCCAAATCAAGTAGAAGGCGGAATAAAATAAGATGGAAGTACCAAAAGGCTTCAATTCCTATGCGAGTGTAAGAGTTTGAAAATCATCTTTCAAAATGACATTTTCATATCTTGTCTAAAAATGGACTTTCCAAACAAATCAAACCCTTCGTATATAGGTCCAACGAAGCACGACACTACTTCCAAATCGAACAAACGTAGGCTCAATTACTTCAAGCATACACACACACATTACAAATAAAAAAGGAAATATTAAAAAGATACGGTAACCGTGTTTCACAAAAGTCGGGGGTGCCTAACACCTTCCCCCCGCTTAACCAAGCTCCAGAACTTTAAGAATCTCGGTTTCCAAGGCCAAGTTTTGACAGCGTCCAGTAATTAGGCCTACTTGAAAAAAATCAAACAAAACTCGGTTGAGGTGATACAACTATTTCAAAATAAACCAACTGGCGACTCTGTAAACCTTTCCAAATCGTCGACATGATATATGTTGGCCTTTTCCTAAAAAATTCACCCTTCATAAAATAGATAAGACAAACAAGGATAGAAAAACAACAAAATTTAGGGAGAGGAAGATCTGTCCAAAGAGAAGATTTTTCCCGACGTCGACAAGTAGTATGCATACAAGCCAATCATGTATGATGATAAAGCATATACTTTGTAAACGATCTTATTTATTTATTAATAAAAGTATTCATTTATTAAATGCATTTAATTATCTACATGATGCTATTTTTATAATATGTAAATAACCCATAGTTTTAAGTAATGCTTTTAGAATCATGATGTTGATCGTGCTAATGAGATCTAAATTCTTAGAAAGCTTAAAACTAAAATAGTTTCCAATCGTTGGATTACTAAAAAGGGGATTAGTGAATCCGGATAGATTGATACATATGTTGTTTACTCATTGGATAAGGATGATTGATCTCATGATCATTTGTGTGGATACACTAAAGCAAGTATGTAGGTGCTTATTGGAGAATAAGTACACTGAACGTGACTCGCTAAGGAATACCTAATGGAGTTTTACTCGTCTGTCAATAGGAATTCCTAATGTGATAGTAGTACAAGTGATCCTTGGACTTGAGATCATCATAGTATTTTGTGTGTAATGAATTATACTTTGACTTATTCCTTAAGACCCTTAGGGTATATCAAATGGTATGCTTGGGTGTAATGAGTTACCTATGGAGATAATGAATGATCAATAAGGAATCTAACACTTCTAATAAAAGAAGAGATATGTCCTATGTGATTCGTTAAATGACAACCCAGTAGTCCTTGGCCAAGGCAGAATGAAATTAGAAAGAAGTTTTTATTTTGTATTATTTGGAGTTCTGCATTTTCTAATCGAAATACATATAATTAAATAAAATAAGACTTAACAGTAATTCCATGTCTTATATTTAATTGGGACATTGTATGGTGGAAGGATTAAATTGTACGGTAACTATTTACTCACAGGTTCTTTTATGATTGTGTTGAAATTTATATTATCTAGAAAGTCGTTGATCGTTAGGGAAACTTATCCCTATTGTAGAATAAATATTATTTATTAAAATAAATTATTAGTTTAATTTATTTATTTAAATAAGATTAGAATTATTCTAATTGATTTATTCACAACCGGTTTAATATGGAGAACCTAAAGGGTCACACTATAAAAGGAAGAATAATTATTTAAGAAGGTAATGACATAATCGTAATAATATGTTAAGTGTAATCAATTTAATCTATGGTGATAGAATAAATTAAATAGCTTAATATTTATTATTTAATATTTTGGAAATATTAAATATAAATTAATAAAAGGAGTCTTATTAATATTATTATAGTTATTATTATTTTGATTTCTTAAGTAGTTTATGAATTAATTTAATATTAGTACTCTCTTTTATTCCTAATGAGATTAGGAGGCAAATTAATTAAAGGAGTTTAATTAAGTATTCCCAATATGTTGGGAAGCCTAATTAATTAAAGGAGTTTATTTAATTAAATGAAACCCTATGTCTAATAGGATTAGCAGGGTTGACCAATATTTATATAAGAGGAGTCTTATGTTAGATATCAGTTAATGAAATTTCAATTGTTGGAGAGTACTCCTTTTCTATAGAGGATAGAAAACTAGGGTATAGCAAATCACCATCCTTCTTGAATAATTCCTCTTCTTTGGTGGATCACCTCTAGAGGCCAAACACTTGGGTGGCTAACGTTGATCAAAGGAAGGAATCAATCCCGAAGATTCAAGGATATCACAAAGAACAAGGAGTTAAAATCGTACTATGGAAGCTTCGTTCTACATGGGTATAAATCTAATCTCCTTCTATTTCGTTTTAATTAATAACTATGCATAAAGGATGATCCGGGTAATTGGTTTGTGGAATTTTTTTAAAACTTTGATATACTATGTTCTGCTATTTTTCAATTTGATTGCTCTATGATTTCATACAAAACCTAACAGTGACATCAGAGTCAAACCTTTATGCGAGTTATTAATTGTGTTTATTTAATATATATACTGATATGTGTTTTAAATAATTTAATTGGGCATAATAGTTAGCTTGGAATTTTGTTTTTAGAAAAAACTGCTCAATTCGCGAATCAGGAAAACAGACACTGCCCAGCGACGCTGCGGCGCCGGTTACAGGCTTTGCAGCAGCGTCGCGGCACCGAGTCCGTGTTCCTGAGGGTGACATGGCGCTGTAGCGCCGGATGCTAGTTCATTCGCAGCGCCGGCTCCGTGTCCCAGTTAATAATGACGTGGCGCGGCAGCATCGGATGCCAGTTCACTGGCAACGCTGCAACGCCACCCCACCCCACGCCACCACACCAAATTGTTTTTAAGTTAAAAGGTTTATTTTAATTAAAAAATAAAAATTAAATATTTTCTGTATTTCCAGATTAATAAAGGAGTTTATTAGATTTGGAATTGAGTTAAAATAAAGATGTTTATTTTAATTAGAATTGGATTTCATGCTAACTAATTAGAGTTGGAATTGGATTCCATGATAACTAATTAGAGTTGAAATTGGTTTCAAAAACTAACTAAGATTGCCCATTAAATCGATATCAATGTATATATTAAATATTTTATTTATTGATGCATATGGTGATATGTATGAAAATAAATGTGGTTAAATATGGACTATTGACCAATGTGATTGGATTTTATTTTAGTTGAATGCTTGAATGAATGAGTTTTATTAAATGGGGTCTACGCACCTCGTCTTCTCTAATTTTTCTTGATGTAAAATTCTATCTTCCTCCTATGTACTTCCCTTGACTGCTGATTAAGGTTTCTATTTAAATTAAATAGTTTATGTAATATGACTAGTTAGAATTATCTTGAAGAATTGGAGACAACTGAACGAGGAGCGTGTGAAGACCCGTTTGTAATGGAGCCCAGGTTTAAATGTAATAGTTACGTTTAAATTTAATTCTTGCACTCTTATGTTTGACCTTTTAATTCACTTGGTGGCTCTAGTGAATCAAACTAGAATAAAAGACCATAATCAATCCAGGTAGAATATAGTATTCTATATGTGCATGCTAAGTATTATATATATATATATATATATATATATGATATTTTATGCAAACATGTTTCGCATGTTTTAATAAAATGACGTGTATTTTATATATATATATGTGCATGCGCTTAACAAGATGAGACTAATAATAACAAACCCCTTAAAGAAATTATATTAAGTCTAAAGCGTTCAAAGATATTTGGAATATCGAGCGTCACCTTCTAGCATGATAAAATTAATGGAGTATTAAATATTTAATATGAGTTTGTTGTGCACACACAAGGCAAGTATTAAGTATTTAAGATGTTAATTTAATCACATTTGATGCTTATAAAGAAAATTGAACAATATTGTTTTGTTATGCACACACAATGACAATATTTTTCTTTTTTGAATATATGGAGTGCTAGGTTGGACTTAACTTAAATTATTTTAGTTCGGATGTGCACACACTTGACCATTATATTCTAAGAGGCAAAATACAAGGAGTTACATGATGATGTAATTAATAAGAGTTGTCTACCTATTTACTTATATATAGTTTGTTGTGCACACACAAGGCTATATACATTTGAAATATGATCCTTATTCTCACTAGCAAATGTTTAATTAGATTTTGCCAAATTATATAAGTGAGGGTAATATAGTTTGAAGAAAATAGTGGGAGATACCAATTTAAAATAAGACCTAATTTATCTTGGTATGTAAATAATTAATTAAATGAATGTTTGCTAAAATGTTGTCTTTTCACATACAAAAATTTAAAAATGTCGAAATCACTAATTTCACTGCGTAGCATACTTGATGCAAACAAACTAACTGGACCGAATTACACGGAC
Organism: Panax stipuleanatus; assembly: GCA_020205555.1. Classification (NCBI taxonomy): domain Eukaryota; kingdom Viridiplantae; phylum Streptophyta; class Magnoliopsida; order Apiales; family Araliaceae; genus Panax; species Panax stipuleanatus. Next base: position 79,864,608 of record CM035120.1, on the reverse strand, counting down.
TGGTTAAGGAATTTGAGAATAGTTCTCACTGCTGAAAAGATTTCTTATGTCCTAAATTAACTTGTCCTTGGAACTGTTCCAAAAACAGCCTTTGAGGAAGAAATTGCCACTATTGTAAAGTGGCAAGATGATGCATCTGTGGCTTAATGCGTTATGCTCGCATCCATAAATAATGAGCTTCAGTGTCAGCATGAAAATATGGATGCTTCTACTATGTTGCTTCACCTCAATGAGTTGTATGGTGAACAAAGTAGGACTGCTAGATATGAGATATCTAAGGAGCTTTTCCGATCTCGGATGACCGAGGGCACTGCATAGGTATTCCAAATCTTCTAGCTGTGCCAGACTTCAAAATTTTTGACATCAAGCTAAATTCGCACTGATGTGCTTTTAAAAATATAAATGAATTTTTGTTATCAGCAACACACGGTTACAATTAGGTAAAAGTAGGCTTTGAACCACTAACACATCGTTACCTGTTGCGGCATGATAACACCAAAAATAATTTTTCAATGATTTTGAACTGTTTAATGAACAGCCTACGCTAATTATTTCGGCAAGATAACAATTATTTGAAATATCAAAATGTATTTTATATATCATCAATGCATCATGGAACCTGGTGCAAAGATGATAAAAATGATGGAGTCATCAATGCAGTATTGCCTAGTGTCGGATGTGATCTAAGGATCGTCAGCCCACTGTGGTATGATGTAATATGACAAAGTCACAAAAATGATGGAATCCTCAAAAGGACTGTAAATACAGTGCGGTATCATGACGTCATAAAATGATTTTCAGAACTTTAAAGATAATTTAGTACTAATTGAATTTGGTCAGATACATGTTTCGATTGATGTTCGAATTATTGGTATACGTCTAAGCTATTTGATTCAGCTAGACAAATGTTTATGAAATTCAATTATTATTTGAGAGCTTATGCAAAATCAAATTGCTTTGGTGTGGAATCTTATGATAAGTTGGTATCCGACACAAGTTGGTGTCAGCATTACATGATACAAGTTGGTATCAAATTGACACAAGTTGGTGTAAAGTTAATGCAAATTGGAATCAAAACTGTCACAAGTTGGTGTCAAGTTAATATAAGTTGTTATTAAAACAAACACAAATTTGTTCACCTAAATGCATATAGTCATTTAGGGATGTAGATAAGGGATTTCCTGGTCAGGTGATTGATAGGGAATACTCTAGTATGGATATAAGAAGGTTTGTGACTCCCCCAAATTCGGACCGCCATAGTAACGAATTCGGTTCATCACGTTCTAAATACTAATACAATAATAATATCTCACGCAACGAAAATACACATACGAATAGATTACATTTATTTAATATAATCATTCATGTCCCAAGGTTTCGTAACTTAAACATCTCTTACATCTTAAACATAGCTTAAGCATATATAATCTTAACTAATACATAATAGAATAAAATCTTATTACAATCGTCATAAAAGTTTTACATAAATACAAAGCTACTCCGTAGCCTTGCCCTTGTTCTTGTCAGTGCCCGAGGGTCCGCCTTGCTCTGTCTTAACTAAAATATTTTTAGGAAAAAGCAAGAATGAGCAACGAGTTTGCTCAGCAAGTAATATAACAATAAGGGTCAATATAATTTTCAATTTCCCAAGGGTACGACAATAAGTGATAGTTCAAGAATAGCAAAAAGTATCGATAATTTTCCAACAATAGTCGCTAAGGACAGAAAGATATCAATAAGACTCAAGGTTTAACCTTTTCATAGTTTAAGAATAATAAATACTGAGCAGTCACTAAGGACTATGAATGTAAGAACCCGGATTTTTAGAAATTATTAAATAAGGATTTAATAAATAAAATTCTTAAACCGTAAGATGGGTTCGAATAAATATATATATATATATATATATATATATATATATGATATGAGGTATGTGGTATTATATTACATAGGATAATATGGATTATGTAATATGTGTTTTTGTGATTAATAAATATATTATTAATATATATTTGTTATTTATTTTAGAGACGATTCAATTGAGGTAAAAGAAGTGGATAAATTCCTATCGATATTAAATAATTTATAGAATTATTTTATCATAGTAAGTTGGTGACATTAAATATCCTTAATGTATAATCACCATATTCTTGTGTATATGTATTAATAACTAGTATGTTTATAATATAGGTTATTAATAGCACTTAAGCTATCCGTGAATAGGTTTGGATAGTGAAGCATGAGTTAGTTAAGGAATTAACTAATAAGAATAAATATTAGTTAATTTAAGTTGGGAGTTATATTATGGAATAATATAATGTTAATATTGAACCTTAATAATATGGTGCAGTGTTTAATTTACTTAAGTAAATGAGTGAATTAATAAGTGTGTTGAATATGTAATTATAGTTGATACTTTTATATATATTACTTAGAATGGTAATATGTGAGAAAGTCTAATGTACAAATGACGTTAACAAATATATATACGTTATTAAAGGGAGATGGAAATCATTATATCTTTAAATGAATATGTAATATTTGAAGAAATTATTTTGGGGACAATTTATAGAAAAGAAAGAGAAATAATCATTATATATTTCTAATAAAGGATATTAAAATAAATTCTAATATTGAGTTATTTTAGTAAAGGAGGAAATGTTATTTTTGAATAATAATATTACCTTATATGTTTTGTATGAGGTAATAGGTATGATTAATTAATATGGTAAATATATTAAAATATATTTGCTATATGTAAATAAATTGATGAAAATAATTTATTATAATAGAAAATAAACTTATTATCTATTTTCTATATATAATATATGTACATGTGTCATACATATAGTTATTTGATATTATATTAAGAACAAAATCATGAGACAATAAGTAAATTATTTTCTAATAATGAATGCCTTTAATTGGAGAAGACATTATATTTCATATCATGTTATGACAGAATACATAATAGTAATTATATCTTATGTATTTCCAAGAGGGGTAAAAGTATATAAGAAAACTAAGTTATTTCAATTTCCTAAATAACTTGAGTTATTATATTACCATAAGTATTGTAAAGAATATTTGAATATTTTCATTCACGATATATTTTTATACGTGAACCTTGTGATTTAATAGTTCTAAGTAAATTGAACATATTATAAGTAGAAAAATGGTGGGAAAGGAATAAATGATGAGAATAATAATAAGCTTAAGGTAAGCTTGTGAGATATGTCTAGTATGGCAAAGTGATGGAATAAATATTCATTAAATAATTTAATGAATGAATAATTAAAGGAATTAATTATTATTATTATGTGAATAAATTTCTATGTGCAATGATGTGTAATTATAAGTTATATAGTAGCTACATCTATATAATATGGAATTAAGTTCAAGGTAACTATATAATATAGGAAACTATATGATTAAGTGTAATAATAAAATTTACAATAATGGGGTGTGACACTACTCAATTAAAATATACTCAGTATTGTCAAATGTACATGGATTATATGATGGGCTGTATGTGTGACCCTATCATATCACATGGTAATAACATTAAGTTATTAGATAGAAGCTTGCAAGTTAGTCCATGTGAGAACAGTAATGGTCAATCAAGTGGTTAGGGTACATGAATAGTGGTAGTTGGTGGGAGTTAGCCACCAACTTCCCTTTTGCCCTTTGGGTAATAACTATAGGAGGATAATAGCTTGATAATGAATAGATGCAATACATTGGTGTGTAGAGTTTGTTAATTCAATTACTACATTGTTGCTAAGAAAGCATATAATAAGAAATATAATTACATCATGAGCATGTTATAAGGTGTAATGATGAGGAAGGACTATGAATAGTAGTAGTTGGTGGAGTTAGCCACCAACTCTTCTTTGACCATTGGGTATTACCCATAGGAGGGTAATAGATTGATTATAATAGAGAACATGTAAATTAGTAATGTAATGGTATTACATTATGAACATATTATAAGATGTAACATTGAATATAATATTATTTTAGGAGATTATATTATTATAAGCTTGTGGACTATTAAGTACTGAGTTAACATAATTATGCCTTGTGTGGCATAAATAATGAAGTTAAATCAAGGGGATTTAATTGGAAGTATTAGAAGAAAATGAATGGTTGATATTAATTATCATTATAATATTTGAGTATATTTATGATAATAATTTTATGGAAAATGGTGGGATGATAGTACCCAACCATATTATATTTAGTACAATTAGAATATTAACTTAACCTATGTACATGAGGTACATGATTATATGTAGTTGTGTATATTCAAAAATATGAGTATACCTAATTAGGTGTGAGTGTACATATTTGTAGGTTTGTATATATGTACCTATAACCTAAGTCATATGGGATGAAATGTATACATAAATTATATAACCTAAGTGTATATATTATATATAGAGGTGTGAAACCAAGTGTGGAATTACATTTGCTAATTGCTATTGCTGAGTTAGATTATTTGTCTTACAAGGAGTGCCCAATTTCTCCTTCACGTGAATGGCCTAAGGCTAGCCTATCTCCTTCATCTCTCAACTTCCTAGCTAGCAATGAGTGTGATGATTATGGGGGGAGTGGGCTTCATGATGGGATTTACTAACTATCTATTGCCCAACAATTCTTCTCTTCTTCCATTAGTTTAATTCATGGTGCAAATGTTGGGTTTGTACGAAATCGTGACGCAATCAAATTGCAAAAATTAGCGGAAGCATGGTATATCAGAGTTTAAAAAATTTCTACAAAACCATTACCCGGATCATCCTTTATGCAAATTATTAATTTAAAACGATAAATAAGAAGTTATGGAATCATACCCTTGTAGAACGAAGCTTCCACAGGTACTAGTTCAACTCCTTGTTCTTCGTGATCTCCTTGAATTTCCGGGTTAGATTCCTTCCTTTGATCAACGTTAGCCACCCAAGTGTTTGGCCTCTAGAGGTGATCCACCAAGGAAGATGAATTATCAAGAAGGAGGGTGTTTGGCTTAACCTTAGTTTTCTATCCTCTATAGAAAAGGAGTACTCTCCAACAATTGGAATTGCATCAATCTAATATCTATTATAAGACTTCTCTTATATAGACATTGGTCAACCCTTCTAATCCTATTAGACATGGGATTTCTTTTAATTAATTAAACTCCTTTAATTAATTTAGGCTTCCCACCACATGGGAATAATTAATTAAATTCATTTAATTAATTTGTCTCCTAATCTTATTAGGAATAAATGAGAGTACTAAATATTAAATTAATTACTAAACTCCTTTAGAAATTAAAATAATAATAATTGTAATAATATTAATAAGACTCCTCTTATTAATTTATATTTAATATTTCCAAAATATTAAATAATAAATATTAAGCTATTTAATTTATTCTATCACCATAGATTAAATTAATTATACTTAATGCATTATTACGATTATGCCATTACCTTCTTAAATAATTATTCTTCCTTTTATGGTGTGACCCTTTAGGTTCTCTATATTAAACCGGTTGTGAATAAATCAATTAAAACAATTTTAATCTTATTTAAATAAATAAATTAAACTAATAATCTATTTAAATAAATAATATTTATTCTACAATAGGGATAAGCCTCCCTAGCGATCAACGACTTTCCAGATAATATAGATTTCAACATTAATCATAAAAGAACCTGTGAGTTAATAGTTACCATACAATTCAATCCTTCCACCATACAATGTCCCAATTAAATATAAGACATGGATTTACTGTCAAGTCTTATTTTATTTAATTATATGTATTTCGATTAGAAAATGCACAACTCCAAATAATGCAAATTAAAAACTCCTTTCTAATTTCATTTCACCTTGGCCAAGGATTCCTGGGTTGTCATTTAACGAATCACATATGACATATCTCCTCTTTTACTAGAGGTGGTAGATTCTTTATTGATCATTCATTATCTCCATATGTAACTCATTATACCCAAGCATACCCTATATATGCCTTAAAAGGTCTTAAGGAATAAGTCAAAGTATAATTTGTTACATACAAGATACTATGATGATCTCAAGTCCAAGGATCACTTGTACTACTATCACATTAGGAATTCCTATTGACATGCGAGTAAAACTCCATTAGGTATTCCATAGCGAATCACGTTCAGTGAACTTATTCTCCAATAAGCACCTACATACTTGCTTTAGTGTCTCCACACAAATGATCATGAGATCAATCATCCTCATCCAATGAGCAAGCAACATATGTACCAATCTATCCGGATTTACTAATCCCCTTTTTAGTAATCCCACGATTGGGAACTATTTAAGTTTTAAAACTTTCTAAGAATTTAGATCTCATTAGCATGATCATCATCATGATTCTAAAAGCATTGCTTAAAACTATGGGTTATTTACATATTATAAAAACAGCAACATGTAGATAATTAAATGCCTTTAATAAATGAATATTTTATTAATAAATAAATAAGATTGTTTACAAAGTACGTGCTTTATCATCATACATGATTGGCTTGTATGCACACTACTATCAATCTCCCACTTGCACTAAAGCCAATCGCCATGGTATCTCATACCCATCTTCTCTAAGTGACGATCAAACTGCTGTTGTGTTAAAGCTTTAGTAAATGGATCTGCAATGTTATCTTGAGAGTCTACACGCTCCAAGGTGACGTCTCCTCTTTCAATGATCTCCCTGATCAAGTGAAATCGCCGCAACACGTGTTTAGATTTCTGATGAGACCTGGGTTCCTTAGCCTGTGCAACTGCTCCTGTGTTGTCACAGTAAACGGGAACTGCTTCTCCAATGCTAGGAACCACACCAAGTTCAGTTATGAACTTCTTCATCCAAACAGCTTCCTTTGCAGCTTCACTTGCAGCTATATACTCTGCCTCTGTCACTGAATCAGCAACTGTTTGCTGCTTGGAACTCTTCCAACTCACTGCGCCTCCGTTCAAGGTAAAAACATACCCCGAAACAGATTTACTGTCATCTTGGTCCGTTTGAAAACTTGAGTCTGTGAAGCCCTCGAGTTTTAATTCAGACCCACCGTAGACAAGAAAAATATCTTTAGTCCTTCTCAAGTACTTTAGGATATTTTTCACTGCCTTCCAGTGCTCTTCTCCAGGATTCGACTGGTATCTGCTCGTTACACTAAGTGCATGAGCAACATCCGGTCTAGTACATATCATACCGTACATGATAGATCCTATTGCAGAAGCATAAGGGATCTTACTCATACGGTCTCTCTCCTCAGGTGTCTTTGGGGCCTGTTTCTTGGAGAGATGTATTCCATGGCTCATCGGCATGAGACCTCTTTTGGAATCTTCCATGCTAAACCTCTTTAGCATCGTATCAATGTACGTTCCTTGGGATAAACCAAGCATCCTTTTAGATCTATCTCTATAGATCTTTATCCCCAAAATATAGGATGGTTCTCCCAAGTCCTTCATGGAGAAGTGTTTAGATAACTAGATTTTAATTGATTGTAGCATAGGAATGTCATTCCCTATCAGTAATATATCATCAACATATAATACAAGGAATGAAATTACGCTCCCACTAACCTTCTTGTACACACATGGTTCATCGTCATTTTTGATAAAATCAAACTCTTTGATTGTCTCATCAAAACGAATGTTCCATCTACGAGAAGCTTGCTTCAATCCATAAATGGATCGTTGCAGCTTACAGACTTGATTTATTCCAACCTTTGAAACAAATCCCTCTGGCTGTGTCATATACACAATCTCCTCAAGTTTTCCATTGAGGAAAGCCGTTTTCACGTCCATCTGCCAGATCTCATAGTCGTTATAAGCTGCAATTGCAAGCAAAATCCGAATGGACTTGAGCATAGCTACTGGTGAAAAGGTTTCATCATAATCAACTCCTTGTCTTTGTTTGAAACCTTTTGCAACCAGTCGGGCCTTATAGGTCTCCACCTTGCCGTCCGCTCCAGTCTTTCTTTTAAAGACCCATTTACACCCAATAGGCTTAATGCCTTCAGGTGGTGAAACCAAAGTCCATACTTTGTTTTCATACATGGAGTCCATTTCGGATTTCATGGCTTCAAGCCATTTCCCTGAGTCTTTATTACTCATGGCCTGTTCGTAATTCAATGGATCATCATCATTCATGATGCGTACCTCATCGTCATCCTCTACAACGAATCCATACCTCTCAGGTATCTTCGGTACTCTTCCAGATTTACGAACAGGGTGTGGTATAGTAGGTTCTTCTACTTGGTCAGGTACCTGACTTTGATTCGTGGTAATTTGTGGTTCTTGAGCTTCTTCAAGATATATCTTACTCCCACTGACCCCTTCATGGATAAACTCCTTTTCCAAGAAGGCAGCATGTTTCGCAACAAACACCTTTTGATCAGTTGGATGATAGAAATAATACCCTACAGTTTCTTTAGGGTATCCCACAAATCTACACTTTTCGGATTTAGTTTGTAGCTTATCATGTTCAAATTTTTTGACATAAGCTGGACAACCCCAAGTCTTAACATGCTTAAGATTTGGTTTCCTCCCCTTCCACATCTCATATGGAGTCTTTGGGGCGGATTTGGTAGGTACCTTGTTAAGTAGGTATGCAGCCGTTTCTAGGGCATATCCCCAGAAGGAAATTGGAAGGTCGGTAAAACTCATCATGGATCGAACCATGTCTAACAGTGTTCGATTTCTCCTTTCAGATACTCCATTTAACTGTGGTGTACCTGGAGGAGTCCATTGTGAGATTATACCATTTTCTTTGAGACAATTGAGAAACTCACCGCTTAAGTATTCTCCGCCTCGATCTGATCGAAGTATCTTTATACTCTTGCCCGTTTGTTTCTCTACTTCACTTCTGAACTCTTTGAACTTTTCAAATGATTCTGACTTGTATTTCATTAAATACACATATCCAAATCTTGAGTGATCATCAGTGAAAGTAATAAAATAAGAATACCCACCCCGTGCACTTGTTGTCATAGGCCCACAAACGTCTGTGTGAATCAATGTCAACAACTCTGTAACTCTTTCTCCTCTTCCACTAAAAGGAGATTTAGTCATTTTACCCATGAGACAAGATTCACAAGTTGGATATGATTCATAATCGGATAGCTCGAGGAGCCCATCTTTATGCAACTTGGATAATCTTGTTTCATTGATATGACCGAGTCTATAGTGCCACATGTAGGTATAATTAATATCATCTCTTTTCCTTTTCTTAGTTTGTTCAATTTGAAATATATTTTCTTGTAAGTCAAGTGTATAAAGTCCATTTCGCAAATTTCCAATACCATATAAAACATCGTCTTTATAAATAGAACAACTATTGTTCTTTATAACAACGTTAAATCCTTCCATATCCAATACAGAAATTGAAATAATGTTTTTAATAATATTCGGAACATAATAACAATTATTAAGATAAATGGACTTGCCCAAAGGCATTGCTAAATAATAAGTTCCTACAGCTAATGCAGCAACCTTTGCTCCATTCCCTACTCGTAGGATCACCTCATCATTGTTCAGCTTTCTACTTCTGACCAGTCCCTTCACATTATTACATATGTGAGAACCACAGCCGGTATCCAATACCCAAGTAGAATTTTGACTTTCTGAAAAATTAATTTCAATCATGAACAAACCTTGATTGGAAGTCGAAGCTTCTCCAAGCTTCTTGTCTGCCAGAAACTTCTTGCAGTTTTTCTTCCAATGACCCGGCTCGTTGCAATGAAAGCACATTCCTTTAGCTGGTTCAGGTTTCTTTTGTTCCTTTTCTTTCCCCTTTCCCTTAGCCTTCTTGGATTTCTTCTTTTCAGAAGATACCTTAGGTCTCTTCCTTTTATTGGAAGAATCCACCATCAAGATATGGTTCTTCTTGGATGGGAAGTGACCTTCTGCAGTTTTCAGCATGTTAAGCAGCTCAGGCAAGCTGACATCTAGCTTATTCATGTGAAAATTAACCACAAACTGCGAGAAGGTCTCAGGGAGTGACTGCAAGACCAAGTCTTGACTCAACTCCCCATCCATGACGAACCCAAGCTGTCCAAGGCGTTCAATCAAATTGATCACTTTCAGGACATGAGTCTCGATGGCAGTACCCTCGGTCATCCGAGATCGGAAGAGCTCCTTAGATATCTCATATCTAGCAGTCCTACTCTGTTCACCATACAACTCCTTGAGGTGAAGCAGCATAGCAGGAGCATCCATTTTTTCGTGCTGACGCTGAAGCTCGTTATTCATGGATGCGAGCATGATGCATTGAGCCACAGATGCATCATCTTGCCACTTATTGAAAGTGACAATCTCTTCCTCAGAGGCTGTTTCTGAAACAGATTCAGGGACAGTTGAATTTAGGACATAAGAAATCTTTTCAGCAGTGAGAACAATTCTCAGATTTCTTAGCCAGTCCTCATAATTCGGCCCGGTAAGCTTGTTTGCATCAAGTATGCTTCGTAGTGAGATTAGTGATTTAGACATTTTTAAAATTCTGCATGTGAAAAATAACATTTTAGCAAACATTCATTTTATTAATTTTGCATACCAAAATAAATTTAGGTCTTTATTTTAAATTGGTATCTCCCACTATTTTTATCAAACTATATTACCCTCACTTATATAGTTCGGCAACATCTAATTAAAAAATTGCTAGTGAGAATAAGGATCCCATTTCAAATGTATATAACCTTGTGGATAGCACAACAAGCGATATACAAATAAATAGGTAGACAACTCTTGTCAATTACATCACCATGTAATTCCTTTTATTTTGCCTCTTAAATCATAATGGTCAAGTGTGTGCACATCCGAACTAAAATAATTTAAGTTAAGTTCAGCCTAGCACTTTCATAAATTCAAAAAAGAAAAATGTTCGTCCTTGTGGATAGCACAACAAGACTAGATCGTTCAATTTTCTTGATAAGCATCAAATGTGATTAATTAACATCTTAAATACGCAATACTCGCCTTGTGGATAGCACAACAAGCTCATATTAAATATCTAATACTCTATTAATTTATCATGCTAGAAGGCGACGTTCGATATTCCAAATATCATTTGAACACTTCGGACTTAATATTATTTCTTTGAGGGGTTTGTTATTATTAGTCTCATCTTTGTTTAGCGCGCATGCACATATATATATAAAATACGCGTTATTTTATTAAACATGCGAAGCATGTTTGCATAAAATATAATATATATAATATTTAGCATGCAATATAGAATACTATATTCTACCCGGATTGATTATGGACTTTTATTCTAGTTTGGTTCACTAGAGCCACCAAGTGAACCAAAAGGTCAAACCTAGGGGTGCAAGAATTTAAATTTAAACGTAACTATTACATTTAAACCCGGGCTCCATACAAACGGGTCTTCACGCGCTCCTTGCTCATTGGTCTCTAATTTTTAAAGATAATTCTAACTATTTCTATTACATTAAACTATTTAATTTAAATAGAAACCTTGATCAACAGTCAAGGGGAAGTACATAGGAGGGAGATAGAATTTTACATCAAGAAGAAAAAATTAGAGAAGACGAGGTACGCAGACCCCATTTAATAAAACCCATTCATTCAAGCATTCAACTAAAATAAAATTCAATCACATTGTTCAAATAGTCCATAATCAATCCCCATTTATTTTCATACATATCACCATATATATCAATAAATAAATATTCATCTCATGAATTAAAATATTCCATATATATATGAGTATCATTTAATGGGCAATTTTAAATTGCATGAAATCCAATTTCAAGATTAAAATAAACTCTTTATTTTAATTATAAAATTATTTAGAATATAATATATAAATATATCATATTTATTTTTAAAAAAAAAATCACCTTCTTTTATTAAAAGAGTCCTGCAGGTTTATTAAAAAAGTCCTTTCCTGATGGGTCACCTTCTTTTTGGAGTAAGAAAGAGACAACACCTTTTCTTTGCAGAATTCAAGATTAGCACCAAAAAAAAAATTGTGATTCGTCCCAAAAAAAGTCTTTTTTTTTTTTTTTTTAAATATAATTTTATACAATAAAATTATGCCCAATAAATTATTTTAAATACATACCCATATGTATATGAAATCAAAAATAAATTAATAATTGCATAAAGATTTGGCTCTGATGCCACTGTTGGGTTTGTACGAAATCGTGACGCAATCAAATTGCAAAAATTAGCGGAAGTATGGTATATCAGAGTTTAAAAAATTTCTACAAAACCATTACCCGGATCATCCTTTATGCAAATTATTAATTTAAAACGATAAATAAGAAGTTATGGAATCATACCCTTGTAGAACGAAGCTTCCACAGGTACTAGTTCAACTCCTTGTTCTTCGTGATCTCCTTGAATTTCCGGGTTAGATTCCTTCCTTTGATCAACGTTAGCCACCCAAGTGTTTGGCCTCTAGAGGTGATCCACCAAGGAAGATGAATTATCAAGAAGGAGGGTGTTTGGCTTAACCTTAGTTTTCTATCCTCTATAGAAAAGGAGTACTCTCCAACAATTGGAATTGCATCAATCTAATATCTATTATAAGACTTCTCTTATATAGACATTGGTCAACCCTTCTAATCCTATTAGACATGGGATTTCTTTTAATTAATTAAACTCCTTTAATTAATTTAGGCTTCCCACCACATGGGAATAATTAATTAAATTCATTTAATTAATTTGTCTCCTAATCTTATTAGGAATAAATGAGAGTACTAAATATTAAATTAATTACTAAACTCCTTTAGAAATTAAAATAATAATAATTGTAATAATATTAATAAGACTCCTCTTATTAATTTATATTTAATATTTCCAAAATATTAAATAATAAACATTAAGCTATTTAATTTATTCTATCACCATAGATTAAATTAATTATACTTAATGCATTATTACGATTATGCCATTACCTTCTTAAATAATTATTCTTCCTTTTATGGTGTGACCCTTTAGGTTCTCTATATTAAACCGGTTGTGAATAAATCAATTAAAACAATTTTAATCTTATTTAAATAAATAAATTAAACTAATAATCTATTTAAATAAATAATATTTATTCTACAATAGGGATAAGCCTCCCTAGCGATCAACGACTTTCCAGATAATATAGATTTCAACATTAATCATAAAAGAACCTGTGAGTTAATAGTTACCATACAATTCAATCCTTCCACCATACAATGTCCCAATTAAATATAAGACATGGATTTACTGTCAAGTCTTATTTTATTTAATTATATGTATTTCGATTAGAAAATGCACAACTCCAAATAATGCAAATTAAAAACTCCTTTCTAATTTCATTTCACCTTGGCCAAGGATTCCTGGGTTGTCATTTAACGAATCACATAGGACATATCTCCTCTTTTACTAGAGGTGGTAGATTCTTTATTGATCATTCATTATCTCCATATGTAACTCATTATACCCAAGCATACCCTATATATGCCTTAAAAGGTCTTAAGGAATAAGTCAAAGTATAATTTGTTACATACAAGATACTATGATGATCTCAAGTCCAAGGATCACTTGTACTACTATCACATTAGGAATTCCTATTGACATGCGAGTAAAACTCCATTAGGTATTCCATAGCGAATCACGTTCAGTGAACTTATTCTCCAATAAGCACCTACATACTTGCTTTAGTGTCTCCACACAAATGATCATGAGATCAATCATCCTCATCCAATGAGCAAGCAACATATGTACCAATCTATCCGGATTTACTAATCCCCTTTTTAGTAATCCCACGATTGGGAACTATTTAAGTTTTAAAACTTTCTAAGAATTTAGATCTCATTAGCATGATCATCATCATGATTCTAAAAGCATTGCTTAAAACTATGGGTTATTTACATATTATAAAAACAGCAACATGTAGATAATTAAATGCCTTTAATAAATGAATATTTTATTAATAAATAAATAAGATTGTTTACAAAGTACGTGCTTTATCATCATACATGATTGGCTTGTATGCACACTACTATCAGCAAAGCTTTGGCATGATTAACCAATTCTCTATAAATTGGAAGCTCCCCCTCACAAACTCAAGTTGCTAGACTCTTGATAAGTTTTATATAGTGAGTGTGTTGATGAGTATTGGGAGAGAGTATTATGAGTACACAATCGGATTTTTGGTAGCAAGCTTAGCAAACTCAAGCTTAGACTCCAAGAGGTATAATCTCTACACCCACTTTGAAGTTCGATTTATAGAAATTAATATGTTTAGTTGGAATTAGTTATATGAAATGGTGATTAACATACTAGGACAGTATATAGATGTGTTATAAGTGCAATATGATAGTTAGCAAGCTTGTTACATGAAGTAAGAAAAGGATTGGCTGAAGCTCTCGATTAGAAAAGAAGCTTCTAGTCTGGAAACGGAGCCGCGCGGCCGCGCGTCTCCCTAGTACAAATGGGGCGCAGCCGCGCCCCTCTGCAGAAACTGTTGGTGATTTTGTGTTTTCTAGTTGGTTAAACATACTAGTTAGACTCTAATAATTGCATAAAGGGGTCTGACATGTGTACTAAGATTGTCATGCACATAGTGAGTTGTATTAGTTGGTTTAACATAATTTCCTAAAAGAAAACGTAAAGTTTTGAAAATGAGACTTGACGAATTTTGTGTTCTTTGAGTCGGACTTTTGAGACATGTGTAAGTGTCTTAGTTATGTGTATCAATAGGTATGAAGGTAGTTGTTGATTAATTACCTTGGCTAATAGTAAATAATTATAGCTTGTTGTAGTGGAGTTTTTAATGAAAACTTAAGGTTTTATAAACGAATTTTGGCGTATATAAGTCATGTTTATATTTTAACTTTTTAAGCATGATTATATGATTTAGATATGCATGATATGTGAGTCAAAGGTATTGAGCATACACTAGAACACACTGTTTAAATTGAAAATGATTTCAAAAGACAAACTTAGAGTTTTTGGACACATATATAGGATATCCACGTTCTGATCATTGAGCATGTATAGATGACTTATATATGTGTTCTAATATATGAGAATCATGACTACGAGGTACTTTGCATATACTTAGTTACCTTTGTTGACTTAAAGAGATTTTTATGAAAAGTTTAGAATGTGTAAGATGATAGCATCAAACACGGAGTGAGTTACATTATGATCATACGAGCATGTATATTAGGATTCATTATGCCTATAGACATGTTGACATAAGCATCATGTGATGAAACATGGATTTCACCTATGCACGTATATTCGAGAAAATGAATTTCTAAAGCATAGACTATGTGATTAAGTATACATGTGTAGTATAAGCACGAGCATGCCTACTTAGTGTGGTTAAGCCTTGTTATGTGATAACATGACTTTAGTGGTTGAGCTTTATTGATTTAAGTAATTCAACGTAGAGCTATGCTATTCAAAGCTAAATAGTTCGAATATGAATTTGAAAACCTACTTAATGTGTGTGTATAATATATATCAGAATGCATGATATATTAGGACCAAACTGAGTTTATGAAATCTCAAGTTTGGTTCTGGCAGGGAGTCGCGTGGCCGCGCCACTCCCAAGCTTAATTGTCGCGCCGGCCGCGCCGTGTTGCAGAGCTGCCAAGAACAGTTTGTTAACTGTCTGGTCCTAAGTTATTTTCCTTAAGGACCCTAAGGACCGAAATAGAATGGTTTCTATAGAATAAGTATGTAGGTATGATGTTGTAACATCGTGGTTATCCTAAGATAGAGTGAAACGGAACCAAGATTAGAAAACGATATACGAATTGTTATTCTATTAAGAGCATATGAAATGTATGACTGATGGATTTAAATTCATGATTATATAACTGTGTAGGAATACACGAAGTGCAGATAGCTTTAAGTAGTTAAGTCGTAGTTGTTAAACTACGAATCAGGCAAGTCTTTAAGTTCCTATTTGATATATGAATTCAATAGCTGTTAGTTGAATTATATTATGCTGTGATAATGTGAACCTATATATGAACTGTATATGAGATATAAATGAGATTGAAAGTTGATCTTTAATGATATACTTGTCATGTGAAAAGTAACATGCGCAGTAAATATAAATTATTTATAAATGCATGAACTGAGTATGATGTTGTATGCTATGTGATGCATGAAAACTGTTAGAATTGCTGAGCTGTCGAGCTCACTCTTGCAAATAACCATTTTTACAGGTTAAGGATTCACGGTAAAGATTTCGTGCTTCTTGATTGATAAAGATAGATAGTATCGCACTGAAGAATACTTTTTAAATTATCGTTTGAACCCTGTTTAGGTTCTAAGAGTTATACTTAATAATTGTATACGTTGTTTAAAACTTGTCGTACTGTAAAGATGTATTAGTTAATACATAGAGGATATCAAGTTGAGTTGTAAATGTTTATATAGAAATTATGTAGAGCAAATCATAATATAGTGTGATTCAAGGATATGTAATTGATTCAAAGTTATGAAATCAATAAGATGAATTTATTCAAAGGATATTGAAAAGTTTAAATTATTTTGCATTTTAGTAACATTGAATATGATGTAAAGCCGAGATCTTGGATATAAATAGAATTTATATTTTAAATTATAATAAACAAAGTTGTATTCTTTTACTAATGATTAAAAGATATAATAGTTTGACGATAGTAGTATCGTGACTGCACCGGATCCGAGGTTTCGAAGGGACATGGATTTGGGGGCGTCACAATGAACTTCTACTAGAATTAACAGTAATATGCTGATAATCTAATAAAACAAGTACAACAGGTGATCAGCCTAAAGTACCCTACGTTATGCATATCGTTTAATCGTACTCAAGTGCGCACGTCAGTCTCCCGACGGTATATAGTTTTCCCTTCAAAGAAGGTTGTTCATGTCAATCAATACAAGATTTTCGCACCAATCAATTAGTTTGGATAGCTTTATAGCATAAGATATTAGTCTAGTCGAATCAAATGGCTTAGACACTTTTGTAATGCATTTAGAAACGATAAGTTCAAATGCTTGCAACCACATCCAAATATAAAGTTGATGTTCAAATAATAACGAATATTAGTTGGCATGACAACAATTTGGATTTATACACTATGTATATTGAAAAGTGTTAAGGAGTTTACTCAATAAAAGTAAGGTCCAAATACTTGCACAATATTCAAAGTTATGTAAGTTAGAAAACTTGCATCAAAGAGATAAGATTTAGATACTTGCATAAAGTAAATACGTCGGTTAGGATACTTGCCTTATGCGTAGCTTACCAATGTAAAACTTATCAACACTTTTCGAATCCTATTATAACATATTTACGTATATAGGATATTCATTAACTATGTACATTCGATACACATACTTGATATGTAAGTTAAACACACGTATACGATTCTAACTTAGTCGTATACTCCTATACGTAAGTCATTACATAATTTACATACACATAACACAAAATCAGTTTGTAAGATACTATGAAATCAAATAACATGGTTCATAATCATAGTTTATAATCATTGGTGACTCAACATTTGAAAGTTTATAAACACTTATCAAATCTATGATTCTATTGCTAGCATACTTGTTTACCTTTGAACACTGTATTGGACATGTATTACAGATTAGGACAACAATATAAGTATGCATCAAGTTTCAGATTACACTAAACAGGCTCTGTTCATTCTGCAGATTGGCGCGGCCGCGCTTAGTTTAAACTAAGTAGTGGCGCAGCCACGCTGCTCCTGGTTCAAACCAAGAATTGGCTGCCCCTGCAGAATCCCAGCTCATCCCGATTTACACATATATGATGAACCATGCAAAACACACATGCCAGGATATTGATAACTAAGTTCGACCCCATATCTTGTCTTTAACATAATTCGTTATCCATTCTCAGTTAATTAAGGCTTTAAGTTTTCAAGTAACAAAGTCTCTTACGTTTAATCGTTATACATATGCTATGAGGTCACTAAGTCTTAACTATACATGCTCACGTTAGTTTAGTCATGTATTTCAAGTTATGAAGTTTCACCTCTTTAACACTCGTCTCAATTCATGCTCAACTAGTTTACAATGCATAAGACTAGTTATGCATACATTTCAATCATGTCTAGAGGCATATGAGACCCTATCAAGAAGATCATGAATTTCAGAAAACATGCAAGGTGGTTATCAACCAAACTAGTTTTTCGATTCTTAAGTTCTCTTCGAATTCTCACATTAAATTAAACATGCAATGAAGCTTTACATATTATATGGCATACTCATGTATATACATAATCATACTACCTAAGCATGCTCACAAGTTTCAGAACTTAAAGGGCACATAGTTTATCAAGTTCGTATTTGAAACTCTACGTTTCCTCTTAGAAGGTTATCAAAATCATTTAGGCTTGCAAAGTAAACATACCATGTTTCATGCTCATGTACATATGTAATCAGACCATAATAGCATGTTTTCAAGTTCAGAATTTAAAGTATACATGGCTTATTGAGTTTGCACTTTAAAAACTCAAGTTCCCTTTGAAAACCAAGCAATGGTAAGTGGTTACATGTAAGGCCCCTTAAACTAGCATGTCAGGGACTTATATAGGCTTAATGACATTTTACTAGCATGCTCCATAAGTCAGATTGTATAAAAAAATCATTATCTAGTTCTGCAGAAGGGCGCGACCGCGCCACTCCAGTTCCAGCCAGAAATGTTTCTGCTACAACAGAGCTTCCAAGAATTCACCAAAGTCCACTTAGCTAGCATGCTTGATTGCTATCACATTGCATATACAACATACTTATACACTTTACTACTTATGCTAGCACCTCAACACATATCAATTCAACTATTTCATGCTAATTTCTATGAATTATTGAACTAGAAACTAAGAACACAAGGTAAGGTTTATACCTCTTAAACTTTGAATTGGACGTCACTCTCCCTCAATATCAGATTATGCTCTCAACTCTCTCTATAGTAACTTAGTAATTAATCTCAGCAACATGAAATGAGAAGAGGGATGCTCAATTTATAGAGTTTTGAATATCCATGCCAAAGCTTTGTCCATAATTTGAAACCAATGGAGGAAGAAAAGAGATGATGGACAACATTTGTTTGGTGAAATAGTGCTCAACCACCCCCTATCACCCACTTCCCCCTTCATCATTTGATTGCTAGCTAGAATGCTGAGTTTGAGGATGGAGAGTAGCATAGGCCATTGGCCTTTTTACGTGTAGGAGAAGAGGAGTGACTCTCATTATGGGACAACTCTAATACTCAACATTTGACAATATGTTATAACACTAACACTTAGGTTTATTATGTATATACTCATATATACACACTTAGGTTAAATATACATATATGCATACTTAGGTTTTAAATCCAATTGGTGCATACATGAATTTTAATGATATAACATTATTACATAATAGCAAGCTGGAGGTATATATCTTATACACATAATATAATCCATGTACATTTTATAATACCGAATATAATTTAATTGAGTATTATCTTTCCACATTATCATAACTGTTATTATTTTAATTATATTAAATTATTGAAATAATCATTAAGTAACAATTGTTTATTTAGTTTATTATAATATTCATAAGGTACATATTTAATGTAGCCATACACACTTGTTATCACATAACATCATTATGTAACTTACACAATTCATCAAATCTTAATATATAGTTCTTATATATTATATAGTCACACTAAAGTATTACACTACACTTTATATAATATTTTTTGATTCAACATTGCACAATGTACACATAACATGTATTCACATAGGTCAATTTATGCAATTCATGTGACTTAATTCATTTTACCAAATAGTTTTTATATTACATAGTTACATCACAATGTCACACTATACTTTATATTAGATAGATGTAGTTATTATATAATACGTGATTACATATTTCTACACTTAGCAATTAATTGAACAAATATTAACCTTATAATACTAATTAATTAATTATTCATTAATATGCTATTACTCATAATAACCATTAATTAACAATATATTATTAATTAAGCATCCATTTATTAATTCCTTCTCGAATTAATTAAACCATTATAATTCTCATCACCGTGCCACACAAGGCATTCTACGAGCTTATCATAAACTCCATATTTTTCTCAATTATTATTAACTCCATTTAATTTAATTGAGTTACTCATCCCATGACACATAAATATTTATATAAAATAAATATTCACATTCTTATTAATATCAGTATTAATATTTATTCATGAAATTCACGGTTCTTATATCCTCGCCGCCCTCTTATAAAAATTTCGTCCTCGGAATTTGTACAAGGTTACACAAAAAGATGGGGATAGTCCCTCATCATCCTATCTTCTAATTCCCACGTAGCCTCCTCGATATCGTAGTTTTGCCAAAGTACTTTTACAGAAGATATAACTTTATTTCTTAATATCTGTTATTTCCTATCTAAAATTTGGACAGGAATTTCTTCATACGCCAGGTTCTTCTCTACTTGAATGGGCTCATAAGAAATCACATGCTTGTAGTCGGCCTTGTACGGACGCAACACGGAGATATGAAACACGATGTAGATGTGCTTCAACTCAAGTGGTAATGCTACGTTGTATGCCACTTCGCCCACTCGCTTCAATATCTCGAACGGTCCTATGAATCTTGAACTCAATTTTCCTTTCTTGCCGAATCATATTTTTCCTTTCCAGGGAGATACCTTCAAGAAAATGAAACTACTGACTTTAAAGTCCTGGTCTTGTCGATGTAAGTCGGCGTACTTTTTCTGGCGATCTTGAGCTGCTACCAGTCTAGCTCTTATTACTGTCACCACGTCTGTGGTTTGCTGTACTAATTCTGGCCCCAATATTCATCGTTCTCCGACTTCGTCCCAACATAACGGCGTTCTGCACTTTCTTCCGTAAAGAGCTTTATACGGTGGCATGCCGATACTCGCATGATAACTATTGTTATATGCAAATTCCACTAAGGGTAGGTGGTCGTCCTAATTTCCCTTGAAATCCATCACGCAAGTCCTAAGCATGTCTTCCAGTATTTGTATTATTCGCTCACTCTGTCCGTCTGTCTGAGGATGATAAGCGGTACTCAACCTCAACTTGTGTTCCCATCCTCTCTTATAAGCCTTTCCAGAAGTTTGACGTGAAGCGCGGATCTCGATCAAAAATAATTGACACCGGCACTCCATGTCGTGAAATAATTTCCTTTACGTATAGGCTTGCTAACTAATTTAAATTGTATCGGATCTTAATCGATATAAAATGTGCGGTCTTCGTTAGTCGATCCACGATAACCCAGATGGCATCATAACCTTTCTGCGTGACTGGAAGTCCCACTATGAAATCCATCGTAATGTGCTCCCATTTCCACTCTGGTATTTCCAATGGTTGAAGTAAACCACTCAGCCTCTGGTGCTCTGCTTTGACGTGTTGGCAAGTAAGACATCTACTGACGCACTCTGCGACTTCCCATTTTGGATTGGACCACCAAAAATGTTGCCTCAAATCTCGGTACATCTTCGTGCCTCCTAGGTGAACGAAATATATCGTATTGTGTGCCTCGTGCAAAATTTTTTCCCTTAACTCGGTTACCGCTGGCACCCATACTCTCCCTTTGAATCTCAAGATACCGTCTTTGTCCATTCTGAACCTTTGTTCATCATTCTCTGCGATCTTCTTTCTGATTTTCTCGCACTCCTCATCTTTCTCTTGTGATTCCTTCACTCTATCCAACAAGGTTGGATGAGCTTCCATTACAAATAACTTTTCTTCAGACCTCTCCGGTCCCCTTACCTCTATCTCCAATTTTTCCATTTCCCTTACTAACTCCTCCTGAGTTGTCAATTGAAACAATTTCTCCCTTCCTTTTCTGCTCAGAGCGTATGCAACTACGTTTGCCATACCCGGGTGATAAAGAATATCGCAATCATAATCCTTGATCAATTCTAACCACCTTCTCTGACGCATATTCAACTCCTTCAGTGTGAAGATATATTTCAGACTTTTGTGGTCCGTGTATATCTCACATTTCTCTCCGTACAAATAATGCCTCCATATCTTTAACGTAAAAACTACTGTCGCTAACTTTAAGTCGTGAGTAGGGTATCATTTTTCGTAGTCCTTTAATTGTCGTGATGCATATGCAATGACCTTGCCATGTTGCATGAGCACACAACCAAGTCCTTTGTACGATGCATCACTATACACCACGAAACCTCCTGCATCGTCTGGTAGTGATAACACAGGCGCTTTGCTTAATCTCTTTTTCAACTCCTGAAAACTTTCTTCGCATTTGTCCGTCCATACAAACTTTACCGTCTTCCTCGTCAGATTGGTCAACGGGATCGCTATCTTAGAAAAATCCTGGATAAATCTTCGATAGTACCCAGCTAACCCTAAGAAACTCCTTATCTTTGTTGGTGTTTTCGGTTGCTCCCAATTACTTAATGCTTCTACCATCGCAGGGTCTATTGATATTCCATTCTTATCCACCACGTGTCCAAAGAATTGAACCTTCTCCATCCAAAATTCACACTTAGAAAACTTTGCATACATCTTCTCCTTCCTTAGCGCCTCCAAAACAATCTTCAGATGTTCGGCGTGCTCTTCCTCTATCTTCGAGTAGATCAAGATGTCGTCGATGAAAACTATCATGAACTTATCTAAGTATGGCTTGAAAACTTGATTCATCAAGTCCATGAATGCTGCCGGAGCATTAGTCAATCCAAATGACATTACCAAAAACTCGTAGTACCCATAACGGGTCTGAAACGTCGTCTTTGGTATGTCTTCCTCCCGTACCTTCAGTTGGTGATAACCTGTCCTTAGGTCTATCTTCGAGAAACACTTTGCTCCCTTCAATTGATCAAAAAGGTCGTCTATCCTCATTAATGGATATCTATTCTTAATCGTTACTCTATTTAATTCTCGATAATCGATACAGAGCCTCATCGATCCGTCCTTCTTCTTAACAAATAATACCGGTGCTCCCCAAGGAGACACACTCGGTCGTATGTAACCTTTATCTAGTAACTCCTGCAGTTGTATCATCAATTCCTTCGTTCTACTGACGCCATACGATATGGAACCTTTGAAATTGGTGCCGTTCTCGGTGCTAAGTCTACTACGAATTCGATTTCTCTGTCTGGCGGAAGACCAGGTAGATCGTCCAAAAATACATCTTGGAATTCTCTCACTACGGATATATCCTTAATTTCTACTCCATTTTTCTGAGTATCTATAATGTAAGCTAAATAACCTACATATCTTTTCCTTAACAATTTCTTGGCCTGCATCATCGTAAGGCAACACGATTGCTTAAGCGATGAGCTACCATAAAATACTACCTTAGACTTACTCGGAGTCTGAAGGTTCACACTTTTATTCTGACAGCCAATTATTGCAGCATGGTTATACAACTAATCCATTCCCAGTATTACGTCAAATTCTCCCAATCTAATTGGAATCAAGTCTATGCTCAGTTCATGATCTCTAATGTTTGCGCGATAATTTCGGTATATGAATTCTACAAGGATCACTTCCTTATTTGCAACTTCTATGTCTAAAGGATTCCCTAATCGTCCTCAGGGTAAATTAAGTTGACTAGCAAATTCTTCAGATACAAAAGAACAGGTGGCATCCGAATAAAATAATACATATGCATTTATATCATTGATTGGGATAATACCTGACACCACGTCCTTCGCAGCTACTGCGTCCAGGACGGTCATGTTAAAAGTCCTTGCGGTTGGGCGGTTGGATTGTGTCGGTCCGCCGATCATTAATTTGCTGCCTCCCCCTAGTTGGCAACTTCCTCTGCCGCTTCCCTTCTTCAGGCAATCCTTGATCCGGTGCTCAGTTGAGCCACAAGCGAAACACCCTTGGATCTTCTTTGGCTTCGGGTAGTTGGGCAAAATGTATCTCTCCTGGCCGCAATTATAGCAAGTACTGCGCCCCTTCCAGCACTCGCCCTGGTGATTCTTCCCACATTTTGGGAAACCCTCAGCCCTCTTCTTAAAACCTCCACGAAAATTTCTCGACTGATTATTTTTGCTGTTGTTGTTATTGTTATTTTCCCATTTCCTCTTCCCTAAGTTACTTCCTCCACTGCTACTTCCTCCACTGCTGCTTCCTCCTCCACGGCTTTCTCCTCCCGTATTCTTACCCTTCTTTTCTTTGTTATACAGACTTAAGGCTTCACTGCCACCTTTCGCAATGATCGCCTTTTCCAGCAATGTCGCAAAGGAATCAATCTGAAGAACTAACACCTTATTAAACAACCAAGGCTTCAGTCCTTGCTCAAAACGTCTAGCTTTCCTCTCTTCATCCCATACCTGGTGTTCTACAAACCGCGCTAGTTCGTTGAACTTAGCCGCGAACTGCGCCACTGTTATATCATCTTGCTTAAGTTATAGGAACTTTACCTCCATTCTGTTCTTCATGCTCTTTGGAAAATAGTTCTCAAAGAACAGCGTCTTAAATCTCTTCCACGCTATTATCCCTTCTCCCGCACTTTGTTAATTTGCCTCCCACCAGTAGTTAGCTTTGCCCGTCATCATATACGTAGCAAATACCGTCTTCTGGTCTTCACCCACACGAGCGATGGTGAAAGCCTTCTCTATTTCTTTTATCCAGGTCTGCGCAATGATTGGATCGATAGTACCTTCAAACTCTGGAGGTCATATGCTCCTAAAGTCTTTGAAATTCGTGACTGGGGCTGCTTGAGGATTGGGGCGAACGGGTTTGTTGTTCCTTCCCCTAAGAGCCTCTCCTAACAAATCCACTAACTTCTGGATCGGGTCTACTTGCTCTCTCTCATTGTTCACTGATTCTTCAGGTGCAATTAATCTACGTCTGGGCGGCATTTTCTGCATCACAAAATTTCCATTTTTATTATTCAATTATATTACTTAAGTATTTCTTAAAATAAAAAATGAATAAACTTTTATAACACGTTTCTGGAACAAGATTCATTTATATTCATATGCCAAATCATTTCATTACATGATTATCCCTAGCATACTTCTATAAATGTCAACATATATTCCCTAATATCACAAAAGATGGGGAATAACACTAACATACTACCCCTCTAACATACGCCTATCCGGGGTTTACATCTATCCCATATCTTAGACAAAAGATTAGGATTACATCACGTATATACATCATATAAAAGAAACTACTAATACTACTATTACTAACTAAGGGGTTTCATCCCAACATTTCGCGCTCCACAGCGCTCTTGTACTCAATTTGTGTTATGTACACCATCAGCTCTTTGCTTATAGTATGTCGGGTCTGTCCCTGCTTTGCCGGGTAGTGGTATACACCATCGATCACCCTCTCAATAACTAAGCGAAACACGTAACCCATCTTGTT
Organism: Panax stipuleanatus; assembly: GCA_020205555.1. Taxonomy (NCBI): domain Eukaryota; kingdom Viridiplantae; phylum Streptophyta; class Magnoliopsida; order Apiales; family Araliaceae; genus Panax; species Panax stipuleanatus. The sequence goes on along the minus strand of CM035120.1, from coordinate 79,839,212 downwards.
CATCTTCCTCTTCTTACATCTGACTTCATTTTCTAAGTCGTCTGCCCTCTCATTCACCGCTTCCCACTTCTCCTCGAAGTGGATCCTATCCATCACCTCTAACTCTAGCTGAGTACGGAAAGCCTCCTTCTCCGTCTTCTCGCTCAACTCTCTCTGCTCTACCTCTTCCAACTTTTCTTCTAAATCCACATTTCGAGATACCGACATGTGAAATAGAGTCCCCATCTGGATCCCTGCCTCTCTGCGGTAAGCAATCTCTACCTCCATCTCCTGCATCACTAGCTTCCTCTGGTGGTCCTCGTCCCTCATCTTCTGAAACTCGAACTCTCTCTCTTGAGCCTCAGCCTCTAGCTCTTGAACTCTACAGTCTAGCTCTAGGATTCGTTCCTTGTACTCTCCTAGCATCTGCTCCTCGACAGTAGCCTTATCAAAGTCCTCCATGGGCTTATCCTCCATAGGCTCGTCCTCCATAGGCTCCTTCTCTAGATCGGACTCTACCTCAATCTCGTCCTCGTCGTCAAACTCGGACGATGGAACTTCCTGCATAGGCACATCCTCTAGAGGTGCCTCATATACAACATATATATCTCATGGCTCCTCCTCTGCCACTCTACTAGGTGCTCCCATGTCTGTCATCCTACAACCACAAACATAAGACAACAAACAACAAACTCCATTAGAACGTTAAACAAACATAAGTTCATTGTATAGAATGAAATTATATTCCATAACATACTAAGTCTCTCTAGGAAAAACTCTACATGAGTTCTATCCCTTTTTACCTTCTAAGTTCTCCTAAGTTATAATTTAAGGACTCTCGCTCCTAAGGTTTATAACTACAGCTCTGATACCAACCTGTGACGCCCCCAAATTTGGACTGCCACAGTCACGAATTCGGTTCGTCACGTTCTAAATACTAATACAATAATAATATCTTGCACAACAGAAATACACATACGAATAGATTACATTTATTTAATATAATCATTTATGTCCCAAGGTTTCGTAACTTAAACATCTCTTACATCTTAAACATAGCTTAAGCATATATAATCTTAACTAAAACATAATAGAATAGAATCTTATTACAATCGTCATAAAAGTTTTACATAAATACAAAGTTACTCCGTAGCCTTGCCCTTGCCCTTGTCAGTGCCCGAGGGTCCGCCTTGCTCTGTCTTAACTGAAATATTTTTAGGAAAAAGCAAGAATGAGCAACGAGTTTGCTCAACAAGTAATATAACAATAAGGGTCAATATAGTTTTTAATTTCCTAAGGGTACGACAATAAGTGATAGTTCAAGAATAGCAAGAAGTATCGATAGTTTTCCAACAATAGTCGCTAAGGACAGAAAGATATCAATAAGATTCAAGGTTTAACCTTTTCACAGTTCAAGAATAATAAATACTGAGCAGTCACTAAAGACTATGAACTTCTACTAGAATTAACAGTAATATGCTGATAATCCAATAAAATAAGTATAACAGGTGATCAGCCTAAAGTACCCTACGTTATGCATATCGTTTAATCGTACTCAAGTGTGCACGTCGGTCTCCCGAAAATATATAGTTTTCCCTTCAAAGAAGGTTGTTCATCTCAGTCAATACAAGATTTTCGCACCAATCAATTGGTTTGGATAGCTTACTAACATAGGATATTAGTCTAGCCGAATCAAATGGCTTAGACACTTTTGTTATGCATTTAATAACGATAAGTTCAAATGCTTGCAACAACATCCAAATATAAAGTTGATGTTCAAATAATAACGAATATTAGTTGGCATGACAACAATTTGGATTTATACACTATGTATATTGAAAAGTGTTAAGGAGTTTACTCAATAAAAGTAAGGTCCAAATACTTGCACAATATTCAAAGTTATGTAAGTTAGAAAACTTGCATCAAAGAGATAAGATTTAGATACTTGCATAAAGTAAATACGTCGGTTAGGATACTTGCCTTATACGTAGCTTACCAATGTAAAACTTATCAACACTTTTCGAATCCTATTATAACATATTTACGTATATAGGATATTCATTAACTATGTACATTCGATACACATACTTGATATGTAAGTTAAACACACGTATACGATTCTAACTTAGTCGTATACTCCTATACGTAAGTCATTACGTAATTTACATACACATAACACAAAATCAGTTTGTAAAATACTATGAAATCAAATAACATGGTTCATAATCATTACTTTATAATCATAGTTTATAATCATTGGTGACTCAACATTTGAAAGTTTATAAACACTTATCAAATCTATGCTTCTATTGCTAGCATGCTTGTTTACCTTTGAACACTGTATTGGACATGTATTACAGATTAGGACAACATTACAAGTATGAATCAAGTTTCAGATTACACTAAACATGCTCTGTTCATTCTGCAGATTGGCGCGGCCGCGCTTGGTTTGAACTAAGTAGTGGCGCGGCCGCGTTGCTCCTGGTTCAAACCAAGAATTGGCTGCCCCTACAAAATCCCAGCTCATCCTGATTTACACATATATGATGAACCATGCAAAACACACAAGTCAGTATGTTGATAACTAAGTTCGACCCCATATCTTGTCTTTAACATAGTTCGTTATCCATTCTCATTTAATCAAGGCTTTAAGTGTTCAAGTAACAAAGTCTCTCACGTTTAATCGTTATACATATGCTATGAGGTCACCAAGTCTTAACTATACATGCTCACGTTAGTTTAGTCATGTATTTCAATGTTATGAAGTTTCACCTCTTTAACACTCGTCTTAATTCATGCTATACTTTATATTATATAGATGTAGTTATTATATAATATGTGATTACATATTGCTACACTTAGCAATTAATCGAACAAATATTAACCTTGTAATATTAATTAATTATTTATTCATTAATATGCTATTACTCATAATAACCATTAATTAATAATATATTATTAATTAATCAGCCATTTATTAATTCCTTCTTGAATTAATTAAACCATTATAATTCTCATTACCGTGCCACACAAGGCATTCTACGAGCTTATCATAAACTCCATATTTTTCTCAATTATTATTAACTTCATTTAATTTAATTGAGTTACTCATCCCATGACACATAAACATTTATATAAAATAAATATTCACATTCTTATTAATATCAATATTAATATTTATTCATGAAATTCATGGTTCTTACAAGGTTCACCTTAAAGGTGCAAACTCAAAAGAGTTGGTCCGAAGATTTTAGGACTTTTAGAGTAATAAGAGGATTGTGTAGGTAATAGCAGAAAGCTACAAAATGAAAAGATAGGAGTATATGGGGATGAATATGAATATAAATGTGTGTATTAATATACGTTATATAGTTATTAAATTTTAGCACTTACTGAATGCTTTAAAATGAAGGATAAGGAAATAAGGTATTTTTATTATAAAAAATAATGCCGCAAGGGAGAAATCAGCATAATCAAAGAGTTAGATTAGCTTTATTGCGAATGAAAGATCAAAACGAATCAAGTTGAAGGAAGCTGTAAACGGAAATGGAATAGCCATGCTAATAAAGGGCGAGGAGACCTGAAGAAAAGTAAAGCAAAGATGTGTTATAATTGTGGACAAGAGGGATACATCTCTCCTAATTGTCCCAACCCAAAGAAAGGCGTATGTTGTACTTGTGGATCAGTGAATCATCAGGCAAAAGATTGTCCATGGAAAAAGATCGGTGGAAAAACTAGTGGCAATTCTACACTTGCCAAATATGTAAGATTATATATTTAGTGAAGGTAGTAATAAAGAGTTATATGTACTTTTGGTGTAATGATGATTCCGGGGACAGAATCCTTATAAGGGGGGGAAGAATGTGACAACCCGAAAATTTATAAGGTTTTGAATGATTTAAATAAAGGATAAAGAATAAAACCTAGATAGGAATTTGAAGATTTATTTAAAATTTTTAAGAAGAACCTTTATGGTTTACTAATTAAATGAGAATAGAGAAAATATGGGTTACAAAATTCCAGAACCCTATAAATGAATTTATATGAAGGAATATTAATGATAAGGTACTACGATACCTATAAATTTAATGCGAACTGAATAGTGTAATTTTTTTTATATATTATCATTATTGTTAATCAATTTATTTATTGACTAAGAAATGTCAAGGAGGTAAAGGTGAATAGCAAATCAAAACCTAATTTGAAGAAGGCTTTGTATATTAATACAATTATTATTATGATTGTATTTAAGATTATGTGTATGTACATTATGTGATTAATGTTAAGTACTGATTAGATGGAATGCAATTATGTAAACTTAATTAGGAAACCCTAATGTGCAGTTAGAATCCCTAATGTTCATTTAGAAACCCCAATTTAAGATTTGAAAACCTTAACCCTAATTTGCAAACTCTAATGCTAATTAGCAAATCTTAAGGGTTAAAATTTAAGGAAAATATTTGAAATGACTAAACTACCCTTAAAATTATTTGTGAAATGACCAAAATACCCTCCAATCCATGTGAACTTAGATCAACCAATTAGAGAAGAGATGATACTAGCATGACATCATCCTTAAAGAAATACAGATGATGCAAGCATGATGTAAGTTCGTATACTTGTTAATCAAGTTGAGATACTATCATGATGTAAGTTCTATTCTTGAAATACTATCATGATGTAAGTTCTTATACTTGTTAATCAAGTTGAGATTCTATATGAGATATTATAATACCTTTAAAAGCATGATTCCAGTTATACAATACTTATTCGATTGTATACTCTTGAGAAGTTATTATTCAATTTGAATATAGTTTAATTGCTGAACCTTGTAAGACTAGCGAACCCTTATTGATTCGACTAGTCCATAGTTGATGAGCGTTCTAAATTCTAGAACTGTTATTGAGTTAAATTAAACCAAACTTCCTTTAGTGCGGACTCTGATGTCAAACTGAGATGAACAACCCTTTTGATAGGGGATTGATGATGCTTTAGCGTTGAGATATTGTGCACAGTATTGGTACTAAGGGCTGATCCCCCTAAGTAAAAGAAGTAAAGTCCTTAGTCTATGACTGTTAAATGTGTAAAGGTAAACATACTTGACAACCTAGGACATGGTTCAAGGTCTTATGACCCTCAGATGTTCTTTTGATTCTTGTTATTCATTCTTGATTCAAAAGCCGAGTTTTCTTTATTCAGAAGTCTTTAATTCACTCGCATATTATTATATTGTTGTTATATTATTATACTTATGGGCAATCGTGCTCAGTCTTGCGTAATAATAATATTGCAGTTAAGAACGAAAGGTCCGACGAGCCTTCTACTAGCAAAGACAAGGGCAATGTCAAAAAGTGATGAAGACTTGTTATTTTTTTAATATTTTTATGTTTAAGACTTAAAATTGATTAGTCAGGATATCGGATATTGGAGGATCCAGTCAGCCTAGAGAGGTGGTACCTCGAGTGGCTGTTGAGGAGGAGCCCGAGACATTCATATAGTCTGGGAGTAGTTAGTTTGACGAGAGCCATCTCCTTCGATCACAGTTGTTGGTCGGGAGCATGAGCCGGTGTTTGACCCAGAGGAGGACTCTGAGGAGATTGAGATTTAGGCTAAGGCAGCCAAGAAGGAGGATGAAGACCCTGAATAGTTCCCACTGAACTCTATCAGTGCTGAGATGTACGACGAACTGTATGACCGTAACATAGAGTTACGAGATACTGTTCAGGAGTATGAGCCAGTTTTTGGTCATGAGAATTAATGTTTTGAATAAGTTAAGTTTATAATTTAGTACAGTCGTAGTTTGTAATGGTAGCGATATAGTATCTGGGCTAAACGATTCCGTCAGAGAGCGGCGGTTAATACGAACTAGCAACCGATCTAACTCACTGTGAAAGATAGTGTAGATGAGACAGGAAACTAGTTTGTTGGTTGTTTGTGGAAAATCACTCAGTATACTATATTAAATACTGTTAGAGACTCGAAGTGTGCTAATTATAATGAAACTGAAGAACAATATTAAAGGGGAATCAGCAAAGTGTGACACAGCAGAGGATACACTATCTCTATGGAGAGAAGTGTGAAATATATACAGATCACAAGAGTCTGAAATATATTTTTACACAGAAGGACTTGAATATGCGTCAGAGAAGGTGACTGAAGTTAATTAAGGACTATGATTGCGAGATTTTATACCATCCAGGTAAAGCAAATGTGGCTACCGATGCCTTAAGTAGAAAGGGTCGGGAGAAATTAATGTTGTTGATCTCTCAGGAGGAGCTAATTTCAGCGATGGAGAAGCTGGAATTGGAAGTGAAGTATCCGATGGAGATTGACAAAAACCTGTTCCAGATACAGGCTGGTACAACTCTATTGGATAAGGTTAAGGAAGATCAACTTCAGGACAAAGAATGTGAGAAGGTAAGGAATAAGATATCTGAAGGAACCGAACTGAGATTCAAGATAGACAGTGAGGGACTGCTGAGATTTGAGAGTAAAGTTTGGGTATCGCCAATGCCAGAGATTAAGGAAGACATTTTGAGTGGGTTGCTACAACCTTTAGAGATTCCAGAATGGAAATGGGAACATATTACAATGGATTTTATGGTTGGCCTTCCGACAATTCAGAAAGGCTATGACGTAGTATGGGTTATCGTTGACCGATTGACGAAATCCGCACACTTCCTTCCAATCAGAATCAGATTCAACTTAGACCAGTTGGCAAGGTTATATGTGAAAGAGATTATTTCGAGGCACGGATTTCCAGTGTCAATTATTTTCGATAGGGATCCGCGCTTTACATCGAACTGCTGGAAGCGACTACAGGAATGCATGGGGATTCAGTTAAGAATGAGTACGGCTTATCACCCTCAAACCGACGGCCAGAGTGAAAAAACGATCCAGACATTGGAGGATATGTTGAGAGCGTGCATCATGGATTTCAAAGGAAATTGGGATGATCACTTACCGCTCATTGAATTCGGTTACAATAACAGTTACCACGCTAGTATTGGCATGCCGCATTACGAAGTGTTGTACGGTAGAAAGTGTAAAACGCCACTTTACTGGGATGAAGTTTGCGAGAGACAGTTACTAGGACCAGAATTGGTACAACAAACATCAGAGACAGTCAAAGTAATCTGGACAAGACTAGTAACAGCTTAGGATAGGCAGAAGAAATACGCTGATCCACACCGTAAGAATGTTGAGTTCTAATTGGGTAGCTTTGTATTCTTGAAAGTCTCTCTCTAGAAGGGAAAGATCAGATTCGGTAAGAAGGGAAAATTGATCTCGAGGTTCATTGGATCCTTTGAGGTGCTGCGAAGGATTGGAGAAGTTGAGTATGAGATAGCCTTACCTCCGGCGCTAGAGAATGTCCACAACGTCTTCCATGTTTCAGTATAACGACCTTACAAACCCGATTACAAACATGTGATTGAATATGAACCCCTAAAATTTGAGAAAGACTTATCCTATGAAGAAATTCCTGTTCAAATTATTGACAGGAAAAGAGCAAGTTCTCAGAAATAAAGTTATACCTTCTGTTAAGGTAATTTGGAGGAGCCACAACGCTGAAGAAGCTACGTGGGGACTCGAAGAGCATATGATGAAGAATTATCCACAATTATTTACTTAATTTATGTGTAAGCGATTTTGGAGACAGAATCTTTGTAAAGGGGGAGAGTGTAACGGGATGAAATTTTAATTGAACCGTGATTCTGGGGACAGAATCCTTTTAAGGGGGGAAAGATGTGACGAACGAGATTTTATAATTTATTTAAATATTTATTGAATTAAATAAATATTTTTTGATGATTTAATTATTGAGTTAAATAATTAATTGATGAATTTGTGGTAGATTAATTTAATTATATGTGTTACATTGATTAAATTAATGTGGATAATTTTATTATTCAAAGTATGTATTTAATTGAGCTTATTTGATTAAATGAATTATTTAATAAGCATAATACTATTCTAATTAATTAAAGATTTAATGATTTGACATTATTAATAAATGAGAAATTTAATTATGTGACTATGTGATTTAATGTGGAATTATTCTATTTTATTTAATTGATTTAAATAAGATTTTATGATTAATTGGGTGTGACATTATTTAACTATATAATAAGAATGAATTAAAATAAATGAGAAAGGGACTCTTTAAGCTAGCCAAACATGGCCTTATAGGAGGTTGGTCAGTTAACCCATACTGGGAGTTAACTGACGACCCATGATTTTACGAATTCTTTTCACATAAACATTAGATACATATATAATATATACACCAGTTCTATTTCATATTCATATTAGAAGAAAAAGAAGAGAGAAACTTAGAGGAGTTGAGAGAGATTGAGAGTTAATTGAGAGAGATTGAAGATTGAGAGAAGAAGAGCACTTGAATCATATACACGGACTAGCAGGGTAATCTCTTCAACCCAAACTCTTATTTACGTTCTTATATTTTTATGAAAAACTATTCAAGTCCTCTGTGATTAAAGATATTTATAATTGGTGGGTATATGATGATATATATGTTAGTATATGTATATTATATGGTTTATATCATGTATTCATGTGTTAGAGTAACCAATTTCATATAGACATGCCATAATCAGAGTTTTCCATTAACGACTATTTTGAGTTTTCTGTAAAATAATTACTTTGTGATCAATGCATGAATTGATTATTTATGTGTATATAAATGTTAAGATATAATCATAACATATTTTCTACCATCTATGTATGTTTTTAAACCATCAATTTCATGTATTTATGTTTTAATTGGGTTTTTCAAAAGTTACAGAGTATAAAAGTTGGTTATATGGCCCTTATGGCCCTTACGAACAATTGTATGATATGAATTGTTTGTTTAACTTAAATTTGACAGTAGATTATGATAATACATGTTAAAACAAAGAAAACAAACTTTGAACGGACGGATTCGGAGTTATAACGAATCCGTGACGTCAAATTTCATATTTTCTTCAAAACTTTCAAGAACACCAAGAACAATGAAATTATGTGATTTGATTCGAGTAATTACATGATTTAAGATGTTTAAAACATGTTAGTAACATGGTATGATGTTTCTATGAAGTTTATACTTTATAGAAATCACGGTACTAGTTTAATTTGTATTTAATTGGAATTAATTGGGTCAACGAACTGTCAAAATCACGAACCAGAGTTCCACCAGTATGGGGCCCCGCCCCAGCGGGGATGTGTAGGCTTAAATCCCCGCCACAGAGGGGGTGGGTGCTGTCCGGAGTGAAAATATTGTAAGGCGAGACTGTTTTGACCTCCTGTAGTAAAATAAGCATAACGTCTTCATACAAACTCCGATTAAGGCTATTTAGGATGATTCGGAAAGATAACGAGTAGACCTACAACTTTTATTTTTTAAGTTTTTGATTTGAAGTCGTTAGCAGGGGTCAAAATGGCCATTTTTGTGACTAATGCGTATTCGGAGGCAATCGGAGGGCGTCAGATATGCCCGTACACAAGTGTAGTGCTCTCGAAGATAAAAGATGTTGTTATAAGTTATAAAACATGAATAGTATGAAATATAATGATGTTTAACATTAATCAATGATGTTTTAGACAAATTGCATGAGCATGTTAAGCGTACGCAAGATGGACAAGTCGGGCGTGCGACGAATGAACGTCGAAACGTCGTGCCAAGTGTAATACTATGCTATAACATACTTGAGGACTTGATGAACATGTAATGCTATGCTATAACATTTTATTAACACATATTAAATGATTTGAAGTTCATGTTAAGAAACTAAGTTGTTGACATGTATAAGATAATGTGAAGGTTCAAGTTAACAAACTAAGTGCGAATTTGAATATTGTGATTGTAAAACTTGATTATGATTGTTTAAAGGATTATACCTATGTGATACGCATATTGTGAATTCATACTTATGTTATGTGATTAGTTAATAAGTTATCACTTGGAACCAAGTTGTAAGTTGAACTTAAATGAAAAGTTCAACAGTTGAACATAGAAGTTATGAAACTAATCGACATCGTATGCATAATGTAATGTGTAGGACGTTGAGGAATTGAATTGTAACTATATTTGTAGCTTGCGCACGAGGCAAGTATTCTATCCCTAACTTATTATCGTTAAGTAAGTTCCTTATCTAAACTCTTTAGTTTGAATAAGCGTTCTATTCCTTATTCTTATGTCAAGTAACTTATTATTTTTTTATGTTATGGGGAATATCAGTATATAATATTTTAGTCACAAAATAATTTTCTTGTAATTTTCTAAATTCGTTTGCTATTTTTAAATAGGCTAAAACAGTCCAAAATAGCAACATTTATCATAAATTATCCTTTTGTCCAAAATTCTGAAATTCATACGGTAGCTACATATTATCCAACACAGCTTCATGTAAAAATTTCACATTTTTCTGAGTTGAACTCACTAAGTTATCACAGTTTTCTTTTAAATTCATATTTTCTTGTAAAATCCATATCTCCCTTTCTATACATCGAAAAATCCTCATCTTTGGACAGAACCTAGTTAACTTGATATAGTATCATACCACAAAAGGCCAGAATTTTCAGAGCATCAAAACTGTCCAAAACAGCCTTCACCAAAAATGGCCAGAAAACTCATTTGATTTTTCTAGATTTTTGTCGACAGGGAGTGTTTTACGAAAAATGATACCACGGTTGATTCGATTAACATTTTTGAGTTCTACCACTTGGGTTCATCAGATAACTCATGTATCTAACTCACCTCCTTGACGGATCAAGGAAATAAGGTGTAGATTTTAAAAGGTAAAGCCTCAAAGTGGACTGATTTTGCAAGGTTTCAACAGTTTAGGGTATTTTGGTACAAAATTCATATCTTGCTCATTTTAAAATATTTTTGAGTGATTCCAATGAGGTTTTTCCCTTACATATATCTAGCATACCAACCAAGAAAATCACAAAAAATATTTGCAGATTTCAAAATGGAAAGCTACGATTCAATAATTTTATTTAGTTTGTCGGTAAAAATGATTTCTTGGGTTTTTACTAAATTTTTTAGCAAAAATGCAAACAAGCACATATCTTAAGCTCATGAAACTCTACCTTAGCATGTCTAGTATAGATCTAAGCCAAGAGAGTTTAAAAAAATGGTTTTCTAGCATAAAACTCACATAGAAAGCACAAGAGAGTATTAAACTAGGGTTTTTAGGGTTTTATACCTCTTAGACTTAATGGCTTCCACTTTCTCTCTTCTCTTTCTTCCACCCATGGCTGCACTCTCTCTCTCTTCTTTCTCTTCATAGGTTCGGGTGGGTGTGGTGGTGAGAGAAATGAGAGAAAATGGTTTCTCTTTTTCTTTCTTTTTCTTTCTTTTATTTTATTAAGTTAGTATAAAAATTAAGACCAAGGGGAAAGGAGTCTTTAACCATCACTAGGAATGGGAAAAATGGTGTTTAAGTCATCTCAAGAAAATTTCCTGAAAATTTTCTCATAGGACATTGTGACACCCCCAAATCCGGGGACTTAATTTCCACATGATTTGGTGTTCACTATCTAAATAAAATACAATTACTGCCCAATAATAAGGAATGCAAAATAAATTACAATCTTATGATAAAAAAATCCTTATAAAAAGGATTACAACCTTCAATCAAAATATCCCAGGGTTTATCTAACCTTAACATAAACAATAATGCGGAAATAAAATATCATAACATCAAGTCTTATCACAATCAAAATCAAAAGATAACAAGTCTTTACTTGTTCATCCTGCCTTTCCCTTTATTTGTTGACGGTACGTCAACGTTCTCGACTTTAGCTACAAGGGATTATTAAATATGCAAGAGTGAGCAAACAAAAGCTCACTTGGAATACAACAATAAGATGACATAGCTGAATAACTTCAAAAGATTTGAATAACTTTATTTTCAACAATAATAAAGAATTGAATAATAATTCTTTCATCAATATTTATAATTTCGAATATTGAAATCATCTGATGGTCATAAGACCTTGAACTTTGTCATAGGTTATAAATAATTCTATTTAAAACCTTTAACAGTTATTTAGACTATGGAATCTCAACTTGTACTTAGGGGGATCAGCCCTTCGTATCATGTATTGTGCACAAACATTTAACACTTTTGCATAGTAACCTCCCCTAATAAATAGGGTTGTTCATCTTAGTATTTGATACAAGTCCGCATCAAAGAAAGTTTGGTTTGGATGGCTAAAAGGAAATTTAGAGTTTCAACTATCATCAACTAAGGAGTAGTTGAATCGACTCACAATAATGAAGAAAATTCCATAATAATGAATTATGAAATAACTTATGCTTTAGAATTTAAACTTAAAGCATACAAAAAATAAGATAGACCTTACTTGAACAATTAAGTCGAGGTCACTTTAATTAAATCATAAACTTTAAATAAGTACTTGTCCATTGCAGAAATAAAAGGACAATCTCAAATACAATATATATTTGAATTTAAAACACTTGCGTATAATTAACAAATTTTGGAATAGAAGACTTGCCTCAAGCGCAAGCTACAATTACTATTACGTTCCTTAACAAATCCTACACATATATATTTAACCATAATAATCTAAATTAGTTATCACATAATTAATTCACATAAATAGTTAACCCATCTAGGTTAACTCATTCCTCTTTAATTATTAAATTAATAATCACATAGTTAATCACATCGCATGTTCACATTATATACTCATATAATTAATCAAATAATAATTATGGATCCATATTAAATAAATTATAATTCAAATTAAACAATCACTTTAATTATAATTAATCAAATTATAATTACAACTTATATTAATTAAATTATAATTTAAGTTAAACATTTACTTTGATTAAAAATAATCAAATTATATTCATTATAATTTAAATTAAACCTTTATTTTAATTATAATTATATATTATATTTTATTAATATAATCTATTAATGTACATTTAGTATTTTAATGTATGCCTAACATGTTATCACGTTATTACATTATCACATTAGGTTAACTTTTCATGATCTAAACAAAAGTACACAAAATTTAAAAAAATTCCTTTTCTGCAACCCCCCCCCCCCCCCCCCGGCCGCCGGGGCGAGGGTTTTAGCCTTGATAGGCCCGCCGGGGAGGCCCCCCTGCAACAACGAATTCCTAGCTCGCGAACTTCATCTAATTTAATTATCTCAATTAAATTAGAACTATACCATAAAATTATTACACATCTATTAAATTAAATATTAAATATTTATTTAATTAATATATAACATTTAATTAAATTAATCCACAACAATCACATAATTTATTTATTTAACTCAATAAATAAATTAATTAAAAAATTTATTTAATTCAATAAATATTTAAAGTTAATATATAAATTTCTCATTCGTTACAATCTTCCCTCCTTAAAAGGATCCTGTTCTCCAAATCACAAATAAAAAAAAACTTATCTGTTACATTCTTCCCCCCTTAAAAAGATTCTGTCCCCAGAATCGGTGTACAAGAAATTACACAATTAATTAAGCAAATAATTGGGGATACGATTTCATCATAACAACTTCGAGTTCCCACGTAGCTTTTTCAGCACTGTGGTTCCTCCAGATTACCTTAACAAAAGGTATCACTTTATTTCTAAGTAATTGTTCCTTTTTATCAACTATTTGAACGGGTACTTCTTCATATGTCTTATCAAACTATAAAGGTTCGTATTCTATTATATGCTTGTAGTCGTGTTTGTACGGTCGCAATATAAAAATATGAAAAACGTTGTGTATATTATCTAGCTCCGGAGGTAATGCAACCTCGTAAGCTACCTCGCCTTCTCAATACCTCAAAAAGTCCAATAAATCGGGGACTCAGCTTCCTCTCCTTGCCAAAATGAATTTTCCCCTTCCAGGGAGATACATTCAGGAAAACGAAGCTTCCTGGTACAAACTCTCGGTTTTGTCGATGTTGATCGGCATACTTCTTCTATCTATCTTGAGTAACAACCAATCTGGTTCTGATCAGCATCACGATTTCAGCAGTTTGTTGTAACAATTCTGGTCCCAACAATTGACGTTCACCGACCTCATCCCAGCATAATGGGGTTTTGAATTTCCTACCGTATAACGCTTCGTAAGGCGGTATACCAATACTCGCATGGTAACTATTGTTGTAGGCGAACTCCAGCAACGGTAGATGATCATCCCAACTTCCTTTGAAGTCCATAACGCAAGTTCTCAGCATGTCCTCTAGCGTTTGAATCGTTCTCTCGCTCTGGACATCAGTCTGAGGATGGTACACCGTACTCATTCGCAATTACGTTCTTAGACATTCTTGCACTTCCAGAAATTCGACGTAAAACGCGGATCTCTATCGGGCACAATCGACACCGAAACACCGTGTCGAGAAATAATTTCCTTCACGTACAACTTTGCTAACTGATCCAAGTTAAACTTAATCTTGATCAATAAGAAATGTGTTGACTTCGTCAGTCGATCCACTATAACCCATATCGCATCGAAACCCTTCTGAGTTGCTGGAAGACCAACCACAAAATCCATCGTGATATGCACCCACTTCCATTCTGGAATCTCCAACGGTTGCAGCAATCCACTTGGTCTCTGGTGTTCTGCTTTAACTTTCTGGCACGTTAAGCATCTCGCAACGCATTTAGCAACATCCCTCTTCATATTCGGCCGCCAGAAATGGTGTTTGAGATCCTGGTACATCTTCGTACTCCTAGGGTGAATCGAATATCTCGCACTGTGAGATTCACTCAAAATCCCCTCTTTGACTTTTGGTACTGGCGATACCCAGATTCTCCCTTCAAAACGTAACAGTCCTTCGTTATCGATCTTGAACTTTATTTCTTCACCATCGACGATTCTCTTCCGAATCTTCTCGCACTCTTCATCGTGAAGTTGTGCCTCTTTCACCTTGTCTACCAGAGTAGAACAAGTAGTTACTTGAAACAACTTTGATAAGTAGTCTTTATGACCACTTATTCGGATAGTAAGCAGCTTGTTCTGTTGCCGAAACTCAAGTACTTTTGTGCTTTTCATGTGTTTTTCCTTTGTTTTGTAGATTTTATGTTAAGGAACTCTCTCGGTGCTTTTGAGGCCAAAACGATGCAAAGAATGCTAAAAAGATTGATGGCATGACAATGGAAAGAAGGCAAGCGACCAAATGGGAAGGAAATGTAATCCGGACATCGCTTGGGGGGTTTATGTTCATTTCATGTTCTTGGATTGGAGCTTAGTTCATATTGTAGAGCGTCTTCTAAGCTTTCCGGAACATCTTGAATCATCCCAATCGGAGTTCGGAGGCGAGAGTTATGCCCTGTATACCAACTGAACGTCAAACTTCACGGTTTTGGGTGTTCATGCACAGCTGTCACTTGGAGCTCAATTTCAGCCTTCATCCATCCATTATTTCTCAATGCTCAAAGAATGAAAGTTGTAGAGATCTTCGATAGCTTCGATTTGACAGGTGGTAGGCCTCATAAATCCTCCCGGATCAAACGTTATGGCCAGTTTTACCAGAAGACTCTACAGCAGAAAAGTGCCAGCGCGGGCGGGCGGATTTTAGGCCATTTTTGGGCGCAGCCGCGCCAATCTTCAGCTGTGCCAGACTTGACTTTTTAATTGAACGGGACTTGACTTTTGATTGGGATATAAGGGGGCTCGTTTGGGGCAAGAAAGAGTATCATATATTGGCCCTAAGCCTAGCTCCTCTCTTTTCTTTCTTTACCTCTTGTTTACTCTAGATTAGGAGTAGATTAGAGAGTAGATTAGTGTTAGATTAGGGTTTAGTTAGTTAGTTAGTTTCTAGGGTTATATTAGGTTTGAAGATTGAAGCAAGTGGATTCCATTGGAGATTCAACAAGGAGCTTGAGCACTCAGATTTGCTATTTTCTATCTTTTGAATCTCTTTGCTTCCTATTTGCAATGTTATGATGTATATTCAACTTGTGGATGATATGTTTGAGTCATTTATGACTTAGACCTTATTTTGAGGTTCCAATGGAATCTAATGAGTAGTCTATGTTGATTTCTCTTCCATGTTGGTTCTTATTGATTGCTATGTGATTGTCTACTGCGATTTATGCTTTCATTGCTTAATTGAGTCATGACCAATTACTGTGATAACCTATGTGGACTTGAAAGACGAAGTATAAGTTTAGATCTAATCGTAGTGGCGGGCAATTGTACGTTCACATGACGTTGGACATATGATTTGTGCTTAGGATAGACATATACCGAAGCGCCGCTCGTAGTCAATAGAGAACTTGATCTTAAACCCTAATTATTTATAAATCACATAGACATATAGTGGTTTAGGAAATGTGGGTGTTCACGTGCGTTCTATCATCTGTGGATTGCACGTGATATAGATTAGGAGCATCAAAAGATGGCCTTCTCTCACT
This sequence comes from Panax stipuleanatus, assembly GCA_020205555.1. NCBI lineage: Eukaryota > Viridiplantae > Streptophyta > Magnoliopsida > Apiales > Araliaceae > Panax > Panax stipuleanatus. The sequence goes on along the minus strand of CM035120.1, from coordinate 79,822,810 downwards.
TTTGTGTTCTCGGCTAGCAACTGTAACTATTAATTTGACCTAATTGGAAGTATGTTGACTTAGACGAATCATTAAGGGAAATTGGAATCTCTTATCTTCATTATCTGATTATACCTTAGGATTGCTTAGTTTAAGTTTAATTCCTTGCCTAGTTAACTTAGCTTTAATTCCAACTCTTTATCGCCCGTTTAAATAAGACCGAAATGATTATGTGCTAGTGCTTTGGCGACCTTTTATCCATTAATTCCTCGTGGGAACAATATCTTTACTTACTCTTTATTACTCGTTGGCCGCGTATACTTGCGCATTAATTGTGTCATCTAATCGGACCAACATGTTTTTGGCGCCGTTGCCGGGGAATTATTTGATAACTATTTGCCAACATTAGTTTAAATCAAATTAGTCTTAATTTAAACTTTCTATTTTTGTTTTAATTCTCTTCATTTGTTCTCTTCTCAGGTACAATGGACTTAAATTTCTATCCATGGAATGGTACAAGGCAAGAGCAACCAAGGGAAATGGGAAATGATGGGGTCAACCCAATCGCAACACTTTCAGCACAGCTAGAGGTTCTCTCGAGGAAGCTGGATACTGTCTCAGCTCAGCAGAATCGAGAGACGGCAGTGACCTATAACTATGGTGCTGGAAGCTACACGAGCCATCAGGAGCCTATCAGTTATGGGCAGGAGCAGTATGGGGGTGGTTATTCCTACACCGAACCTTATCCCACTTATCAACAAGATTGGGGGTATCACCCAAACCCTTCATCAGACTACTATCAAGACCAACACTGGAATCCAAATCCCGTTTACGCCCCAGAATGCACCTTCCAGACTACAGTTTACGAGCCTCAACACAATTTTGAGGGTGACACAGAAAATGCAAGCTTAGAGGAAGGAAGTGGCATAGAATCACTAAAGGACATCTTGAATGAGCAACAGAAGTCATTCAAGAGTATTCAGAACTGGACAGAGCAGATTAGCACGGCATTAAGGAAGGAGGAGGTATGTGAACAAGAGACAACAGTGCAATATTTTATACCTCCAATGACTGAAGCCGTGAGTTATGACCCTCAGAAAGATTGGTGTTATGAGATGGATGCAGAGACTGATGAAGAGCCTGAGGTGCACTTGGAACTGGATGAGCGAAAGGCAATGGATATCGAGGAGCCAATTGGGGCTGTGGAGTATGGAATGTGAACCAATAGTGACAATCCCCCAAGAGCCTCCTCCACCTAAGTGGAACAAGCTAGTCAAGTTTGCACACCCTTGCCCCCTTGGTAGACACATCACAAAGACGGATCTCGATGACACGAGAGATTCCGCAGTCTCGACACCATGGTGGTCAGCAGAAGAGAGAATAGAAGAAGAGTCTGTTGTGTGTTCTATGCCTCCATGCCCATATCTTGTCACAAGCACAACGGAACCATTGCCTAGCTCCCCAACCTTTTGTCCGGGGAATTCATATACATATCCGACGCTAGGTAGTTTAAATCCGAGTCCTCCTCTATTGGGAAGCCTCCAAAAGCATATAGCAATTCTGATGGATGGAGGGGTTCTCCAATATCGTCGGGGAGTCGAATAGCAGTGGTCAGACACAGTCGAGCTAGAGGACTATAAATCAAGCGCTAGATGGGAGGCACCCCATCATTTCTCTCTCTCTTTGTTTAATTCTCCATTACCTACTTCCCATCATCCCTCTCTCTATCTCTTTGTTTAATTCTCCATTTACATGCTTTCTATCACATTTCCCTCCCCCTCGTTTAATTCTTATTAGTTAATATTTAGTTTAAATTTTTGCATACTATAGGAATTATGAGTTCATTGCCTACATTTTTGAACTTAGGCATGAATGCGTATCTTTTTGGGACCATGAATCTTATAGCATACATTTGATGCATTTGCATTGCAGATACGCCTTTAGAGAATTTTTGGGAATATAAATGCATATATCTTTCCATGTTCATTCTCTTGATGTAAATAGATTTTATATACTTTTGTTAGTCTAGAAGGGCTTAATAAGTCTTGTCTGCATATTTCAAGGTTAAAAGCTGCTTGGGAGCAAAGTTCAAATGCCATAGCCTCTATGCCTAGAAAAATTCTGTAGAAAACAGAATATGGCATGTCGCGCGGGGGCACCAGGATAAGCCTGAGCTGGCGCGCGGCCGCGCCACACATGCAGACTGAGCCTGACTTGGGAAAAATTCTGGCAGCTTTTGGGGGCACCACTTCATGTCAATTATCTGCAGCACCCAGCCTCATTCCCTCTCATCCCAAACCCTCAAGTTCCTACCTCCTACCTCCTCAATCCAAAGTACCAATTCTCATCCACCTCATCCTCTCAACCTGATCAATTGAGATATTGAGTGTGGGATCTCTAGCAGAGCAAGATTGAAATGGAGTTGGGTTGGTTCATGGAGTACAGTGTTGAGCGGGGTTTATTTTACCCAGAGCAGAGAGAGACAGGGGAAAATTCTGAGAGGGCGCCACTTCATTTCATGCAGCATCAGAAGCCAAATAGGGGAGTTTCTTTTTACCTTTACCTTCAATGAGGACATTGAATAGTTTAAGTTTGGGGGTATTGGCTTTATTTTGCATATAGGGTAGTTGCATTCATATTGCATATTGTGTTTGTTTATTTAGTGCATGTAGGTTGTAAATAGTTAAAATTTGTGAAAATTTTAAAATTTTTCTTTTGTTTTTGCATTCTGTGTTAGAGCATACTGCATGAATCCAGTTTTCAGTTGGTTAGTTATGTATGTTGCCTGTGAAGAAACTGAAATCACTTGATTGTTGAACTGATTTGAGACTTAAGCCTGATTTCATGGTCATATATGTAAATCCTTATCTATCAGATACTGTGTAATCAATGAGTACGATAGAGTAACCACCATGATATGCTAAGTTTAAATGTTTACATACTTGTCTTCTGGTGGAAAAAACTATGTTTTAATAAAAGAGTTTCAGTTCGCATATAATAATAACTAGACTGTTAAAAGCTTAAGTTTGGGGGAAACAGGGGGCATGCATGATTTATGCGGGGAGATGGAGCGTAAAACGCACTCCCTTGCAGAAAAAGAAAAAGAAAAAGAAAAGATTAAGAAAAAAAAGAAAAAATAGAATAAACACTTCGGCTACGTCGAGTTCTGTGGCCTTTGATATTCGAGCAAGTAAGCCCTCGGGGTGTTTCTACACCCAGAGCCCTAAGGCCGTCTGGTCTGGGAGTCGTTGGTCGAAAGCTCGTTACATGAATATCATTGAAAAGCCTAAGAGGACTAGGCATGGCACAGTTGATTGTGTACACGGGAAAGTGCGAATACGCCCTCGTGAGGTAATAAAAGTTTAATGAAAACCCCCTATTGACTCTTAACTCTAGTAATACATGGTTTAGTTAGAACTTATATGATTTGCTGTCTTTCTTAAGTTAAATCTTGTTTTTCCCTAAGAAGCATAGTATGTGAATTATTTGTCTGAATGCATATCTAATGGTTGCTAGGCACACAACGCACAATACATCAGTGCTGACAGTTTTGGATTTGCAGAATATGCCTTAAGATCTTGTCTTGTGTAGCTTTTCTTTTGATTATCTTGTGGTTTTCTGAGGCATTGCTTAGAAAGTTCGATACTGACTGAGACATGGATTCGCATTCATAGTAGTATAGGTTGCATACATTGTAGATATTGTATTGCATCTATTGCTTGAGGGCAAGCAACGTTTAAGTTTGGGGGTATTTGATAAGTAGTCTTTATGACCACTTATTCGGATAGTAACCAGCTTGTTCTGTTGCCGAAACCCAAGTACTTTTGTGCTTTTCATGTGTTTTTTCTTTGTTTTGTAGATTTTATGTTTAAGAACTCTCTCGGTGCTTTTGAGGCCAAAACGATGCAAAGAATGCTAAAAAGAATGACGGCATGACAATGGAAAGAAGGCAAGCGACCAAATGAGAAGGAAATGCAATCCGAACATCGCTTGGGGGGTTTATGTTCATTTCATGTTCTTGGATTAGAGCTTAGTTCATATTGTAGAGCGTCTTCTAAGCTTTCCGGAACATCTTGAATCATCCCAATCGGAGTTCGAAGGCGAGAGTTATGCCCTGTATACCAACGATCGTCAAACTTCACGGTTTTGGATGTTCATGCACAGCTGTCACTTGGAGCTCAATTTCAGCCTTCATCCATCCATTATTTCTCAATACTCAAAGAATAAAAGTTGTAGAGATCTTCGATAGCTTCGATTTGACAGGTGGCAGGCCTCGTAAATCCTCCCGGATCAAAAGTTATGGCCGTTTTACCAGAGGACTCTGTAGTAGAAAAGTGCCGGCGCGGGCGCGCGGATTTTAGGCCATTTTTGGGCGCGGCCGCGCTAATCTTCATTTGTGCCAGACTTGACTTTTTAATTGAACGGGACTTGGCTTTTGATTGGGATATAAGGGGGCTCGTTTGGGGCAAGAAAGAGCATCATATATTGGCCCTAAGCCCTAGCTCCTCTCTTTTCTTCCTTTACCTCTTGTTTAGTCTAGATTAGGAGTAGATTAGAGAGAAGATTAGTGTTAGATTAGGGTTTAGTTAGTTAGTTAGTTTTTAGGGTTAGATTAGGTTTGAAGATTGAAGCAAGTGGATTTCATTGGAGATTCAACAAGGAGCTTGAGCACTCAGATTTGCTATTTTCTATCTTTTGAATCTCTTTGCTTCCTATTTGCAATGTTATGATGTATATTCAACTTGTGGATGATATGTTTGAGTCATTTATGACTTAGACCTTATTTTGAGGTTCCAATGGAATCTAATGAGTAGTCTATGTTGATTTCTCTTCCATGTTGGTTCTTATTGATTGCTATGTGATTGTCTACTGTGATTTATGCTTTCATTGCTTAATTGAGTCATAACCAATTACTGTGATAACCTATGTGGACTTGAAAGACGAAGTGTAGGTTTAGATCTAATCGTAGTGGCGGGCGATTGTACGTTCACATGACGTTGGACGTATGATTTGTGCTTAGGATAGACATATACCGAAGCGCCGCTCGTAGTCAATAGAGAACTTGACCTTAAACCCTAATTATTTGTAAATTACATAGACATATAGTGGTTTAGGTAATGTGGGTGTTCACGTGCATTCTATCATCTGTGGATTGCACGTGATATGGATTAGGAGCATCGAAAGATGACCTTCTCTCACTTTTGTGTTCTCAGGCTAGCAACTGTAACTATTAATTTGACCTAATTGGAAGTATGTTGACTTAGACGAATCATTAGGGAAAATTGGAATTTCTTATCTTCATTATTTGATTCTACCTTAGGATTGCTTAGTTTAAGTTTAATTCCTTGCCTAGTTAACTTAGCTTTAATTCCAACTCTTTATCGCCCGTTTAAATAAGATCGAAATGATTATGTGCTAGTGCTTTGGCGACCTTTTATCCATTAATTCCTCGTGGGAACAATATCTTTACTTACTCTTTATTACTCGTTGGCCGCGTATACTTGCGCGTTAATTGTGTCATCTAATCAGACCAACAAACTTCTCATCCGATTCCCTCGAATACTTCACTTCCAGTTCCAATCTAGCCATCTCTGCTATCAACTAATCCTGATCAGTTAATATATTTAGCTTCTCCAGACCCTTTCTGCTCAAAGCGTCGGCGACAACGTTAGCTTTACCCGAATGGTAAAGTATCTCGCAGTCGTAGTCCTTGATCAGTTCCCACCATCTCCTTTGGTGCATGTTCAAATCCTTCTGGGTGAATATATACTTCAGACTCTTATGATCTATGTATATCTCACACTTTGCTCCATATAAGTAGTGTCTCCAAATCTTCAGAGCAAATACTACTGCGGCCAATTCTAAGTCATGGGTCGGATACCCTTTCTCGTATTCCTTCAGCTGACGTGACGCATAGGCAATGACTTTGCCACTCTGCATCAAAACACAGCCTAATCCTTTACGCATAGGCAATGACTTTGCCACTCTGCATCAGAACACAGCCTAATCCTTTATGTGAGGCATCACTGTATACTATAAAATTCCCCGTACTATCCGGCAATGACAATACCGATGCAGTACTCAACCTCTTCTTCAATTCCTAAAAACTCTCCTCACACTTTTTTGTCCAAATAAATTTAACTGTTTTACGAGTCAAATTCGACAACGGAGTTGCGATCTTGGAAAAGTCCTGAATAAATCTTCGGTAATAACCTGCCAATCCCAAGAAACTCCTCACTTCAGAAGGCGTCTTCGGCTGATCCCAATTCATTACAGCTTCAACCTTCGACGGATCTACCAAAATCCCATCTTTGTCAATCATGTGGCCAAGAAATTGTACACGTTCTAACCTGAATTCGCATTTTAAGAATTTTGCGTAAAGCTTCTCACGTCTCAGCGATTCTAAGGTCAGTCTCAAATGTTCAGCGTGTTCCTCCTCAGTCTTGGAATAAATCAGGATGTCATCTATGAACACCACTACGAACTTATCTAGGAATGGCTTAAACACCCTATTTATTAAGTCCATAAATACAGCTGGGGCATTCGTTAGACCAAATGACATCACTAAGAACTCGTAATGTCCATACCAAGTTCTAAAAGTCATCTTCGGTATATCTTCTCTCCTCACCTTCAACTGATGATACCCACTTCTCAAATCTATTTTCGAGAAGTACCTAGCACCCTTCAGTTAATCGAACAAGTCATCGATCCTAGGTAAAGGATACCTATTCTTGATCGTAACTTTGTTCAACTCCCTATAATCAATGCAAAGCCTCATTGATCCATCCTTCTTCTTCACGAATAATACTTACGCCCCCCACGGTGAAACGCTTGGCTGAATATACTTCTTGTTCAGCAATTGTTGTAGTTGAACCATTAGTTCCTTCATCTTGACTGGAGCCATTCTGTACGGAGCTTTTGAAATCAGAGCAGTCCCTGGCGCTAAGTCGATCACGAACTCTATCTCCCTATCTGGCGGAAGTCCTGGTAAATCGCTCGAAAATACGTCCACAAACTCCCTAACCACAGATATCTCTTCTATCTTCAGACTCTCCTTACGAGTATCTACTATGTAGGATAGATATCCTACACAGCCTAGCGTCAAAAGTTTCTTGGTTTGCATAACCGTTAGACAACTCATTTGTCTAGGCGATTTGCTACCATTGAACACTAACTTTGACGGAGTCGTAAGGTTTACCGACTTCTTCTGACAATCGATTACCACCCCATAGTTGAACAACCAATCCATACCCAGTATCACATCGAATTCCCCAAGTTTTATGGGAATCAAATCTACCCTTAATTCCTGACCTTTAATGTCCAATCTACAATTCTTGTATACAAACCTAACAAGAATAACCTCCCTATTCACAATCTCTATGGTCAAGGGATAAACTAATTCATCTTTAGGTAAGTCTAGGGTCTTAGCAAAATCATCAAGAATGAATGAGCAATTAGCACCTGAATCAAATAATACATATGCATTTATACAATTGACCGGAATAATACCTGACACCACATTCTTTGACTGCACAGCATCCTGCACCGTCATGTTGAATGTGCAGGGCAGTGGGTCGAATGGCCTGCAGTGGTCCAGCGATAGTCAGAGTGTTGCCGCTACCATTTCCTCCATTCCCTGTTGACCTTGCTGCTGGATTCTTCGGGCAACTTCTAGCCATGTGATCCTTAGATCCACATGTGTAGCAAGCTCCATTCTTCGGGTTCAGGAAATTTGGGGCAATGTGGCCTTCCTGACCACAATTGAAGCACACCCATCTCCCCTTCATGCACACCCTAGTGTGATTCTTCCCGCATGTCGCACATACTTCAATCTTCTTCTTCTGCTGGTTCCCCTGTTGACTTCCAGCAGAGGTGTTATCGTTCCACTTCCTTCTCTGGTTGATAGCCCCGCTACCACCAGCCTTGTTCTCCGTCTTATTCTTCTTCTTAGTCCTGATTGTATTTAGTCACCGCATTGCTTCCACCTTCAGCGAGGATGACTTTTTCCAGCACAACTGCAAACGTATTTAGCTGGAACATGGAGACTTTGCTGTATAGCCAGGGCTTAAGTCCCCGCTCAAACCTTCTCGCCTTCTTAGCATTAGTACTGACCTGGTATGTAGCGAACCTGGCCAGCTCATTAAATTTCGTGGCGTATTTTGACACAGTCATCCCTCCTTGTTAAGCTCTAGAAACTGAACCTCCATCTGGTCCTGCGAGCTAACAGGGAAGTACATTTCAAAGAACATCTCTTTGAAATGGTCCCATGCTAAAACTCGTTCTCCTTCCCTCGTTTTATTGGCCTGCCACCAAAAACTAGCATCCGACTTCAACATGAAAGTCGCGAAAGCCGTCTTCTAGTCCTCGCTAACTCTAGCTACGTCGAAGACCTTCTCCATCTCCATTACCCACGTCTGGGCATCTATCGGGTTTATCGATCCCTGAAACTCTGGCGGTCCTACTGCTTTAAATTCCTTAAAAGTCGTGCCCTGCACCTGCGGCTGATTCGAAAGTGCTCCCGTCAGCAGGTTCACCAATTGCTGAACCGAATTGGGATTCGTCCCATCGTTATTGCTATTCTTATTGTTCGTCGATCCCTCTGGGTTTTGACGTGTGGGTCTTCTTCTAGGAGGCATCTTTCTGTTAAAAATATTCTTATTAGATCCTTTACTCATTTCTTAAATATTCAAGTTCAATTTAAAAATATATTTAAATAATCCACACTTGAACACATAGCATGTCAAATAACTTTGTTATTTTATTCATTCATAGTTTTGAAAGACATAGAATAGATAGCATCTCTGCTGTTTACATCATCTTTCCTGAACTGAAAAAGTTACAGGATTACATTATCACCTCATCCCATTATTATCTCAAATTATGGGATTTACATTTGTTTATTACATAAATAAACACATAAGTAAAGACTCTACTATCTAGGCATGTTAAGACGTCGCACAGCCTCTCTGCGTTCTTCCTCCATCACCCGAAACATCATTCTGCGATCCACCACATACTGGTAAACCTTGGAACTAAGCTGGGTAATAGAAGACACGATCCTCGGCCCTATCTATAGTCGTATGGAAAACGTATTCTATCTCCCTCAGCTTGGCCTTCTTCACTTGAGCCTCGTCTTCAGCTCGATCGGCACGTTGAGTAGCCCTCAAGCTTGTTTCCTCCACTTTGGCGCGCTTTGCTGACTTCTCCTGGATATCGCTCTTCAGCTTTGCTAGTTCAGCCAGTGCGTCATCTCTTTCACTCTCCACGTGGATTAGATCCCACTTCACGTTTCCAACCTCAATGTCCAGCTCTTCGATCGTCTCGTCCCGCTGCTGTATGGTTACTTCGAGCTTTTTGACTCGACCATGTAGCTCCACGTTGCGGTCGTAGACCTCCTCGTACATCTCAGCACTAGTCGAGTGAGGTGGGAATTCCTCTTCAGGGCCCTCCTCCTCCTCTTCCTCCTCTGGCTCATCCTCGTCCTCATCATCTCGATCAGATATCGGTCCATGCTCCTGACCAGCTATGATGATCAATGGAGATGGCTCTCTCTGAACCAACTGCTCCCAGACAACATGGATGTCTCGGGGCTCCTTGTCCCTCGGCATATGAGGTAACTCCTCTCTAGCCTGACTGGACTCTCCAAAGTTTGTCATCCTGACAAGAAAATTTTAAAGTTTAATTATTACATGATATCGGTCGACACTCTTCGAATACTAGAACGTAATCACATAGCACATAAGGTAGTTTATTATCTTTACCTATCATCACTATCTTTTCGATCTCCTATAAGGCTACTACCTAAGGTTTTCCCCCCACCTAAGGTTCATAACCTACTGCTTTGATACCAACTTGTGACACCCCCAAATTCGGGTACTTCATTTCCACATGATTTGGTGTTCACTATCTAAATAAAATACAACTACTGCCCAATAATAAGGAATGCAAAATAAATTACAACCTTATGATTAAAAAAAATTCCTTATAAAAAGGATTACAACCTTAAATCAAAATATCCCAGGGTTTATCTAACCTTAACATAAACAATAATACAGAAATAAAATATCATAACATCAAGTCTTATTACAATCAAAATCAAAAGATAACAAGTCTTCACTTGTTCATCTTGCCTTTTCCTTTACTTGTTGACGGTACGTCAACGTTCTCGACTTTAGCTGCAAGGGATTATTAAATATGCAAGAGTGAGCAAACAAAAGCTCACTTGGAATATAACAATAAGATGACATAACTGAATAACTTCAAAAGATTTGAATAACTTTACTTTCATCAATAATAAAGAATTGAATAATAATTCTTTCATCAATATTTATAATTTTGAATATTGAAATCATCTGAGGGTCATAAGACCTTGAACTTTGTCCTAGGTTATAAATAATTCTATTTAAAACCTTTATCAATCATTTAGACTATGGACTCTCAACTCGTACTTAGGGGGATCAGCCATTCGTACCATGTATTGTGCACAAACATTTAACGCTTTCACATAGTAATCAAGAATAATTCCATAATAATGAATTATGAAATAACTTATGCTTTAGAATTTAAACTTAATGCATACGAAAAATTAGATAGACCTTACTTGAACAATTAAGTCAAGGTCACTTTAATTAAATCATGAACTTTAAATAGGTACTTGTCCATTGCAGAAATAAAAGGACAATCTCAAATACAATATATATTTGAATTTAAAACACTTGCGTATAATTCACAAGTTTAGGGATAGAAGACTTGCCTCAAGCGCAAGCTACAATTACTATCACGTTCCTTAACAAATCCTACACATATATATTTAACCATAGTAATCTAAATTAGTTATCACATAACTAATTCACATAATTAGTTAACTCATCTTGGTTAACTCATTTCTCTTTAATTATTAAATTAATAATCAATAGTTAATCACATAACATGTTCACATTATATACTCACATAATTAATCAAATAATAATTATGTATCCATATTAATTAAATTATAATTAAATAAATTATAATTCAAATTATACATTCACTTTAATTATAATTAATCAAATTATAATTATATATTATATTTTATTAATATAATCTATTAATGTACATTTAGCATTTTAATGTATTCCTAACATGTTATTACATTATCACATTAGGTTAGCTTTTCATGATCTAAACAAAAGTACACAAAATTTAAAAAAATTCCTTTTCTGCAACCTCCCCGCCGGGGCGGGGGTTTTAGCCATGATAGGCCCACAGGGGCAAGCCCCCTGCAGCGGCGAATTCCTGTCTCGTGAACTGTGCAGAAAAATAATAAATTTGGCTTATTTCTGCATATCGAGTTCGAATTCAGCCAACAATTTGCATGTAAAACTTTACAAAAAAAAAAAATTAAAAGCTTCTAACATGTTTTAACACATTGAATCATCAAAACACATAATTTAAAACTCTCAATTTCATGATTTTTGAAGAAAAACCATTGTTAAGTGTTCTTGAACAAATTAAACACTGTGAATTTATTTTTAAACCAATTCACAAAATTTCAAGCATAGTCAATTAGTTTCTAAACATGCTATCATTATCTATAATTACTTTAAGCAACAATCAACAATCAAACATGAATTTTTGATTTTTAAAAAAAAAACTATATATATATATATATATATATATATATATATATTCAAAATACTTCACTGTAATCCTTTGATGAACATGAATTCCTCATGTTCATCATATATGCATGAATTAAACAATCTAAATTATCATACTAATCAATTATAAATAATTCATACACACAATATCACCTACATACATCAAAATCACCATGTTCATGAAGAACTATTTTTTACAGAGAACTAAATTATGAAGAACATAAACATAAAATTCTAAACTATAAGGATTAAAATTATACCCTTAAGCTTTAGTGAGGAAGAAGAAGATGATGATGATTTATCAAGCTCTTCCTTTCTCTTCTTCTTTTTCTCTTTTCTTTCTCTATTTGTTCTTTGATCTTTGTTTTCTCTTTTGTTCTAACTCTGACTAACTAACGTAGTTTTAGAATATAACTGATATCATATATATTATATGTATAATTATATAATATATATAACTACCAAGTATTAAATCACCAATAAACACAACTATTGCCATTAATATATATATAAGTTACAAATTTTGAATTTTAAAAGCCATAAGGCTTGTTTGGCAAAATAACTTTATTTTTAAAAATAGATTATTAGTAGTTAAAGCCTTGTTTGGTAAAACGAATTTAAAACAGGTGCAAGGGTCTCGTTTGGCAAAACAAATTAAAAAACCCTTTTTATTCTTTTAATAAATCCTTTAACACATAGTTTTAATGTTACACTTTAATTAATTAAATCTTAACATTCTTATTTAATTATTTAAAAGTTAACATCCATTCACCACATAAAAATTGTCACATAACAATTATAATTACTCCCTAATTATAATTTCATGCAACAATTATCACATAAACTTCATCTAATTTAATTATCTCAATTAAATTAGAACTATACCATAAAATTAGTACACATCAATTAAATTAAATATTAAATATTTATTTAATTAATATATAACACTTAATTAAATTAATCCACAACAATCACATAATTTATTTATTCAACTCAATAAATAAATTAATTAAAATATTTATTTAATTTAATAAATATTTAAAATTAATATATAAAATCCTCATTCGTTACAATCTTCCCTCCTTAAAAGGATCATGTCCTTAGAATCACAAATAAATAAAAAAATCATAAAAAAAACTCATCTGTTACAGACATATTGGTCATAATTAATTTTTTTAAGGACAAAATTGTCATTCTACTACAATTAGGAAATTTTCTTCAAGGATACCATGGTCATTAATAAATTTCTCTTGGGAAAAAATTGTCCCTCAAAATATCCACCAGGTGACATCATCTTTGTGTTTCTTTAATGCCGATGTCATGCTTGCATCATGCTTGCATCATCTGTGTTTTTTTAAGGATGATGTCATGCTTGCATCATGCTTGCATCATCTCTTTTCTGATTGGTCGATTTAAGTTCACATGGATTGGAGGATATTTTGGTCATTTTCCAAATAATTTTAAGGGTACTTTAGTCATTTCACATATTTTTCTTAAATTTTAACCTTTAAGACTTGCTAATTAGCGTAAGAGTTTGCAAATTATGGTTATGATTTTCAAATCTTAAATTAGAGTTTCTGAATGAACATTTGGGACTCTAACTGCACATTAGGGTTTCCTAATTAAACATTAGGGTTTTATAATTAGGTTTCTACAAATGTATTTCTTTATAATTATACTTAGTATTAACCATATAAGGTCATAAGTTCCTATTTATAACCCCGATTAATAATCAAAGCCTTATTCAAATTAATGTTTTGATAAGCTATTCACCATTACCTCTTTAACTTTTCTTAGTCAACTTAAAATAAACAATTTGGCTAGTCTGTTGAATTCACATCATGTATACTCAAAATAATTACAACCACAATAATGATAAAAAAAAAATAAAAAAATTATTCATAAAATATTTAATCATGTAAAATTCCTGGTCCTTACATTCTTCCCTCCTTATAAGGATTATGTCCCTAACCATAATTGTATACTTAATTTATGTCTGTCCTTCGACCTTTATTCCTTTTTCTATCTCATTCAGGAACGAAAAAAAATCTTTGCTCAATCTACGTTTTATTTGACTTGTTATGGCTCATAATTTCCTTAGTCAAAAATTAAACTTTTATATTTTTTTGGTATATCATAATCTAGTTATCAATGGAATTCAAATTCTTCCTTCAAGATCCTTTTATTAACGAGTTATTTATCTTAACTGTCTTTTCTTGGAATTTTCTTTCGTATGCCTATATTCAAGAAATCCTACTGTTTACAAGGGTAAATGTATTTTTCTTAGCAAACTTACAGTATGTAAGAAAAATAGGTTATCCATTATATGGACAGGAACCTTTACCTAAGATGAATCTTTCTCAGTCTGCATAGGTCCATAGTTTATAATATGTTTATAATTAGGATCTCATTTATTCTCTTCAATATCTAGAATGGTTCAATGGATCTCGGACACGATTTTCTTTCCTTACCAAAATGTATTTTACACTTTTAAGTAAACACCTTTAAGAACATATGATTATTAACCTTAAGCTGTCATCATTTTCTTTTGATCCCGAGATGCTTGTAATCTTTCACATATAACCCTAATTATCTTCCTTTCTGTGGGATTATCTCGAATTTTAACAATTTATTTTTCCCGACCTTGTGCCTTTGTTTACAGGTTGCTATACGTAATCTTTACTGAGGTCCTAAGTGTGTTTGAAAACTCCTTCATATTTTGAATTTTACTATGACTCTCGATCTGACACTATAACACACGAACTTTATACCTAGAGGTATTATTACTTGATCGATTATTTCTAGATTAAATTAATTCTAATAGGCAAGAAATTTAGGTTAATTTGGTAAAACAGTCAACTATTTTCAAATAATATTGTGATATTTCTTATATGACAAACAGACCTATTACTAACTCCATAACTATGTGATCCATTCTTCACTTGGAAATTTATAAGGGTTGTATCAACAACTTGGCTTTTGTGTTTAATTTTAACCATAAAGCATTTACTTACCCATTCCCTTATTTATCGTTTAGCCTTGACTATTTGTCAAGTTAAGCACTCACTGACTCCTACTTTAATATTACTAGAACTCAAATTTCTCCTTCAAAATTAATTCTAATCGTATCCCTCTTTAACTTTGGAAATCCTTCGACTTATCTGCTTATATTTTATATCTTTGATATTTTACCTTATTCACTCTTCAATTCGGATACTAAATTATGATTTTCAATGTATTTTAACCACAATACTTCACAATGGTACCTATTAGCTTACCACCGACCAAATTGGCGTTCCTTACGGAGAGTCTGGCTTCAATGCTTCCCTTTATTAACTTCTTTCTTTGTACTTTAGTACTCTATCTCTATCTATTCTGAATTTAATATTCATTTTATAAGTTATCTTGGTTTATACCTTGGACACTTTTTATCATTCTCTTGTATTTCTTTGATTACGTCTTATTAAGGTCGAACTATTATCCATAATAGGTAACCTTTGGGTAGAGTTAGTTGATACTCTTTCCTTAATCTCAAATTTATTAAACTCTTTTATCAGTACCTCGTTATTTTATTATTACTTTTAACTTTTCTTGATTCTTTTGACTTTTAAAGCGTCTGCAACGACATTGGTTTTAATGAAATGATATAAGATTTTTCAATCAAAATCTTTTCTATCCCTTCACTGTGACGCCCCCAGAATAGGTCCAATCCACCCAACCCATTCTGGGTCGCCAGATAAATCACGGTACAGAATCCAAATACAAACTTTTATATCAACAGGTCGTGCAAAATACGACCACACAACTGTGAGTGTCAATACAAATCGTATATAATACGAAATATAAACACTCAAATTCAGTCCTCAATAGTTACAATTATTATCACACTATTATACAAAACTAGTGAGGACTACTACTGCTCTAACTCTGCTCATCACTCTATTCCCCGACTAGTCCCTGCAACATTCTCATTTCCTGAAGAGGACAATAGAATAAAAGGATGAGCTCAACTAGCCCAGTAAAGAATATTATGACTAAGATAATAAAGAACAATTTATCGTTAGTCTTCAACAAATCAGATAAAATATTATGGACAACAAGTTTTAGATCAACAATTGCAGCGGAAGTAACAATGCATCAGAAGAGTTAAGTAGGAAATAATGTCTACTATCTTCTATGATTTAAAAGTCCATAATCAATATTTTATCCCTGTAACATCAATCAATATATATCTTGAATCAAATATTCATCTTTGCACTACAGGCCAAAGATATTCATTTGTATCACCAGTTGGTCATGTTCATCTCAACACATGTCTATCTTTGCACTACGGGCCAAAGATATTCATCAGGTAATCATCCATCTTTGCACTACAGGCCAAAGATATTCATCAAATAATCATCCATCTTTGCACTACAGGCCAAAGATATTCTTTTGTATCACCATTTAAGACTGAAGATGATGAAAAATATTTTAAAGAACGAATCCAGTGAGATAAAGAACAAAAATTAGGGATTCGTAATTTAGTTTATCCAAGTTCAAGAATACTCCATAATAATCAATCGTGGAGAAAAATTAAAGAATGAAGATCAAAACTTGGATCAAATCAAAGATAGGAACCATAATAGCCAACTTGGACAAAGAAAAGAAAATTTAATTTTTTTGTGAATAGTAACGTATTCGTGAATAGTGCCGTATACGTGAATAGTGTCGTATACGTCAATAGTAATCCCGACATGAAAAATGTAGAAATTTCATAAGAAAAATCATACTTCGTGAATAGTACTATATTAGTGAATAGTGCCGTATACGTGAATAGTGTCGTATACGTGAATAGTAACTCCGACATGAAAAGGTAAAATTTTCATAATAAAATTCATACCAATATTTTGGTGAAATGATATTGAAGAAAATAACATCGTTTACTTGAAAAATAACATCTCTTACCTCAAAAGACAAGTACTTCTGACTGGAATATCGGATATAATGCTGAAAAAAACTTGCACTGCTTATCAACTCTCAAAGTATCTAAATACTCACAAAAATACGCTCTAAAGAGAGAAAACTTCTGATTCTAGTGTGTTTTTCAATTCTAAACTAAGCACTCTATTTATAGGAAAATGCTTAGAACGCCAAAGCAGAAAATTTAATAAAATATTATTATTTAAAAAAAAAATCACGCCCACATCCTGACCAATTCATCAGCCCACACAAGTGGGTCCCACCCAAAAAAAATGTTTTTTTTTTTAAATATTTATAACCCCAAAAATCAATTCAGACCCAATATTCCGGAACTTCAATAATTCATATAAAATAGCCCTTTTATCAAAAAAATACGAATTTTATGTCCATTTCATATCAATAATTAATTATTCACAATTAATATTACAGAATCACAATAATGACAACCAGGTTGTTCCCAGGAAAGAGGGGGCTTTCTGATAAGGATTTCTCCTTACTGGCGCGCAATTAGATTATCTAACCCCTTTCCTAGACAGAACTTCCTAGACATTGCCAATAATGCTGTCTAATAATATTATTCAAATAATATGAATTATTAATTTGATAATGTAAAATATTGTGCAGTGACAATTATTGAAACAACAATAATATAAAATACTGTGTAATACCGTGTGCTACTGTGCAACAACGCGTATTACTTTATTTTAACCATCGGGTATTTCAACAGTTCTAACGGTAACGGTTACGCCGTTATTTTTAGAAAACATCATTCTTGTCGTTTTCTTCATCCGACAGTTTTTCGTTATAGGGCCTACAAATGGCTGTGCCGTCGTACGAATATTCTCCGACAACAAGAATATTCTACGACCAAACGAATATTCCCCGACAACAAGAATATTTTATAACCACTTGCTTATTTTGAAATATTTGCGCATATTACCCATAACTTTCCACATTCATTAATTCATCCCCTTACTATTTTAAAATAATATATAGAGAAAATTCAATTTTTATTCATAAAAAGTTGGGGTCTTACAACCTCCCCTCCTTATGAAATTTCATCCTCGAAATTGACGTACGTACCTGGTATGTCGAAAAGGTGAGGATACCTCATTTTCATTTCCAATTTTAACTCCCAGGTTATTTCTTTGATTCCAACTGTGACTCTCATAGTGCTTCAACCATAGTACCTCACAATGGTACCTATCAGTTTGCCACCGCACAAAAACGGCGTCCCCTACGGAGAGTCTGGCTTCTGTGCATCCCACACAAGAAGTCACTAGCGAGAGGCTCGGGGCTCTTCACACCTTATGGCTCTTGATGCTTCGTCTTGATACGTTGACACGTTAAACACCTCGAGATAAACTTTGCGATCTCTCTTTTTATATTGCTCCACTAAAATGTATGTCGAAGATCACGATATATTTTGGTACTATTGCGAACGGTGTGTTGTGTGCTTCCATCATGATTTTATACTTCAAATCAGCATCGTTAGGAACATAAAGTCTGGAGTTGACTCGAAGTATTCCCTCTTCATCGATTCTTGCTTTTGGAATAGCACCTTCTTGCACCTTCTCCTTCATCTTTATCAGCTCCGGGTCTGTAGCTTGAGCAACTTAAACTTCATCAATTAAAGCTGGTTCTACGCGTATATTTGACATCATCACGTGAGTCCCTGGAGTCTTTAACTCTATCTCCATCCTTTGTACGTCATACAAAATGGGTCTTCGTATTAACAACATCGCACTGGTACCCGCATACGATCTTCTACTCAATGCGTCAGCTACCACGTTCTCTTTTCGTAATCTTTCAACAGCTCCAATCAACGTCGTTGTCGCATATTGAGTTCGTTCTAAGTAAAGAAATATTTAAGACTTTTGGAGTATATTAGATGTCATCAATAATGATAACCATGAAATGATCCAAATAGTCTCAAATATTCGGTTCATCATGTCCATGAGCGTAGCATAGACATTGGTCGATCCGAAAGATATAACTAGAAATTCGTAATGTGCATATTGAGTTCTAAAGGCAGTCTTTGGAATGTCATCAGTTCTAGTCTCTAACTGATTATAGACACTCGAGATTTTCCTTGCCCCGATACTCATCCAGTAGAAGGGTAAAACCATCAATCAACCCAAATCCGATCCATAATATCGGTGCTTCAGACAAATTCGATTCCCAATATCGATAATCAAGCTCCGACAGTTAATCGGACCATCAATCAAGTTCGACAGTCAAACGGACCATCAATCAAGCTTCGACAGTCAATTCGACCATCAATCAAGCTCCGACAGTCAATCGAATCATCAAGCTCAACCCCGGTCTTAACCCGAGAGGTACCAATCAGCCCCGACAGCAACCCGGGAGGTATCAATCAACCCCGATCTCAACCAGGGAAATTAAATCAACCCTGATCTCAACCCGGGAGGTACAAATCAACCCCGATCTCAACCCGAGAAGTGCAGGTCATCCCCGGTCTCAACCCGGGACGTCAGGAAAACTTCACACATCAGCCTGAAGCATCGCAACAACTCCATAGCAAAACCTATAACGACCACGTCAGCCTCAGAGATAACCCTGAGGTCAAAAGACTCGACTGGGATCCAAGTCTTGGAATCAGCTCCCAGAAGTCAACCAGCGACCTATGCAGACACTACAAGTAGCCCCGGGAAGGGTACAACGGTCATTTTACCAAATTTCAACTGACTTGGTCAAACTCAAGACAAATTGATGCCGCCAAAGTCAGAATGAACCCTAACGACGATCCCGAGTGGCAACAACGCAAAACAGTTCAACGGACAAACTGCAGGGAATTGAAGACCTGGTTATGAACCCGTCTTCCTGGACCCGAATTTCTTTTCCCATGTCATTGCAACACTCTAGGTGAGAGCTTTCCAGAAAGGTATCGCACGCCTGAAACGGACGCTCTGATTAAAAGTTAAAAAGTTTTTGACCAGACATTGCATTGCTCGGAGTGCACGTACTTCGAGATGACCAAGCCTGGCACGCGGGACCCACCTCGAGTGGCCGCACCTCTACATGCGGCAGCCGCATGTAGAGGTGCGGGTCCCCCCTCTATAAATAGAGGGGTAACCCCCTCTCATTTTCATAAGCAAGAAGCGCAGCGAAGTCCTGCCCGACTGATTTTTCGACTTTTACACCTCTTCCAAACTCAAATATTTTCACTCCAACACATAGATATACCCATATACTACCACATATCAAAAAACCACCGGTAGATTTGGACGTTTAAGGCCTACGATTTGGCAAAAAGGCCGTAGTGCAACCCATTGTAAGTATTTTTACGATCAGCAAGTCAATACTACCACTTTACACTGTTTTACACCTACACATCAAGTTTTATCTTTTAAATATGCCCGGAACTTAGTTCCATGGCCTTTTCATCAAAAATTGATACATTTTTGTACATAAACTCCGTTTTCAACATTTCTACAACTCAGATTGACGATCCGTCAGCTCCAGTAGCTCCAATGCACTAGCACACACCGTTTTGGCAACTTCGCCGGACTAGGTTGTCTTCCCAGTCCGGGATTGGCCTTTTTCTGTATATATTTAACTACTTATGTACTAACATTTTAATTCTGTCAAGCCCGGATTTCAAATTCGAGGTAGTTTACTACTTTTATATATATTTACGCATATCTAAGCGATTTTCACCATAACTGGGCTTCATACCAATATTGGTTGACTACATTCCTGTCAATATATATATATATATTATATATATATTAATTCAGTCCGGGCACAGGCTTGAAAACCCAACGCCCTTTTTACTGTTTTTGCACACTTCGCCATACTGGGTGCTCTCCCAAGTCACTGGTTGACTACTTTTTTGCAATTTATATTTCAGTTCGGCCTGGATCATTCTGTGGCTTTTTTTACTGCTTTTATATATATTTATGCATATATAAGCAGCCTTCACCATCATTGGTCATCTTTCCAGTCTTGGTTGACTACGTTTCTGTCAATATATATATCTACATATATATTTCAATTCCAGTCTGGGCTTGCGAGTGAAAACCCATCGCTCTTTGCATCTTTTATATATATCTAACTATATATATTGCTTTGTTTAATTTATTCAACTGTTGCATTAAAAATTCATTTGTATATGAATTTGCACTGACATATCTGTGGGCGAACTAGATTTATCCAAATCTCGCCACTTCTGGCTTTCAACGATTCAAACAGGTCCCGACAGAACCTGAAAGCTATAATGGCTGAGATTTCTTTAAATCTAGTTATTTTTATAGTTTCAGTTTCAAAAGCAACCTCCCGTCCCTTAGATCGCTATCTAGTGGGAACGAGACGCTTCGGCAGTACGGACCGGGATTTACTGAATGAATCCCTGATTCTGGCTATCTAGGGATATTTATCTGCTTTTGTACAAATTTGAACTGTGCAGGTTTTCTAGCTATTCATATGTGAGCCTAGGAATCGTGGGATTCATGATCAAACTGATCAGAATCTGATTTCCATGATGGACAAACTCCGATTTACAGATATACCCTATCAGTTTTTTCTGTAAAATGTACATGCACAGACCTTAAAATAGTTATCCGAATTTAAGGTCTCAACATAGTAAAAATATGGATTGTCGTGTCAGCGTCCCTCAGATGGTTTTCATACCCATAAGGAGACCGACACTTTATATTTCTGTGGTCGAGGATGCTTCGCAACCCAACAAATCACCATTTGCATGCAGCCTTAAGGCTATAAAGATAAAATTGAGAGTAACAATATGTTTCAATTCCTATGTCAGCATAAGGGTTTGATAAAACCAGCTTTCAAAACATCACTGTCAATTCAATTCAAAAGCTTTTGCAAATCAAATTAAATGATGCTTTTTTGCAAATCAAATCAAAGATTGATTTTCAAATCAAATCAAACCCTTCGTATATAGGCTCAACGAAGCCTGTCAAAGCTTTTAATCAATCAAAAGGCCCAATTTTCAAATAGCATTCACTCACGCATTCCAGTTTTAAGGGAAATATTGAAAAGATTGCGGTACCGTGTTTACACGGGAGTCGTGGGGTGCCTAACACCTTCCCCGCACTTAACCAAGCCTCCGAACTCAAAACTCCGATTTCAAAGATCAAGTTTCGACAGTGTCTAGCAATTGGGCCTCTTTTCAAATCAAATTCGGTTGAGTTGGTACAACCATTTTCAAAACTACCAACTGGCGACTTAGTTTAAATCAAATCAAATCAAATCGTCGACATATACACATGTTGGCCTCTTTCCTAAAAAACCCTTCAAATCCTTTTTTGCAATAAAAAGAATAAGGGTTAAGAAGATCGATTTGAGGAAAACCGGGTTATAAACCAACCCACGGTATTTCTTAAATTTTCCAACGTCGACAGGTGGCGACTCAGCTAGGGACAGTAGAAGGCTTAGGCCACTTTCAATCTTTTCAAACATTTCCCTTTCAAACTATTGAATACGTGAAATCCTGCATCTCCACAGTCAATGGATGAGTGAATGTTGCGTCTCTCATTGAATGTATGAATGCTATGCCTTTACATTGAATGAATGAGAATGAATGATTTAGTGCTTCGTACGAACTGTCATTGCATGTATAAACGGTAAGGCTGATGTATGTTAATGTATAATGTGAGTCCCTCCACCAGGAGGCTAACCCAGGTCCATGATACGTAAGGACTTTGGGGACGACTAAGTCTCATGGGGCTGCCTCCTGAAAATGCACCACCCAGATTCGCTCCAGTTGAACGATCGGATTAACTTCCCTTCTAGTAGATTGCGATGATTTGGGAACCTTCATGCCAAAAAAAAGCCGCAAGAGTAACTTAGGATAGGTCAGCTTCTGATCAACCGAATCCGACGGGATGCTTCTTCATGCCTTCCTCTTTCAATTCCATGTCAAGTCTCCAATTACTGAGGAGCACAATGTAAATGATAATAATGAAAGATTTACTTTCTTATCAAATATCCTTTCATCATGCCAATCAAAATAACTAACCTCGGTTTTGCAGGATAAACTTAAAAAACACACATCATAAATGCATCCAGTCATTACCTACCACAGGAAACTGACATGCATACGTTTTGGTGTAGGTAGGGAAAAATTGGTCCTATCACTAGATCAAAGGCCAGAAAAGCACCCAGTCCATCTACGGACATGGCTTCAAGTGCTCCACCAGAATCCACCCCTGTGTCTAGGGAAGAATTCGAAGGATTAAAAAATCAGATAGCCGAGCTAGCCGATTTCCTTCGAGAGCAAAGCAAGGCCTTCAAAGAGAAACAATCTCAAACTCATCCAGAACCAGGAGCATCTGGTAGTGGTGCTAGCGGTCAAGATACAGAAAAGGCCGAAACTCAGATCCCTGGACCCCAGAACCAGGATACAATCAACAAAACTCCAGAAATCACCATCCTAAGCAAAGAACAGGAAGCTGGTGACATTCTCAAGAAAATGCAACAAATGGAAGAAACCCTCCAGTCCATCAAAGGAACTGGGGCATTTGGCAGTGTCAATTACTCAGATCTATGCATATTTCCTAGGGCTCGGTATCCCAAAAAATTTTAAGTCTCTGATTTTGAGAAATATGACGGATTAGGGGATCCTTATACACACCTGAAAGTTTTCATTGGAGAACTCGGATCCTATGCTGAGGACGAGAAACTTCGAATGCAGCTATTTCAGAAGAGTTTAACTGGAGAAGCCAGAGCCTGGTATGCCCGTCTGGACAACTCCAAAGTCCACAGTTGGGAAGAATTGACCCATGCCTTCCTCAGCCAGTACAGTTTCCAATCTTAGCTACCTCCAGATCGGTATCAAATTACCAAAATCAAAAAAAATAACACTAAATCATTCAGAGAATATGCCCAGCGATGGAGACGGGTAGCAGCACAAGTCACCCCAACCATGACTGAATCTGAAATAGTCATGACTTTTATTGATATTCAAGAAGCTCCTTATTATGAAAGGGTCCTAGCAGGCATAGGAAAACCTTTCTTTGAAATGATCAAACACGGCGAAATGGCCGAAATGGGACTCAAGTTCGGGAAAATAAAAGACCTAACGGCACTCGAAGCTGTTGCTGAGCATATCCAATCTGGAAATTAGTAATCCCCGGAGGGTCCACAAAAAGAAAGATGAAGAAGTTTCCTTAGTTTTACATGGACAAAATTCAAACTGTAATTCAAACAATACACCCATTCAAAGGAGGAACTATACCTCTTTCCAAGCTGCAACAGAGCCTTCAAATCCTTCATTCCAGAAAAACATGGAGGTCAGAAGCAGAAGGACTTTCACCCCACTAGGGGATTCACTCGAGAACGTCTTCAAACTTCTGACAACTCAGAAGAAGATTGGCCAACTCCTTCCGCCAATTAACACTAATTCAGGGAACTTCGACCCTAGCAAGAAGTGTTCTTATCATTCCGG
The DNA here is from genome assembly GCA_020205555.1 of Panax stipuleanatus. Taxonomy (NCBI): domain Eukaryota; kingdom Viridiplantae; phylum Streptophyta; class Magnoliopsida; order Apiales; family Araliaceae; genus Panax; species Panax stipuleanatus. The sequence continues at coordinate 79,798,798 of CM035120.1, read as the reverse complement.
ATCACCGGGCCATGACACCCAAGATTGTTGGTCCCTCAAGCATAAATCCAAGATTTGATTGATAATGGAGAATTTGTGGTCACAAAGCCTGATCAACCGCATGTCCAAGATAACCCTCTCCCACAGCACAAGGAGGAAAGTGTTAATATGATCAACACTTCAAGTGGAGAAGGATCCAAGTACCTCCGCTATGTTGAAGAATCAACTCAATCCAACAACATCTGCCCAATGAGTTAGGATGCTTTTGAAAAACAATTCCTGATAGAGCAAGAAATAAAGTCTATCAAGGAACAAATCGAGCAGTTGGCTGAACTGGTCGTCTACCAACATCAACTTACCAGAAAGATGTTGAAGCAAATCCATCAATCTATTTGCAGTCGCTCTCCTCCAGCGGAAGTCAATTCCAATCAAGTTCATAGCCGGACTTGTGAGCTTACACCCTGGACTGACAAGGGGATCGAAGAAGCAAGTGTCCAAGCAGGTAGGAAGTTCTTATTTCAAAGGAATTTCACCAATTTGAACCAGTCAATGGAAGAAATCCTGCAAATGATGATCAACAAGGGAATGGTTGAAAACTTGCTACCTCCGCTGAACCCTTAATCCAGAAAAATCAAACCTAACCAAATATGTCAGTACCATTCCAACTCTCCCGGCCATGATACAGAAGAATGCTGGGCACTTCATAACCTAATTCAAGACCTGATTGAGAAAGGTGACCTAATCAGAGGAGATCAAATCCTCAACATGACAGATAAAAATAGCCTCTGGATCCCCAATGTATGGTATCAGGACGCAGTGGCTGTCATATCCTGCGATAAAGAATCAATCATCACACCCCTGGTACTGACAAGTAAAGGGGTCCAAGAAGTCCAAAATCCTGTGAAGGTGGCTGCACCTCAGCCTCTAATCTTGTCGTTCAGAACCCAGTATCCAATCCTCAGTCTGAAGAAGGTCCCATGGAACTACGGGGACATTGAAAGCTCTACTTCAAACAACATTTCCATCCTATCAAAGGATAATCCATTGTACCTGCCTCAGTGGGTGATTAAACCAATTACCAAAGCAAAAGAAAGGGTGGCTGAAGAAAAGATAAAAGAGTTTCTCAAAAAGATGGGACACAATGAAATCAAAATAGTGCAAAGCTTGAAAGACGCACCCAAGAAAATATCCATCCTAGACTTGGTCCAATCATTAGAGGATCACCGTAACATCCTGGTGAAGGTACTAGAAGAAGCCCATCTGCCACACACGGTAGACACAGAGAAATTCCATCACGTGATAGAACACATTTTCAACAACAATGTGATTTTCTTCACAGACGATGATATCCCAGCTGAGGGAAGGGGCCACCACAAGTCCCTGCATATAGCCATTATATCCTCCGGATACGTGATCGGAGGAGTGCTTATTGATGGAGGATCTTCCCTCAATATTTGTCCATACGACACGTTCAAAAGGATGAATATCAATCCAAACCAGATCAAAGCCAGTCACATGGTTATCTGGGCTTTCGATGGATCTCGCCGCCAGGCTATGGGGGAAATCGAGCTTCCTCTAGAAATTGATCCACACACCTTCTACGTATCTTTCCAGGTGCTCAACATAGCCACCGGATACAACTTATTGTTGGGCAGGCCATGGATCCATATGGTCGGGGCTGTTCCATCCACCCTCCATCAGTAACTCAAGTACATTATCAACGGCAGCCTCATCACAGTGAATGCTGAATTGGAATACCCTACCCACATACATAGGAACAAGCAAGTGATTAGCCTGGACGCCGGGGTTGAGCCTGTAAGTTTTCAAGCTCTCGAGGTGAGCGATATTCAATATCTACATATTGGGGCACCAGCCCTGAAGCCTAAAATTTCCACTGAAGTAATGACAGTGGGCCAAGAAATGGTAGTTGCGGGTTTCCAGCCTGGAGAAAGGTTAGGAAAAAAGAAGCACGGCATTAAGATGACAATCCAAATCCCAAGTCAGATGGGAAGAGCAGGATTGGGATTTTCATCAGGCCACAGAAACATCCCAAGGCTCAAGCCTCCACGATTCTGCTCCCAAACCTCACAAATGTCGGATGGGTGAAACCTACGAGGAAGATCCCTACGGGGGAATCAGCCATGCTATTTCCTTCAATCATACCTGCCCATGAAAGGAAAGCCCTCAAGCCTGAGGCAGATAGCGAAAAGGGAAAAGAAAAGATCCTGTACGGAGGACGAGACCCATTCACTAACATAAAAGTCATTATCAACTACGAAGGGATGAATGATGAACTCCTAGATAGTGATGATGAAGATCGTGCTGACTTTCCTCGCAGCAAACAGAGGAACAATCCCCAGAAAAGCCTCAACCATATCCTAAAGGATGTCTCAGTTGTCATCCAAGACGAGACAGACGAGCACACTTCCAGCATCCTCCCTATCCATGAGGATCTAACCCTGGATAATTAGGGCAGTGTCCCTTGCCTTAGTCGAAAAGGGTATAGGGGCAGACAGTCAATCTGCCCTTAATCATGCTTTCATTTACTGCTTACTTTTGATTGCACAGCTGGAGCAGTCACTTTTGTCAAGCTTTACAAATGCCATGTGTATTTAAGCAGTTGGGTATATTAATGAAAGTATTTTTCTTTTTAGGACCCAAGCATTGGATGTGTGTGTCTCTGCTGATGAGATGCCAACCTGTCAACATAACTCCAATTATGATGCAAGATTGAGCTTCGACTTGATGCATCTTGATCAAGAGGAGGATGACTATGAGGTGCAAGAGGAGATCAAGGAATGGGTCAAAGATAAACCCAAACCAAACCTCGACCAAACCTCCACCATTAACATAGGAACCTCCAAAACCATCAAAAAATCCAAATAGGTTTAGACCATCGGATCAAAAAGCCGTCCTGATCGTGCTCCTGACACAGTACCAGGATGTATTTTCATGGTCATATGAAGAAATGATCGGTCTATCCATAGACATTGTCATCCATCGAATGCCCATCAAACAAGGGTTCAAACCAGTCAAACAAAAGCTCAGGCGATTGAAACCTGAGTGGAGTTTAAAAGTCAAAGAAGAAGTTGTTAAACAATTCAAAGCCGGGATCATCATGGTATCAACATATCCCGAATGGCTATCAAACATAGTCTCCATGCCTAAACCAGGAGGGAAGGTATGAGTTTGAGTGGATTACCGGGATCTAAACAAAGCCTGCCTCAAGGACAATTTCCCGATACCTTTCATCCACATCCTGATTGATAATACTGCGCAGTACGGTATGTATTCCTTCGTAGACTGCTTTGTTGGTTACCATCAAATCATGGTTGCTGAAGAAGACTGGGAAAAAATAGCTTTTATCACTCCCTGGGGAACTTTTGCTATAGACGACTATCCTCCGGTCTTATCAATGCCAGAGCAACGTATCAGTGAGCCATGATGGCCCTCTTTCATGATATGATGTACAAAGAAATAGAAGTCTATGTTGACAACATCATCATTAAGTCTCGGAGGGAGGATGATCACATAGACCATCTCAGGAAGCTGTTCAACAGGTTGCGCAAGTACAACCTCAAGCTAAATCTCGCCAAACGCGCTTTTGGTGTTAAGGCAGGTAAACTGCTAGGATTTATGGTGAGCAATCGGGGCATTAAGTTAGACCCTGCCAAGATCAAAGCCATTTCTGAAATGCCCGTGCCTCGTACAGAGAAGGAGATACGAGGATTCCTAGGAAGGATCAACTTCATAAGTCGATTCATTTGATAGCTCATAGCAACCTATGAGCCCATCTTCAAGCTGTTAAGGAAGAATTCCTCCATAAAATGGATTGAGGATTGTCAACAAGCCTTCCTTGCCATCAAAAAGAAGCTTGTCGAAGCACCTGTTTTGGTACCTCTAAGGGATGGAGTCCCCTTATTCATGTACCTGTCCGTCAATGCCAATGCCATGGGCTGTATGCTAGGACAGAAGGATGATAGTAGCAAAGAAAGAGCTATCTACTACATCAGCAAAAGATTCAGCAGTGGGGAACAGAAGTATACCCTGATCGAGAAGATATGCTGTGCATTAGCATGGGCCGCCATGAATTTGCAACACTACTTGCATGGGCACACGACGTATCTCATATCTCGCATGGATCCACTCAAATACGTCTTCAACAAACCAATGTTAAATTATCGGCTGTCTAAATGGCAGTTGATTCTACAGCAGTTCGACATTTTCTACGTGACTCAAAAGTCTATCAAAGGCCAAGGCATTGCAGATCAATTAGCAGAAGCACCTTCAAGAGGGTTCGAGTCCTTGGAGATATATTTCCCAGATGATGGGATCATGACAATTCGACAACTCCAGTCAGGGAATACAGTCCAACCATGGAAAATGTATTTCAACGGAGCGGTAAACATGGAAGGTTCCAGAGCTGGGGCAGTCCTTATCTCTGGTACAGGTGATCAATATCCTGTGGCTACCAAACTTCAATTTAGCAACACCAACAACACGGCCCAGTACGAAGGCTGTATACTGGGGTTGAAACTAGCCCAATCCATGGGTATCAAACACTTGTTGGTCTTTGGAGATTTTGAGTTGGTCATCAGATAAACCACCGTCAAGTATCTCACAAAAGAACTGCATCTGCTGCCATATCATTGGCAGGTCCTCAAAATATCCCAGGAGTTCGAAGCAATAACCTTCGTCCACATTCCACGGGGTCGAAATGACTTTGCCGATGCACTGGCAACGTTGGCTTCATTAATTCGCATATCCAACAGGAGCGAGTTTCCCAACATCCAGTTCACAAATCAAAAAGCCCCAACATACGGGAATTACATTGGAGAAGTATCAGATGAAATACCTCCTGTCAAGCAACCTTGGTTTCAAGACATCAAGGAATATCTCCTTGATGGATCTACACCCACTGGTGCAAGCCAATCAGAGCAGAAACGGATTCTCAGAATGGCCATGAAGTTCTATCTAAGTGGAGATGCACTCTACAAAAGAGATGCTGGAATAGGCCTGTTAAGATGCCTCGACAAGGAGCAAGCCCAAAGACTAATGGATGAAGTTCATGGAGAAGTCTGTGGTCCACATATGAGCGGCCATCTGCTGACCAAGAAGATAATCAGAACAGGACATTATTGGATCTCGCTCAAAGTTGATTGTGATGATCACGTCAAGAGATGCTTTCAATGCCAAACACATGGAAATGTCATCCACGCTCCTCCAAATGAGCTGCACAACATGAGTGCATCATGGCCTTTTTCTATATGGGGAATGGACATGATAGGTCCATTCGAACCCAAAGCCAGCAAGGTCATCGGTTCATCTTCACCATGATCGACTACTTCACCAAATGGGTTGAAGCAGCCTCTTTTCCTAAAGTCACAAAAGAGGTCATCATCAGTTTCATCATAAACAATGTCGTCTGTCGATATGGACAATCGGAGGTGATCGTATCAGACAATGCCAAAAACCTGAACAATCAAATGATGGTAGAACTGTGCGGTAAGTTCCACATCAAGCATCTCAACTCCGTCATCTATCGGCCCAAGATGAACGGTACTGTCGAAGCGGCCAACAAAAATATCAAGAAGATCATGCAAAAAATGTCCGCCAATCACAAAGACTAGCCTGACCTGCTACCTCTCACCCTGTTAGCCTACAGGATGTCAATGCGCACCTCTACTGGGGCTACCCCCTATTCACTGGTCTATGGCATGGAAGCAGTCCTCCCCATAAAAGTAGAGATGGAGTCATTATGAGTATTAATAGATGCTCAGATGGACGAAGATCAATGGTTGCAAGACCGATATCATCAATTGTCTCTGATAGACGAAAAAAGGGCCACGACCATTTTTCACGAACGGTTATACCAGCAAAGGATCGCCAGGTCCTACAACAAGAAAGTCCGAATCCGATAATTCAAAGAAAATGATTTGGTGCTAAAGAAAATCCTGGCCAATCAAGATGAAGCCAAAGAAAAATTTGCCCCAAACTGGGAAGGCCCTTTCATTATCAGGGAAGTGCTGACAAGGGGTAGCCATCAGGCTACAAGAAATGGACGGGAACGAATTTCCCCAACTCATCAATTCAGACACCGTGAAAAAGTACTACGTCTGAAGCACATGCATACCCGCATCTGGGTCCTTTAAATCGAATCAGGTTCGGCTTTTCACTAGAGAAGTATGAACGATGAATGACCTGATCTCCCTCAACCCAGGTGTACGTAGGCAACCATCTATGGTGCGGTCAAACCAAGCAAAAATCCAAAGAACTTGCAAATCCCAGCATCAAATTCCAAAGCTCATCAAACCAAATTCAAACCCCAGATAAACTCTTTGCAAACCTCTTCAATTAAACAACTAGAACTACGCATGACCTGATATCCCTCAACCCAGGAGTACGTAGGCAGCCCTCTATGGCGCGGTTTGACCTTTAAGAAAAAATAAAAAAATGGAAGACCAATTCCAAGACACCAAAGACAAATAAAAGCTAAATGCTGTCAAGCTGTCTGGTTACCAGACCCATTTGAGGAACTCCCTTGACACCTCAACTATCAGTCCATCAAGGAGAAGTTCAAAATGCATCAATAACTGCAAGTCATGACGGAAGTGGTAATCACTCAGCGATGACAATACATATCTAAGCAGGGAAGTATCTCAAAAATATATTTCTCTGATATATAAACTGCTTTATATATATAGTGCCATGTACATGACAAAAATGGCTGAGCTAGTCTGTGCAGGAAAAATAAAGCTAGTCTATAAACCCAAGGATAAGCGGGTCAGCAATTCCAGCATGGCATCTCTCTCTAAAGATGGAGGAGCATCTGTAAGAGTAGTCCACTCAGCCTCCATATGGTTCAGAACATCCACAGTCATCTGCAAGGTGGCACTGTGGTCATCAATGTAAGCACTCATCTCGGTAACCAAACTATGGGTGTAAGATCGGAGAGCAGTACTATCAGCAATGTGGAAATCACGGGAAGCTATAGCCTCATCCCTCTCTGCAAAAGTTGCATCCCGAGAAATCAAAGTCTCCTCAATCTCAACATATGCTGCATCTCTGGCTAAGCGAACCTCGTCTCGCTCCACAATGGCAGTATCTAAAGCAGCGCGAAGCTCCTCCCGCTCAATCAATCCAGTATCCAAAGCGGTCCTGAGACTATCCCTCTCAGCAAAAGCTAAATCCCTGCCAGATAGGGCAGCCAACATCTATGCTCTAGCTGAATCTCTCTCAAAGGTCATCCTGAATAAAGAATCTGACAAAGCTAGATCTGTCCCTGTGGGAATAACCGGGGGATCACTAATCAAAGCTATCGCCAAATCTGCGAATAGCTCATCCACAGTAGGAGAATCGGGATCCTCCATGGGCTCCTCTTCGTCAGAATCCGCAAGCGGAGGTAAATAAAGCTCTGCTACTGCGACTGCGGTCTCTGCCTCTAACCATGTAGAATATTTCAAAAAATGACCCTGGATGTCTACTGGAGAACTCAGCCCTCTCCCTGTGAGTCCAACACTCATAGACTCTAACCAAGTCCGCCGATGACATAGATGAAGCCGACATCCTCTGATCAGCAAAATCCTCAAAATGGTGCATACTCTGCCACTGACCAAACTGCTCCATAACTAACAAGGGATGATAAGTAGTCACACCCCTCAATCCTGCTAAAGGCAAATAATCCATGCCAGATGCATGAGTAATGAAGCTGAACGGGGTCGCCATCCCTGAGCATAACAAAACTTCAAATAGATGCTCAATATCTGACAAAAATGCTAACCAGGACTCTGAGTCGACACAATCAGGCGGACGGAAGGAGTGAACTGAGGATATCTCGTGGCTAAAACAATAGGCATGAGGTCTAAAGGATCCAATCGATCGTATGTGTGACATCAACCACATATACAGCACGATCAAGCTACCCCGAAAAAACCCCGCTGGATGGGTACTGCAATAGGTGAGCGACCACAGAGTCTCCGCTAAGATCAGAGGGATAACGGTACTCCCTTGCCTAAGGGCTTTGACTACGACAACAAATCCCACATCAAAGTGGTCTAAACGTAATGGCATGTAAACATATGCCACAATGCACATTAGCAACATATCTATCCTGGCTATCTGCCACTCCTCTGCAAAAATGACGAAATCTCCAACGTGATGGTCGTAGCTGTCAAGCTCATCATAGCGCTCTATCAAGAAGTCAATGGAGATCACATGCCCTGAAACGATCTCATCCATGACTATGCTCTACCGAAGATCGGGCAGCTGAGTAAACGGTCTCCGCATATCACTAATAGTCTTCCGAGCACACGACGACTCTAAATCCAAGCCAATAAATCTCTGGTACTCCTCCAGAGTAGGAAAAAGCTCACACCGTACAATGCGAAATACCTGTCTCGCCGGTAACCATAAGGGTAGGACGCCATCAATAAAGCTATCTAGAACCCTAAAATCTATAAGGGCCATCGAATGCCCCAGCATCTGGTCAACTGTCCCCCTAGCTAGAAAGGGCAGACTATCATACCATGCCCGCAACAAGGCTGCCACCTCTGACAGTGGCAAATGCTCTATACGGCTAACTGCAGACGTCATCATCTGTAGCACCGTATCACAAGATCGTCCAGAGGTCAAGTCAAATCGCAGCTGTCTGAATGCATACACATGATACATGCATGATGACAATGATATAAACATGATGCAGCAGATAAAGATAACAGAAATATCTATAAAAAGCTATCTACTGCATACATCATCCCTATATCCTAGTATAAAGTGAAAGGAAGAATATAGGGAAATGGGGCACCACCACCCAGCTAATACAGTGGTCTATCAAAATGATGGCATAGACGCCGAATAGCCAAAATAGTGACTGACCAAAAATATAGCTACCATAGCTATCACAGGAAGTCAAAGACCTCGGTATCAAACCGATCGACCTGCTCCAGATCCTCTGTCTGCACAAAGCTACTGGGATCAAGCATATCTGGGTGGTATAAGGGAGGATCTGCCCTTGTATAACTACTACTGAATGGACCTGAAGAGGGGCCTGCTCCAGAGCTGGATGGGTCAAATGAAGATGCCGCTGATGGATCTCGGCCAAGGTGCCTGCTAAAGAAACGAGCCTTGTCCAACTCCCTGGTCAGATGTGCTATCTGGTCTGCATGAGTAGGCTCTCTAATACAAGTTATCCAGTCCGCCATCATCACAGACCCCGACACCATATCTGCCATAAAATGGGTGGCACAAGTCTGAACCCCGATAGTGCGAGGACTCCACCAACTATAAAAGGCTGCCTGGCTGTATGGGCCCTCTGATAGATCAAAGCCGTCTATACCCTCCAAAGGGATGTCTGTCAAAGGCACGGGCAATGGCCAGTGATGCAAAGCAGGAGGAGAAATGGGAATGCGAATCTCCCCTGTGATGCTCCGAATGGCACGCTCTCCAAGATAGAGCTCCCAGCCTCCCTCTGTCAACATAGGGACTCTGCGGGTCGATAAATCAAACTCCCGACAGTGGGGAAACCTCCATAAAATTCGACGGTCAAGTGCTTGGATGTGTACGACGTCCAGGTGATCGAGCACGCCGTCAAAAACTCTAACTACAGACGGGTATGAGTGAATCCCTCAGCAATAGGGACCTCCGTCAAAATGGAGTGATGCCATCTCTGTCCACATGGATAGGTCTCCAGACCTAATGCTGAAACGGGCTGTAGGCAAGGAAACCTCTCAAATGCCCAAAGCTATCCATGCAAATATCAAAAGTCCTCAGTGACCAAGACTACCAAAAATAAGTGCAAAAATTAAAAAGGTACAGAAAGATGTACTCATAAGCAAAAACTGATGGAATCCTAACCAAGCCTCTGTCACACCCTTCGAAAGCAGGCGCATGCCCCGGAGAAAATAGGCAAAGGTATAGGAGCCCCAATCAAAGTCACTGAGGTGCTATACATGTTGAGTGGCAATGATCAAAGCAAAGGACACCGTCGATGAGTTGTCTACCACAAAACAACCCCTGATGATCGACAAAAACAATCGCCTCAGAATACGATCTCTAGCCCTCCGATCATCAGGCGGAGGCAACTACAAAGTCCCATCCTGGGCATCTATACTCAAGGGACCAGATCGGACTGCCCGACCCTTGAATGCCGACTGAGGGACTCCCAATAGGGATCTAACTGCGGTGGGCAAAATGTCAGACATGACAGGCACTGTCTCACCCTCAAACTTAATGCCGGTGATAAATCTCCAGACCATAGGAGTCATCATCACCTCGCAATCAAGCAGATGAAGGGACTGAGTCTGGTGGAACCAGTGCTCAGACAAAGCCCTCATATACCCCCAAGGGCAATGGCGGGGCAGGATCGAGAAGAAGGCCTGAAATCCCCAGCCATCTACGATCTCCCTGTAATCCTCGTGTAGAGTCTGATAGAGGGAGTACACACTAAACTAGTTCCCTCGAGGCTGTGTCAAGCCAGAGACCTGCATCAAAAATTAACCCATTTTAAAAACCTGTGCCTCAAGAATGGCCAGAACATGGAAAAAGAATCCAGAGGGAAGAAAGACTTTAATTCACCTCTTTGGCCTGAAGATATCTCGAAGGATGGCGACTCAAGTCGCCCAGCAACTCATGTGTCTGCACAGCAATGCCCGGGACCTCCGCACGTGGGACTTGAGCTAGAACAGGAGCAACAAAAGTAGCCTCCTCGTCATCAATGTCAATGGGTTGCTCGTCCTATGCTGGACATATCCTGCTCTCTACCAATCTACGAGGCGTCCTAGCTGGACGGGCCTGTGCGACGACAGAAGCCCTCCTCCGTCTAACGCTTGATGAAACCCTGGTAGAGCTGTCGGGTCTATCGCGATCCATCGCATACACCAGTACTCCTAAATTACCTAAGACAGGGTGTAGTAAGCCTAAAACCTGTGGCTTATTAATCAATAAATCCAGCATACATATCTAAGTCCTAAAACATGCATGGATCCATCAAAAATACCTCGTACAGTTAAAACTGCATGTTTTCAAAATCCCAGAAGCTCAAAACCTGCATTGGGTCAGTAAAAAACTCCCCAAAGAGTCAAAAATGCATGCTTTTCAAAACATAAGATTTTGGAAAAATTTTGCCAGAGTCTCCTTTGTAAAATGGACTGTCCACAAGCACACAGGCATGCCTAGGTGGCCATTCAGTAGCACACCTACCCAGAAATAGAAACTAGTTTATATTTACTAAAACAAATCAAAAACCAGCCTCATATGGTCTCCAAAATACCATAGGCATTTTTAGTTGAAAGTCCAGGCTCGCTAGGCCTCAGAAAGGATGATTAGACTGACCAAAAAGCTCAAAATAGTACTGTCTCAGAACCTAAATTTTCTTACATCCAAATGTACATTAAAGTAAAATATGCATACATATGTAGACAGAAAATTTTTCACAGGTCATATAGATATACATTTTTCATACATTACATTTAAAAGTGCCCTATGTGGTTCACAATCTTTTAACGGTCAAAAACTGTGAAAGAAGGATGTAAAACGTTATCTGTGCTGCTCTGAACGTGTAGGAACTGACGGATTCAGAATCCGACTGCCAGAACTCCATAGATCTGAAAAAGAAGATCGAAAATCCTTTCGCTACTCAAACGGGAAACTTGCAAAATGAAAAATCCTGCAGCACATTAAATAAGCTGGGTAGCCGCAGCTCCACCTGCGGCTGCCGCACCTCTACCTGCGGCCGCCCAGGTGGGTCCCACTCCCCCTGGGCCCGATTCGGTTTGAGTCAAAATAGAGTTTAAACGGGCTGCCAAGTCAAATCTGAAGAGAAATCGCTACGCGATTGAGTGGTTTGTCCAGAAATCCTGCGTTTAAGCAGCGTAATCCTGACAGAAAGGGAAATTACACGAAGACCCTTGATATTCATCCCGGAGCCATGTCCGGGAATCAACAAATAAAATTGTAAAAAATTTCACAAGAATTGCGCGATCAACAGATAAAACTGTAAAAAAATTGCACAAGAATTGTGCGAAACAGCCAAAAACTGCCATTTTTTGAAGTTCGAGTACTGACTGAAGTAGGTTCAGCCATTGGCTTAGCCCCAGCGAAGTTTGGGTACTGACCGAAGTCAATTTCAGCCGTTGGCTCAGCCCCAGCGAAGTTCGGGTACTGATCGAAGTCAATTTCAGCAGTTAGCTCAGCCCCAGCGAAGTTTGGGTACTGACCGAAGTCAATTTCAGCCGTTGGCTTAGCCCCAGCGAAGTTCGGGTACTGACCGAAGTCAATTTCAACCATTGCCTCAGCCCCAGCGAAGTTCGGGTACTAACCGAAGTCAATTTCAGTCGTTGGCTTAGCCCCAGCAAAGTTCGGGTACTGATCGAAGCAGTTTTAGCCGTTGACTATGCCCCAGCGAAGTTCGAGTACAGATCGAAATACAGTCCAATCATTGGCTCAACCCCAATGACGCTTCAACTGACGGCTTAACCCCAGCCAAGCAATAGAAGGGATCTGGCAACGAAAATAATTATAATAATCCATCATAACTGATGGAATCTGTTATACACATCCTCAAAGGGGATCATTGAGGTAGTATCAATCAGAATCTGCGAAGCTATCGCAAAGGACGTCATCCCTAACAGATCAAGACTAAAAAATCTGTGATAGTTTAACTCCGCCAATCTCATCAGAGTCAAACCAGTTATCGTGAATAATGTCATCCCCAGCAGAAAATGACAAAGGTAGTTCGCGGTAACTCCCTAATACCATCAAGGGCTATACAAGACGGCGTCATCCCCAGCCAAGTGATAACACACGCAGCAAAAAGTAGCCCCATTCTACTTCAAGACGCCCAGCCTTCGAAATAACTCTGGCATTTTCTATTCCCAGTGTCTACCAATCTTTATCCTGCCCATTCCACTACGTTATATGGACATGATAAAGAGGGGCATCTATAGACACTCGAGATTTTTCTTGCCCCGATACTCATCCAGTAGAAGGGTAAAACAGTTAATCAACCCAAATTTAATCCACAATATCGGTGCTCCAGTCAAATCCAATTCCCAATATCAGTAATCAAGCTCCGACAGTCAAACGGACCATCAATCAAGTTTCGACAGTCAAGCGGACCATTAATCAAGCTCCGACAGTCAATCGAACCATCAATCAAGCTCCGATAGTTAATCGGATCATCAAGCTCAACCCCGGCCTCAACCTGGGAGGTATAAATCAGCCCTGACAGTAACCCAGGAGGTATCAATCAACCCCGGTCTCAACCCAGGAAATCAAATCAACCCCGGTCTCAACCCGGGAGGTACAAATCAACCCCGGTCTCAACCCGGGAAGTGCAGGTCATCCCCGTTCTCAACCCGGGACGTTAGGACAACTTCACACATCAGCCTAAAGCAACGTAAAAACTCTATAGCAAAACTTGGAATGACCACGTCAGCCTCAGAGACAACCCTGAGGTCAAAAGACTCGACTGGGACCCAAGTCTTGGAATCAGCTCCCGGAAGTCAACCAACGACCATGCTGACACTATAGGCAGCCCTGGGAGGGGTACAATGGTCATTTTACCAAATTTAAACCAACTTGGTTAAACTCAAGCCAAATTGATGTCGCCAAAGTCAGAATGAACCCTAAGGACGATCCCGAGTGGCAACAACGCAAGACAGTTCAACGGAAAAACTGCGGGGAATCGAAGACCTGGTTATGAACCCATCTTCCTAGACCTGGAAAATGTTTTTTCCCATGTCATTGTAACACTCTCGATGAGATCTTTCCAGAAAGGTATCGCACATCTCAAACGGACGCTCCGATCAAAAGTTCGAAAGTTTTGGACCTGACATCGCATTGCTCGGAGTGCACGTACTTCGAGATAACCAAGCTGGGCATGCAGGACCCACCTCGAGTGGCCGCACCTCTACCTGTGGTAGTTGCATGTAGACGTACGGCTCCCCCCTCTATAAATAGACGGGCAGCCCCCTCTCATTTTCATAAGCAAGAAGCGCAGCGAAGCCCTGCCCGATTATTTTTTGACCTTTACACCTCTTCCAAACCCAAATATTTTCACTCCAACACATAGATATACCCATATACTACCACATATCAAAAAACCACCGATAGATTTGGACGTTTAAGGCCTACAATTCGGCAAAAAGCCCGTAGTGCAGCCCATTATAAGTATTTTTACGATCAGCAAGTCAATACTACTACTTTGCACTATTTTACACCTGCACATCAAGTTTTATCTTTTAAATATGCCTGGAACATAGTTCCGTGGCCTTTTTGTCAAAAATTGATACATTTTTGTACATAAAATCCGTTTTCAACATTTCTACAACTCGGATTGACGATCCGTCGGCTCTAGTAGATTTAATGTACTAGCACACACCGTTTTGGCAACTTTGTCGGACTGGGTTGTCTTCCCAGTCCGGGTTTGGCCTTTTTCTGTATATATTTAACTGTTTATGTACTAACATTTCAATTCTGTCAAGCCCGGATTTCAAATCTGAGGTAGTTTACCACTTTTATATATATTTACGCATATCTAAGCGATTTTCACCATAACTGGTCTTCGTACCAGTATTGGTTGACTACATTCCTGTCAATATATATATTTATATATATATATATATATATATATATATATTTTAATTTAGTCTGGGCACAGGCATGAAAACCCATCACCCTTTTTACTGTTTTACACACTCCGCCATACTGGATGCTCTCCCCAGTCACTAGTTGACTACTTTTCTGCAATTTACATTTCAGTTCGGCCAGGATCAATCTGTGGCCTTTTTTACTGCTTATATATATATATTTATGCATATATAAACAGCCTTCACCATCACTGGTCATCTTTTCAGTCCTGGTTGACTACGTTTCTGTCAATATATATATCTACATATATATTTCAATTCCAATCTAGGCTTGCGAGTGAAAACCCATCGCCCATTACAGCTTTTATATATATCTAACTATATATATTTCTTTGTTCAATTTATTCAACTGTTGCATTTAACATTCATTTGTATATGAATTTGCACTAACATATCTGCGGGTGAACTAGATTTATCCAAATCTCGCCACTTTTAGCTTTCAACGGTTCAAACAGGTCCTGACAGAACCTGGAAGCTATAATGGCTGAGATTTATTTAAATCTAATTATTTTTATAGTTTCAGCTTCAAAAGTAACCTCGCGTCCCTTAGATCGCTATCTAGTGGGAACGAGACGCTTCGGTCGTGCGGACCGGGATTTACTAAATGAATCCCTGGTTCTGGCTATCTGGGGATATTTATATGCTTCTATACAAATTTGAACTGTGCAGGTTTTCTATCTATTCATATGTGAGCCTAGGAATCATGGGATTCATGATCAAACTGATCAGAATCTAATTTCCACGATGGACAAACTCTAATTTACAGATGTACCCTGTCAAATTTTTAATGCACATGCACAGACCTTAAAATGGTTATCCGAATTTAAGGTCTCAACATAGTGAAAATATGGATTGTTGTGTCAACATCCCTCTGATGGTTTTCATACCCATGAAAAGACCGACACTTTATATTTCTGTGGTCGAGGATGCTTCGCAGCCCGACAAATCACCATTTGCATGCAGCCTTAAGGCTATAAAGATAAAATTGAGAGTAGCAATATGTTTCAATTCCTATATCAGCATAAGGGTTTGATAAAACCAGCTTTCAAAACATCAGTGTTAATTCAATTCAAAAGCTTTTGCAAATCAAATTAAATGATGCTTTTTTGCAAATCAAATCAAAGATTGATTTTCAAATCAAATTAAACCCTTCATATATAGGCTCAACGAAGCCTGTCAAAGCTTTCAATCAATTAAAAGACCCAATTTTTAAATAGCATTTACACATGTTTTCCTCTTTCCTAAAAAACCCTTCAAAACCTTTTTTGCAATAAAAAGAATAAAGGTAGAGATAACTTAGGAAGATCAATTTGAAGAAAATAGGGTTATAAACCAACCCACGGTATTTCTTAAATTTTCCAACGTCGACAGGTGGCAACTCCGCTGGGGACAGTAGAGGGCTTAGGCCACTTTCAATCTTTTCAAACATTTCCCTTTCAAAACTATTGAATGCGTGAAATCCTGCGTCTCCACAGTCAATGGATGAGTGAATGCTGCGTCTCTCATTGAATGTATGAATGCTATGCCTTTACATTGAATGAATGAGAATGAATACTTTAGTGCTTCGCACCCATATTAGTGCTTCACACCCATATTAGTGCTTCGCACGAACTGTCATTGCATGTATAAGCGGTAAGGCCGATGTATGTGAATGTATGATGTAAGTCCCTCCACCAGGAGGCTAACCCGGTCGGTGATAAGTAAGGACTCTGGGGACGACTAAGTCTCCGGGGCTGCCTCCGGAAAATGCACCACCCAGATTCGCTCCAGTTGAACGATCGGATTAACTTCCCTTCTAGTAGATTGTGATGATCTGGGAACCTTCATGCCGAAACAAAAGTCGCGAGAGTAACCTAGGATAGGTCAGCTTCTGATCAATCGAATTTTACGGGATGCTACTTCATGCCTTCCTCTTTCAATTCCATGTCAAGTCTCCAATTACTGAGGAGCATAATAGAATAAAAAGGTGAGCTCAACTAGCTCAGTAAAGAATATTATGACTAAGATAATAAAGAACAATTTATCGTTAGTCTTCAGCAAATCAGATAAAATATTATGGACAATAAGTTTTAGATCAACAACTGCAGTGGAAGTAACAATGCATCAGAAGAGTTTAGTAGAAAATGATGTCTACTATCTTCTATGATTTAAAAGTCCATAATCAATATTTTATCCCTGCAACATCAATCAATATATATCTTAAATCAAATATTCATCTTTGCACTATAGGCCAAAGATATTCATTTGTATCACCAGTTGGTCATGTTCATCTTAACACCTGTCCATCTTTGCACTCGGGCTAAACATATTCATCAGGTAATCATTCATCTTTGCACTACAGGCCAAAGATATTCATCAAATAATCATCCATCTTTGCATTACAGGCCAAAGATATTCATCAAATAATCATCCATCTTTGCACTACAGGCCAAAGATATTCTTTTGTATCACCATTTAAGACTGAAGATGATGAAAAATATTTTAAAGAACGAATCCAGTGAGATAAAGGACAAAAATTAGGGATTCGTAATTTAGTTTGTTCAAGTTCAAGAATACTCAATAATAATCAATTGTGGAGCAAAATTCAAGAATAAAGATCAAAACGTGGATCCAATCAAAGATAGGAACCATAATAGCCAACTTGGACAAAGAAAAGAAAATTTAATTTTTTTGTGAATAGTAACGTATTCGTGAATAGTGCCATTAACGTGAATAGTGTCGTATACGTGAATAGTAATCCCGACATAAAAAAGGTAGAAATTTTATAAGAAAAATCATACTTCGTAAATAGTACCATATTCGTGAATAGTGTCGTATACGTAAATAGTGCCGTATACGTGGATAGTAACTCCGACATGAAAACGTAAAAAATTTCATAATAAAATTCATACCAATATTTTGGTGAAATGATATTGAAGAAAATAACATCATTTACTTGAAAAATAACATCCCTTATCTCAAAAAACAAGTACTTCTGACTAAAATATCAGATATAATGCTGAAAAAAACTTGCACTGCTTATCAACTCTCAAAGTATCTAAATACTCAAAAAATACGCTCGATATTATAGAGAGAAAACTTCTGATTCTAGTGTGTTTTTCAATTCTAAACTAAGCACCCTATTTATAGAAAAATGCTTAGAACGCCAAAGCAGAAAATTTAATAAAATATTATTATTTAAAAAAAAAATCACGCCCACATCCTTACCAATTCATCAGCCCACACAAGTGGGTCCCACCCATAAAAAAACATTTTTTTAAAAAAATATTTATAACCCCAAAAATCAATTTAGACCCAATATTCTGGAACTTCAATAATTCATAATAAATAGCCTTTTATTAGAAAAATACGAATTTTATGTCCATTCCATAGGAAATTTAATTCTTTACAACTTTGTAGAAGAAAGTTTTTCTAAATTTCGAACGAAAAATGACCCAATTTTACATACGGATGAATTTGCAGGCTATAATCAAACTTCAGTCAAAAACGGTGCCCACCAACATATTTAACATATTTTTTGTAACAAAAATATTTCGGACTCAATGTGCTCTCTTTCTCCTCATTTTATTCACATATCGTGCATTCATTGTAAAAATATCACCATTATTATATTATTACATCATACACGTATAATATAATATTACAATAATATATTTGAATGAATTATTTTATCGAAGAAGATAAACTATCAACTCTCAATAATTGTCTCTTTAAAAATTCCTTCATTAAATAAATATTTTCTTATCATTTTTATCAATAATTAATTATTCACAAATAATATTACAGAATCACAATAATGACAACCAGGTCGTTCCCAGAAAAGAGGGGGCTTTCCGATAAGGATTTCTCCTTACTGGCGCGCAATTAGATTAACTAACCCCTTTCCTAGACAGAACTTCCTAGACATTGCCAATAATGTTGTCTAATAATATTATTCAAATAATATAAATTATTGATTTGATAATGTAAAATATTTTGCAGTGATAATTATTGAAACAACAATAATATAAAATACTGTGTAATACCGTGTGCTACTGTGCAAGCGTATTACTTTATTTTAACCACCGAGTATTTCAACAGTTCTAACGATAACGGTTAAGCCGTTATTTTTAAAAAACTCATTCTTGTCGTTTTCTTCATCCGACAGTTTTTCGTTATGAGGCCCACAAATGGTTGCGCCATCGTACGAATATTCTCCGATAACAAGAATATTCTACAACCAAACGAATATTCCCCGATAACAAGAATATTTTATAACCACTTGCTTATTTTGAAATATCTGCGCATATTACCCATAACTTTTCACATTCATCAATTCATCCCCTTACTATTTCAAAATAATATATAGAGGAAATTCAATTTTCATTCATAAAAAGTTGGGGTCTTACATTCACCTTGATAATAGACCCATACTAGCCTTTCTAGGAAATTTCTATATTTATGTAATTGTTATACCCCAGAGTTGTTTCAGTGAACAATCCCTGTTGCACACTACTTTTGTATTTTATAATTTTGTTCATTTCTAATTGCAGTCAATCATTAACTTATGATTAACCAGTTTATCCCTAAAATTACATTAAATTTTCTTAACTAAAAATTTATGTCCTTTACTCACTATACAATAATTTTTTTTATTTTTTTAACGAAAACTATTTCTTTGTGAAAAGTTTATATATTTATGTCTTCACATGACATCTTTTTATGTTTTTAGAAAAACCAAAAGATGTGAACGAACAATTCGTAACAAAGTCAAATATCACTTGAGTATTTAAAATATCGATTTAGGATAATACCTGTTACCACGTCTTGTGCAATAGCATCCCTCATCGTCATGTTAAAGGTTCTAACGCTTTTGGACGACTCTGACCAACCTCTCCTACTACTACTGATTTGAAGTTTTGTTTTCCCTCTATGTTCGAATTTCTAGGTTTTGGACAAAATTTAGCAATGTGTCCCTTCACCCCACAATTGAAACATGTGATTCTATTCTTATTACTATTCCTCTTTTGTGGACACCAGCTTGAGTAATGTCCATCCTTCCCACAAGTAAAACACTTAGTCCCACTAAAATAACATACTCCGCCGTGATTCTTTCCACAAGTTCGACAACTTTCATTCATTTGACTGGTGTTGTTATTTCCTTCTTGGTTGACTTTGTTGCTGAAATTATTGCCCCCTTTCCCAGAGTTATTAGGAAAAGTGCCATTGCACTTCCTTTTGTTATTTCTCCTCCTTTGACATTTCCTTAATGCTTCATTCTCTAGTTTATCATTCCCTTTAAACTTAGGTGGTCCGGTTAACTTAAAGTTTAAGGTAATATTTAGAGTATTAGGTTCAGCTTGTGGTGGATTCTCGGACCTCCCCTGTAAAGCTCCTAACAAAATATTTACCAACTGTTGGGTTGAGTTTGGCTCTAATTGTTCCACGTCTATCTCTGATTGTGATCTTCTGTGTGTTACAATATAACTAAGTATAAATACAAGTACAACAAGTAATTCGGTTAAACGAACAGAATTTGTACGTCACATACTTGACTAGTGTTTTATATATTATCACTAGCTTTCCTGAAGAACACATTGAGAATACTATAAATTTATAAGTTACAGTTCATCTTATAGTTGCCGCTATATATATTACATATCTCTTTATTATAGTCAAAAGTTAGAATTTACTATTATTCCTTAACTTATACCAAAGTTTGGAACTTACATACTACACAGAGATGTATATCCATATATATTCATTCATAAGATATTATCATATATTCTTTATTATTCACATTATTACCAAATTTCTAATACTCAAACTTCATCTTATGTATTTTTACTTCTTTCACCTGCCTCCTCACTAGAACAATACCTTTTGCCTTTTCTATATACGTTTGTATGAATCTTCCCATAGTTCTTCTATTTTCCTTTGTTTACTTTCTGAACTTCCTAGATCACTGTTATTCCATATTTTCTTTCCCCTCATTACTCTGAGTTTTACATTGTATTTCAAATCTCATCTCCTTAACCCATTTTCTAAACATGGCATGCTTTTCAGTTTCTTTTTTTTCTGTTGTCCCCCTTCTAGTTTTATATAAGCCCAATTGGGATTTGAGTCTCCCACTTCACTTAGCTCCAACTCCGATAATCTTCATGAGCACTCTCTAAATCTACCATAGGTTTGTCTTCTATAGCTTCAAATATTTTTATAAGCTACTTCAGTTGGCACTTCTCCTATCCTACCCTCTGGATCAGTCTCTATTGACCCAACTGATTCTGGTTTAGATACCAACTCAAATGGAACGACCAATTCCTCACTCACTTATGTGAATATCCTTAAATTCTTAATTTTCGATCAACTATATTAACTTGATTAGCACCTAATATACAATGTATACACATAGCAAACAATATTTTTTTTAACTTAGTTTTTATCTTATTTTATGATGAATTTCCTAAATTTATCTCCTATAAACTCTTTTTGAGTTTATGTTTTCACTAACTTTTCTACTACTCTTATTCCTCTAAGGTGTCCTCACCTAAGGTTTCTAACCTATAGCTCTGATACCAAATTGTGACGCCCCCAAATTCTCTACACTCCCTGTAGCAGAATTGGTGCTCACGTAAATATTTCATAAGATAATAATTCCTATCAACCCAAGATTCACAGTATTCCATAATGAATAGTAGTTCTCGTCAGAACATTTACTATATTGGGATACCCTCACTTGGATGAATATGTTTATAATTTCTCGGATATTTCTTTCATATCAATAATTTCTATCTATCTGACATTCGCAGTATTAATGTTAGGGTTGTTCCCATCCCAAAGAAAGGCGTATGTTTTACTTGTGGATCAGTGAATCATCAGGCAAAAGATTGTCCAAGGTAAAAAATCGGTGGAAAAATTAGTGGCAATTCTACACTTGCCAAATATGTAAATATGTAAGATTATATATTTAGTGAAGGTAGTAATAAAGAGTTATATGTACTTTTGGTGTAATAGTGATTCCGGGGACAGAATCTTTATAAGGGGGGAAGAATGTGACAACCCAAAAATTTATAAGGTTTTGAATGATTTAAATAAAGGATAAAGAATAAAACCTAGATAGAAATTTTAGGATTTATTTAAAAATTTTAAGAAGAACCTATATGGTTTACTAATTAAATAAGAATAGAGAAAATATGGGTTACAAAATTCCAGAACCTTAAAAATGAATTTATATGAATGAATATTAAGGATAAGGTACTACGATACTTATAAATTTAATGCGAACTGAATAGTGTAAGAAGTTTTATATATTATCATTATTATTATCAGTAATATTTTGAGCATGCGTGATATAAATTTAGCTAGTTAGTCAATTTATTTATTGACTAAGAAATGTCAAGGAGGTAAAGGTGAATAGCGAATCAAAACCTAATTTAAATAAGGCTTTGTATATTAATACAGTTATTATTATGATTATATTTAAGATTATGTGTATGTACATTATGTGATTAATATTAAGTATTGATTAGATGAAATGCAATTATGTAAACTTAATTAAGAAACCCTAATGTTTAATTAGGAAATCCTAATGTGCAGTTAGAATCCCAAATGTTCATTTAGCAACCCTAATCCTAATTTGCAAAATCTAATGCTAATTAGCAAATCTTAATGGTTAAATTTAAGAAAAATATGTGAAATGACTAAACTACCCTTAAAATTATTTGTGAAATGACCAAAATACCCTCGAAGCCACGTGAACTTAAATCAACCAATCAGAGAAGAGATGATGCAAGCATGACGCAAGCATGACATCATCCTTGAAGAAACACAGATGATGCAAGCATGATGTAAGCATGACATCAGCATTAAAAAACACAAAGATGATGTCATCATGATGATGTCATGATGATGTCACCGAGGGACTAAGGTGCAATTAATGAGGTACTAAAGTATAATTAACCTAGGTACCAAACTGTAATAAGTCGGGTGCAAATTGTAAAAAGTCGAGCCCCTAACGTGCAATTAACGAAATTATATTTTCCTATAAATAGCAAGCCATTTCTCTTCATTTTATAAAACCGAAATAGAGAGAGAAGAATTTTAGCTGCCATATAGAGAGAGAGGAGGGAGTTTTTGGTGAGTTTCAAGATTGCAAAGGACTAGTTAAAGCTTGCAACTTCAAGAGGTATTTACTCTAATGGGTATTATTTTCATTCTGCTTTATATATTTAGTAAAAATATAAATTTATACGCAGTTATAATGCTCAAATTATATTAAGTATATAGTACAAAAGTCCTATTTACAAGCAGTTATAATGTCATATTTATTTCTCTTATAAAGTAGAAAATATATTTTTATAAGCAGTTACTATGTCTGATTTTCTTCAAGTATTTATTAAGAATATTCATTTTATAAGCAGTTATAATGATGAAATTATCTCAAATAGAATAGTCGAATATTCATTTTATAAAGCAGTTATAATGCTCGATTTATTTCAAACATAGTAAACGAATATTCATTTTACAAGCAGTTATAATGCTCAATTTATTTTAAATATAATTGATGAATATTTATTTTGTAAATAATTATAATGCTAAAATTATTTCATGTATAGTACAATGAGTTTTATTTATAATTGGTTATATGGTTTACTAGTTATAAATAAAAATTTATAAATAAAAGAGTAAGTGTTATATCTAAAGTAGTATAGTTGTACTCTTTAATAGTTTATGTATAGTATCGGCTAAACAATTTCTTTAGGGAGCGGAGGTATATACGAACTAGCTACCGATCTAACTCGCTGTGTAAAAATAGTGTAGACGAGACGAAAAACTAGTTTGTTGGTTGTTTGTGGAAAACCACTCAGCATACTGTACTGAATACTGTTAGAGACTCGATGTGTGCTAAGTTTAGAATTGTGAATACGTATGGTGTTAAGGTATTATCTAATATTTGACTATGTGTTTAAATGTTAGATAGTTTACTTATAAAATAATAGTATTATGTGATAAAATATGTTATGCTAATTGAAAGATCAATCTTAATAATGATAGGTCTTTGTATTAGAGATTAAATTAGATTGCGTAGCAGTAATCGACGGTTCAGGCAAGTTTTCTAACTCAAACTTGAGCTATATTTTCAAAGCATGATCATGAATAATTATTGTTAATTATTCACATCCCTATTAATTATTGATTCGCACTTAGTGCATGTTGCATATGTTCATCAGATATGAAAGGCTGATCACCTTCATTATCCTAAGGTTCAGTTAAAGTTGTTCATGGTCCTTGTTGACATTAAACATTATTGGTTCAGTCATTCATTTATTAAAATTCTGATTCATGCTATTTCACAATTATTATATTGTTAAAAATTTTAAAACTTATTCTTTCTTTCAATCATGATATATCTTCATTGTATTTAAACTTGTTGGGCAAATTAGTTGCTCACCCTGCTATATCATGATAACAAATTTCAGATTAAGACGAAGGCTCGATGAAAGACAGAGGCAAAGGCAATTTCCAAGAGTAGATTATTACGCATTTATAACTATTTAGTTATCATATGCAAGTGATGTTGTAACCTTTTTAGTTACTTAAGGTATGTATTCAGTTAAGGTTAACAGACCTTGGAAAATGTTATAGAATCATGTGAAATAAACAATATATATTTATATATTCCGCATTAGATGATAGAATATGTATGATAATGAAGTACCGTAACGTACCAGATTTGAGGTTTAAGGGACCCGGATTGGGAGCGTTACAGGTTGGTATCAGAGCTTTAGGTTATAAACCGTAGGGTGGGTTACCTTAGGCTATAACTGCAGAGATGAGGATAATGAATAAACTCAAATAGAGTTTATGTGACAGCCCCAAATGTAGCGCCCCCAAATTCGGGTCCCCAGAACCTCGGACCTGGTACGTTACAATACATCATTTCTATAACTATTGCGAAAGATATAAACATAAATTATTTATACAATAACTTTTACAACATAATTCCCAAGGTCAGTAACGTTAACTTAATTCCTGCATTCAATATCCTACACGACATACAATGTCATTTGTATCCTATACTATTACCATTTTAACCGTATAATAATTTCATCCTGGAACTTGTCTTTGCCTTTGACTGTGTCCGAAGTTTCTTCTTTAATCTAAAATGTTTATCATGATATAGCAAGGGTGAGCAACAAGTTTGCCCAGCAAGTTTAAGTTCAAATAAAGACATATCATGATTAAAAAGAATAATAAGCTGACAAACTTTCAACAATATAAGAATTATGAAAGAACATGAATCAATAATGCTGAATAGCCAACAATGAACATGAATATAGTCAACTGAACAATATGGTAATGAAGGTGATCAGCCTTTCATACATGATGAATATATACAATATACACAACGTGCGAATCAATAATCAGTATAGATATGAATAATCAACAATAATTATTCACGAACATGCTTTACAATAACAACTCGAGTTCGAGTTAGGAAACTTGCCTGTATCGTTGATTACTGCTACGCAATCTAATTTAATCGCTTTATTGTAAAGACCTATCAGTTATAAGATATATCTTTCAATTAACATGACATAGTTTATAAGTAAACTATCTAACATTTAAACATATAGTCAAATATTAGATATCCTTAACACTATATATATGCACAAGTCTAAACCTAGCACACATCGAGTCTTTAATAATATTCAATATAGTATACTGAGTGGTTTCCCACAAACAACTACCAAATTAGTTTTCGTCTCGTCTACACTATTTTCTCAGTGAGATAGATCGGTTACTAATTCGTAGATACCTTCCCCATATGAAGGAGTCATTTAGCCCAGCTACTATACATCAACCATTAAAGGATACGATTGTACTACCTTAGTCTTAACACTTACTTTATCATATAACTTGTGAATTAACACTTTATCTTTTATTTCATAAGTCTTTCTTTATAATCTAGTAAGCCGAATACCTAATCCAGCAACCTGAATTCAGACTGAATTTTAATTTAGTAAATTATTTTCCAATCCAGCAGACTGGATTCAACTGACCTCCAATCCAGCAAGCCTGAATTCAACTGACATCCAATCCAGCAAGCCTGGATTCAACTAACCTCCAACCCAGCAGGCCTGGATTCAACTGACATCCAATCCAGCAACCTGATGACCAACCAATAAACTAGATTGCAATCCAGCAAGCTGGATTTCCCCTTTTTAACCAAATCATCTTATTATTTTTTTTTTATATTTTGTCCAAACATAAATACATGTATTCCATACACAAAAATAATTTTTCAAGAATTTTTCAACTTCCTTAAGTATTTTTCAAAAATCCATTTCTAGTTAGTTCCTTAAGAAATTTGCTACATCGTGCTTAACTCCAGAAATTCCCAACTCTTGGCGGGATCTTATACGTATTAACTTGAGCCTCCAGTTTAAATTTTGTGGCCATCAGAGTTATACAACTCCGGTTATAGCTATTTTTGTCAAAAAAATGCAAATATTGAAATAGTCATAACTTGCTCAATTTAATTCGGAATGAGCTCATTTTTGGACACAAGCTACTTTATAACATATATTTTTATGTCCCAAAATATTAGAATTTATTTCATAAATTAAGTGGATGAAACAGCCCTTACAATTTCTGGACAGATTGCTTTTCTTCATTTTCAGATTTTACGTCCTTTGCTAATTTCAATCCACACGAAAATTTATAACTCCTTTTTCAGCACTTGAAAAAGTTAGAAGACTTATAGATCTAACTCTAAAAATTAACCACACTCAAAAATTCGAAACACAATGAGATATGGTCATTTGAATTTCAGGTTACGTTTTCTCAAAAATCTGATTTTAAAACTTTTGTGTTTTCTAAGAACTTTTCTTAGATCTCTTGATTAACCAAACATTAAACATCATAAACCATTATAATACATACTAATACACATTAAGATCAAGGATCTACCATGATCCATGATATATTTCATTAAAACTTTACCAAACCCAAGCAAAACATAATTTAGGCTAGGAAAATCAAGATTTTCTAACTTTTAAAACATAGTTTCTTTTTTCTTGTTTTTGATCTAACTTTTGATCATCAAAAGTGATAGATCTAAACATAACACACTTATTAATACATAGATTTAAGGTTTTGAAGTTTGAAATTATAGATCCATATTTTGATTGAAAATAATCAAACATAAATTATATAAGCTATATAGGATTTATACCTAGCTTGTGTGCTTCTTCTTCTCCTCCCTTGCTTTCCTCCCATGGAGGTTCTTTCTCCCTCCTCTCCTCCATTTGGAGCTGCCAAATCCCTCTTCTTTCTCCCTCTTTCTTGTTCGAATACCCCCCTTTCTCTATATAGCTTTTGTTTTAATTTAGCTTACTAACTTAGAAATGAAATGAGAGAAAAAGTGGATAACTTTAGTGCTAGAAAATTATATTAGATATAATAGATATATCTATCATCTTTATCCGCATTCATGATCCTTCTCTCTTTCTCATTATTAAGTGGTTACTTGCACACTTAGTGAAAGAAGTGGGTGGAATAAACAAGTGACACTTGTTGGACAATTGATGAGTGTTGGTAAGGAGTTGGTAATTGCAATCATCATATACATCCCCTCCTTCTCTTCCTTGTTTGGCCAGCCACATAGCCCCTTTTCTTCCAACTTTTGTTTTAGTTTTAATGTTTATATTTGGCTTTATTAAATGCCTAACATGTCCCTCCTCAATTGGTTAATCTTGGGCCATTTTATTTAATGTTTTGGGCTACCAATTAATTAGCTTGGCTCATGTAAATAATCATAGTCCATTAACTTTAATTCTATCTCTAATTATTTAATTAGGGTTTCTATTCACTCAATTGTAAATCAAATCCTTACTCATGCACACTTAATTACTTAACCCAATTAAACTTGGTTTAATAAAATTAATTAATAAATTGAGATAATAAAATAAATCTTTTAGTGTTAGTTAATATGTTAAATACTAACATCCTTTTCTATTATAACCCTTAGGTTATTTAAATTTCCATACCTAATATATATATATATATATATATATATATATATTAGCTTACATTAGTTTTTTTTTATTTTCTTATTATATAATAAACAAATATAAGCAATCAAATATTATACGTACACATACCAAATAATTTAATACTTTGAAAAATATCCCACAAATCTCATACTATATTTATTCTTATCATCTCTCTTGCTAAAATATATATAGCACATCACTAAATATACATATATGTACCTATACATATACACATTTTAAGAATTCAAATCAAACCATATAGGTTCTTTAAAATTTTTAACTAAATCCTCAAATTTTCATCTAGGTTTTATTCTTTAACCTTTATTTAATCATTTAAAATCTTATAAATTTTTGGGTTGTCACATTCACCCCTTCTTCTAAGAATTTCATCCTCAAAATTACAGCCTACTAATCCCTACTCCTTTTATTCATCAAAACTAAGTTTTCAACTTAACGTTTATCTGATTTCATTCTCATTTAATGAATATATACTGCTTCCTTCTATAAAGAACTATTCTATCATCACATTCTACCCAGACTTCTCTCCAAGGAGTTAAATAACTTTTCATAAAATGTTGAGTGGCCATGAACTTTCATTTTTTAATTTCAAAAAAGTTTAAACAGAAATTCATCTGTAAACCGCTCTGTTCTTACGGACACATTGGGTGATCAGCCTGTATGCCCTACATTGATCAGATGCTACATGCTGGAACGACATTCGCGTTCCACATCACTGCCATTCGGCATAATTTGAACGACATTTGCGTTCATCATCACCGCCTTTGGCACAAAAATATTTCCCAATTTAGGGATTTTCATACTCAGCCTGGAGTCCGAATCAAAACAATATGGTTCGGGATAAGTTCTCAAAGAGATACTTGAATTTTCATAAACATTGTCTAGCTGAATCAAATAGCTTTAGACATATACCAATAATTCGAATATCAATCAAAACATGTGTCTGGCAAAATTTAATTGGCACTTGACTTTTCTTTAAAATTCTAAAAATTATTTTATGATGTCATTATACCGCACTGTATTTACAGTCTGTTGAAGATTCTGTCATTTTTGTGACTTTGTCATACAACAATATATCATAGTGGGTTGACGATCTTTAGATCACATCCAACACTAGGCAATACTGCATTAATGACTCCATCGTTTTTATCATCCTTGCATCAGATTCTATGATGCATTGATGATATATAAAATATATTTTGATATTTTAAATAATTTTTTGTCTAGCCGAAACAATTAGCGTACACTCTTCTTTAAACAGTTCAAAACTATTAAAAATCATTTTTAGAATTATCATGTCGCAACAGGTAACGATGTGTCAGGGTTCCGAAGTCCACACATACACAATTGTAACCATGTTTTGAAGATAACCAAAAATTCATTTTTGCTATTATCATGCTGCAACAGGTAACGATGTGATAATGGCTTAAAGTCCATCTCCACACCCTTGTCACCATGTTGTGAAGATAACAAAAATTCATTTTATTTTGAAAAAGGCACATCAGTGCGAATTTAGCTTGATGTCAAAAATTTTGAAGTCTAGCACAGCTAGAAAATTTGGAATACCTATGCTTCCACCATCAACTTCAATTCTTCTAATGATCAATAGCTTAATAATTCTATCTATTTCTATTATCCTTAATCCTTCATTCATAATTTTTCTATACCCCCGTATAGTTTATCAAACATACCACACGTTATGAGTTCAGGAACTTACCACAATCATATAGGTTTTGAAACTTATCTTAGTCAAACCAAACTCGTCCATTCGCTGAGGGGTTCCACCATATGATTATGAGTCACAAACTTATCATACGTATGAGTTTAAAGAACTCGCACCTAATCTTATATTCTCTACCTATCCGTTATACACATGAGAAAAGAATCACCTTCTCCTCATACATATAGCGAATAGCGCGACACTGACATTTCAATAATTATCAATGTGATAAACTAAGTAGTTGTTAGACCAAGCACAAAACCCCAGCCTATACAAAGGTTTGTACAACTCAGCTATCACATGAGTCCTCAATTGAAATCCCACATAATTCTAGCTCCCTCAATACTCGATACGAATTTCATTTAATCCGTATCTACAATTCACAACTCTTTCCTAAGTTTTAATAGTACAATTTTATAGTACCACTGTCATACAGCAATCCTGCTATAAAGTTTTCAATCATTTGATTGATCATCTGTCCTCTTATGACCTCATCAGATCACATTGTAATCTGATATTATAATCGTATTATATTACGATTCTTTCCTATCTTATGATCGTTTTGTTTTACGATCTTGTTTTCCTTTATACTTTTAGTCTTTTAGAATCTATCTATTCATTACTACTGTTCATCTTTATTATCAGAGCTAGGTAACTCTGGATCTTTATTACTTGTCATGATTCTTCTTTGAATCTTATTGACTTATTAATATCTTGCCCAAATTCATCGCATAGAACTTAAACTATATTTGAGTTTATTCCTATTCCTCATTTTTGCGGTTGTAGCCTAAGGTAACCCTACCTAAGGTTTATAACCTACAGCTCTGATACCAAATGTAGCGCCCCCAAATCTGGGTCCCCAGAACCTCGAACCTGGTACGTTACGATACATCATTTCTATAACTATTACAAAAGATATAAACATAAATTATTTATACAATAACTTTTACAACATAATTCCCAAGGTCAGTAACGTTAACTTAATTCCTGCATTCAATATCCTACACGACATACAATGTCATTTGTATCATATGCTATTACTATTTTAACCGTATAATAATTCTATTCTGGAACTTGTCTTTGCCTTTGATTGTGTTCGAAGTTTCTTCTTTAATCTGAAATATTTATCATGATATAGCAAGGGCGAGCAACAAGTTTGCCCAGCAAGTTTAAGTTCAAATGAAGATATATCATGATTAAAAAGAATAATAAGCTGACAAACTTTAAACAATATAAGAATTATGAAAGAACATGAATCAATAATGCTGAATAGCCAACAATGAACATGAATATAGTCAACTGAACAATATGGTAATGAAGGTGATCAGCCTTTCATACATGATGAATATATACAATATACACAACGTGCGAATCAATAATCAGTATAGATATGAATAATCAACAATAATTATTCACGAACATGCTTTACAATAACAACTCGAGTTCGAGTTAGGAAACTTGCCTGTATCGTTGATTACTGCTACGCAATCTAATTTAATTGCTTTATTGTAAAGACCTATCAGTTATAAGATATATCTTTCAATTAGCATGACATACTTTATAAATAAACTATCTAACATTTAAACATATAGTCAAATATTAGATATCCTTAACACTATACATATACACAAGTCTAAACCTAGCACACATCGAGTCTTTAATAATATTCAACATAGTATACTGAGTGGTTTCCCATAAATAACTAACAAATTAGTTTTCATCTCGTCTACACTATTTTCTCAGTGAGTTAGATCAGTTATTATTCGTAGATACCTTCCCCATATAAAGGAGTCGTTTGGCCCAGCAACTATACATCAACCATTAAAGAGTACGATTGTACTACCTTAGTATTAACACTTACTTTATCATATAACTTGTGAATTAAAACTTAATCTTTCATTTTATAAGTCTTTCTTTATAATATAGTAAGCCGAATACCTAATCCAGCAACCTGGATTCAGACTGAATTTCAATTTAGTAAATTATTTTCCAATCTAGCAGACTGGATTCAACTGACCTCCAATCCAGCAAGCCTGGATTCAGCTGGCATCCAATCTAGCAAGCCTGGATTCAACTAAACTCCAACCCAGCAGGCCTGGATTCAACTGACATCCAATCCAGCAACCTGATGACCTACCAATAAACTAGATTGCAATCCAGCAAGCTGGATTCCCCCTTTTTAACCAAATCATCTTATTATTTTTTTATTTTTTGTCCAAACATATATTCATGTATTCCATACACAAAAATAATTTTTCAGGAATTTTTCAACTTCCTTTAGTATTTTTCAAAAATCCATTTCTAGTTAGTTCCTTAAGAAATTTGCTACATCGTGCTTAACTCCAAAAAATTCCAACTCTTGGCGGGATCTTATACCTATTAACGTGAGTCTCCAGTTTAAATTTCGTGGCCATCGGAGTTATACAACTCCGATTATAGCGATTTTTATCGGAAAAACACAAATATTAAAATAGTCATAACTTGCTCAATTTAATTCGGAATGAGCTCATTTTTGGACACAAGCTACTTTATAACATATATTTTAATGTCCCATAATATTGGAATTTATTTCATAAATTAAGTGGACAAAATTGCCCTTACAATTTCCAGACAGATTGCTTTTCTTCATTTTTAGATTTTACGTCCTTTGCTAATTTCAGTCCACACGAAAATTTATAACTCCTTTTTCAGTGATTCCACCTGAAAGAGTTAGAAGACTTATAGATCTAACTCTAGAAGTTAACCATACTCAAAAATTCGAAACACAATGAGATATGGTCATTTGAATTTTAGGTTACGTTTTCTCAAAAATCTGATTTTAAAACTTTTGTGTTTTCTACGAAATCTTCCTAGATCTCTTGATTAACCAAATATTAAACATCATAAACCATTATAATACATACTAATACACCTTAAGATCAAGGATCTACCATGATCCATGATATATTTCATTAAAACTTCACCAAACCCAACCAAAACATAATTTAGGCTAGGAAAATCAAGATTTTCTAACTTTTAAAACATAGTTTCCTTTTTCTTGTTTTTGATCTAACTTTTGATCATCAAAAGTGATAGATCCTAAACATAACACACTTATTAATACATAGATCTAAGGTTTTGGAGTTTTGAAATCATAGATCCATGTTTTGATTGAAAATAATCAAACATAAATTATATAAGCTATATAGGATTTATACCTAGTTTGTGTGCTTCTTCTTGTCCTCCGTTGCTTTCCTCCCATGGAGGTTATTTCTCCCTCCTCTCCTCCCTTTGGAGATGCCAAAATCCCTCTTCTTTCTCTCCCTTTCTTGTCCGAATACCACCCCCCTTTCTCTATCTAGCTTTTGTTTTAATTTAGCTTACTAACCTAGAAATGAAATGAGAGAAAAAGAGGATAACTTTATTGCTAGCAAATTATATTAGATATAATATATATATATATATATATATATATATCATCTTTATCTGCATTCATATTCCTTCTCTCTTTCTCATTATTAAGTGGTTATTTGCACACTTGGTGAAAGAAGTGGATGGAATAAACAAGTGACACATGTTGGACAATTGATGGGAGTTGGTAAGGAGTTGGTAATTGCAATCATCATATACATCCCCTCCTTCTCTTCCTTGTTTGGCCGGCCA
The DNA here is from genome assembly GCA_020205555.1 of Panax stipuleanatus. Taxonomy (NCBI): domain Eukaryota; kingdom Viridiplantae; phylum Streptophyta; class Magnoliopsida; order Apiales; family Araliaceae; genus Panax; species Panax stipuleanatus. The sequence continues at coordinate 79,765,757 of CM035120.1, read as the reverse complement.
CATAGCCCCTTTTCTTCCAACTTTTGTTTTAGTTTTCATGTTTATATTTAGGTTTATTAAATGCCTAACATGTCCCTCCTCAATTGGTTAATCTTGGGCCGTTTTATTTAGAGTCCTTTACAGAACTATACAACAATTAGAAAGTAATTACACTATTAGTGCAGCCACAAAATAATTACAAAAAAAGTGCAACAAATTCAAACCATTCAATTTCACATTAATAAGGAACCTAAAATCAAGGAGAATTAATAATTCAAATTCAAATCTTTTGGATCTAACAATAATTTCAAATCCATAATTCAAAATTCAAATCAAAATGAGGAAATTAAAAATAAAAAATTATGAAGGAGTTACTGTTCATCATCCTCCTCCCCCCGCCTCCCCTTCATAATTCTCTTCATCATCCTCCTCCGCTGCGAATATCCAGAAGTCCTTGGTTGCGCCGCCGCTATATCGCCGGAGTTGTTGTTCTGATTTTTTTTTTACGATTTGGTTACCCACAAAAACTAAAATGGTTACCTTTATACGAAGTTTGGCTACAAACTGCATCACATTTAAAATAAAATTGGTAATCAAATAAAACTGAATTGGTTACCTTATCGAAAGGTTTGGCAACCAACTGCATGAAGTTTGGTTACCAACTACATCACATTAAAAATAAATTGGTAACCTAATAAAACTGAATTGGTTACCTTCATACCAAGGTAACCAAACCTTCATACCAAGGTAACTAAACCTTCATACCAAGGTAACCGAACCTTTATATTAAGGTAACCTTCATATTAAGGTTCGGTTACCTTGGTATAAAGGTTTGGTTACCTTGGTATGAATGTTTGGTTACCTTGGTATGAATGTTTGGTTACCTTGGTTTGAATATTTGGTTACCTTGGTATGAAGGTTTGGTTACCTTGGTATGAAGGTTTGGTTACCAACGTATGAAGGTTTGGTTACCGGTGGAGGTGGAGAATGAACCGATGGTGGAGGGGAGGCAACGAGTGGTGGAGAGGACTGAACTGGTGGTGGTGGAGATTTAATCGGAGGCGGTGGTGATTGAACTGGTGACGGGGGAGGGGATTGAACTGGTGGAGATTTATCTCGTTCGTCGTGGAAGAGGAGAAAGGTGGGAGGGAGGAGGGGGAGGCGGAGGGAGGGGAGGGGAGGGGGGGGGGCAGGGGGTGGGAGGATGAGAAAGGGGGAGGAGGGGGTGGGGCATGGGAGGGGGTGGGGCGGAGGGAGGAGGGGGAGGGCGGTGGGAGGGGGTGGGGCATGGGAGGGGGGAGGAGGTGGTGATTGAACTGGTGACAGGGGAGGGGATTGCAGTGGTGTTGAAATGGAGTGGGAGAGAATCGTGGGAGAGATAATAAAATAATAATTAACGGGAAGAGATAAGGGAGAGAATCGTGGGCCATAATTAAATGGATAAGAATGCACTATTTTTGTAAATTAAATATTGCATATGCACTAATTTTGTAAATATTTTATTTATGCACTTTTTTTATAATATTTTATTCAAATGTACTATAATATGTAATTAATCCATTTATTTAATGTTTTGGGCTACCAATTAATTAGCTTGGGCCATGTAAATAACCATAGTCCAATTAACTTTAATTCTATCCTACCCTAATTATTTAATTAGGGTTTCTATTCACTTAATTGTAAATCAAATCCTTACTTATGCACACTTAATTACTTAACCCAATTAGACTTGCTTTAATAAAATTAATTAATAAATTGAGATAATAAAATAAATCTCTTAGTGTTAGTTAATATGTTAAATACTAACATCTTTTCCTATTATAACCCTTAGGTTATTTAAATTTTCTTACCTAATATATATATATATATATATATATATATATATATTAGGTTACATTAGTTTCTTTTATTTGCTTATTATATAATAAACAAATATAAGCAATCAAATATTATGCGTACACATACCAAATAATTTAATACTTTGAGGAATGTCCCACAAATCTCATACTATATTTATTCTAATCATTCCTCTTGCTAAAATATATATAGCACATCACTAAATATACATATCTGTGTTGGGTGTACGTAACGCAATCTTGCAATCAAATCACATAAATAGGGCGGAAGCGCGAAACATAGGTTTTTAAAAATTTATACAAACCCATAACCATGGTCATGCTTTGTGTTAGTTATCAATAACAGAAAATAGAGAACATGGAATTATACCTTTGAAGATCCAAGCTTCCTCAGGTACGAGTTCTACTCCTTTGATTCCTTTGATTCCTCTGTAGTGGCTCCTTCCCTTGATCAATGTCAGCCACCCAAATGTTTGGCCTCTAACGGTGATCCACCAAAGAAGATGAAGAACTCAGGAAGATGGGTTATTGGTTTAACCCTTGTTTCTATCTCTATAGAATATGTGTACTCCCAACCTTTAAAAAAATTTACGTACCTTATTTCTGATATAAGACTCTCTTATATAGATATTAGGTTAACCCTCCTAATCCAATTAGAATAGGGTTTTATTTAATTAATTAATTAAACACTTTTAATTAATTTATATCCTAATCTTATTAGGATTGAGAGAGAGTACTGATATTATATTAATTCATAAACTCCTTTAGAATTAAAATAATAATAATAATATTAATATTAATAAGACTCCTCTTATTAATTTATATTTAATATTTCTAAAATATTAAATAATAAACATTAAGCTATTTAATTTATTCTATCACCATAGATTAAATTAATTACACTTAATGCATTATTACTATCATGCCATTTTCTTCTTAAATAATTCTTCTTCCTTTTATGGTGTGACCCTTTAGGTTCTCCATATTAAACCGGTTGTGAATAAATCAATTAAAATAATTCTAATCTTATTTAAATAAATAAATTAAACTAATAATCTATTTAAATAAATAGCATTTATTCTACAATAGGGATAAACCTCCCTAGCGATCAACGACTTTTCAGATAATATAGATTTTAACATTAATCATAAAAGAACCTGTGAGTTAACAGTTACCGTACAATTCAATCCTTCCACCATACAATGTCCCAATTAAATATAAGACATGAATTTACTGTCAAGTCTTAATTTATTTAATCATATATATTTCGATTAGAAAACGCACAACTCTAAATAATGCAAATTAGAAACCTCTTTCTAATTTCATTCCACCTTGGCCAAGGTTTCCTGGGTTGTCATTTAACGAATCACATAGGGACATATCTCCTCTTTTACTAGAGGTGGTAGATTCTTTATTGATCATACATTATCTCCATATACAACTCATTTTACCCAATCATACCCTATATATGCCTTAAAAGGCCTTAAGGAATAAGTCAAAGTATAATTTGTTACATACAAGATACTATAATGATCTCAAGTCCAAGGATCACTTGTACTACTATCACATTAGGAATTCCTATTGACAGGCGAGTAAAACTCCATTAGGTATTCCATAGCGAGTCACGTTCAGTGAACTTATTCTCAAATAAGCACCTACATACTTGCTTTAGTGTCTCCACACAAATGACCATGAGATCAGTCATCCTCATCCAATGAGCAAGCAACATATGTACCAATCTATCCGGATTTACTAATCCCCATTTTAGAAATCCCACGATTGAGAACTATTTTAGTTTTTAAGCTTTCTAAGAATTTAGATCTCATTAGCATGATCTCATCATGATTCTAAAAGCATTGCATTAAAACTATGGGTTATTTATATATTATAAAAAACAGCACCATGTAGATAATTAAATGCCTTAAATTAATATTTTATTAATAAATAAATAAGATTGTTTACAAGCACATATCATCATATATGATTGGCTTGTATGCACACTACTATCAATCTCCCACTTGCACTAAAGCCAATCGCCATGGTATCTCATACCCATCTTTTTTAAGTGACGATCAAACTGCTGTTGTGTTAGAGCTTTAGTAAATGGATCTGCAATGTTATCTTGAGAGTCTACATGCTCCAAGGTGATGTCTCCTCTTTCAATGATCTCCCTGATCAAGTGAAATCGCCGCAACACATGTTTGGATTTCTGATGAGACCTGGGTTCCTTAGCCTGTGCAACCGCTCCGGTGTTGTCACGGTATATGGGAACTGCTTCTCCAATACTAGGAACCACACCAAGTTCAGTTATAAACTTCTTCATCCAAACAGCTTCCTTTGCAGCTTCACTTGCAGCTATATACTCTGCCTCTGTCATTGAATCAGCAATTATTTGCTGTTTGGAACTCTTCCAACTCACTGCGCCTCCGTTCAAGGTAAACACATACCCTAAAACAGATTTACTATCATCTTGGTCTGTTTGAAAACTTGAGTCCGTGAATCCTTCGAGTTTTAATTTAGAACCACCGTAGACAAGAAAAATATCTTTAGTACTTCTCAAGTACTTTAGGATATTCTTCACTGCCTTCCAGTACTCTTCTCCTAAATTCGACTGGTATCTGCTCGTTACACTAAGTGCGTGAGCAACATCCGGTCTAGTACATATCATACCGTACATGATAGATTCTATTGTAGAAGCATAAGGGATCTTACTCATACGGTCTCTCTCCTCAGGTATCTTTGGGGCCTGTTTCTTGGAGAGATGTATTCCATGGCTCATCGGCATGAGACCTCTTTTGAAATCTTCCATGCTAAACCTCTTTAGCATCGTATCAATGTACGTTCCTTGGGATAAGCCGAGCATCCTTTTAGATCTATCTCTATAGATCTTTATCCCCAAAATCACCCAAGTCCTTCATGGAGAAGTTTTTAGATAACCAGATTTTAATTGATTGTAACATAGGAATGTCATTCCCTATCAGTAATATATCATCAACATATAATACAAGGAATGATACTGCGCTCCTACTAACCTTATTGTATACACATGGTTCATCCTCATTTTTGATAAAATCAAACTCTTTGATTGTCTCATCAAAACGAATGTTCCATCTACGAGAAGCTTGCTTCAATCCATAAATGGATCGTTGCAGCTTACAGACTTGATTTGTTCTAACTTTTAAAATAAATCCCTCTGGCTGTGTCATATACACATCCTCCTCAAGTTTTCTATTGAGGAAGGCCGTTTTCACGTCCATCTGCCAGATCTCATAGTCGTTATAAGCTGCAATCGCAAGCAAAATCCGAATGGACTTGAGCATGGCTACTGGTGAGAAGGTTTCATCATAGTCAACTCCTTGTCTTTGTTTGAAACCTTTTGCAAGCAGTCGGGCCTTATAGGCCTCTACCTTTCCGTCTGCTCCAGTCTTTCTCTTAAAAACCCATTTACACCCAATAGGCTTAATACCTTCAGGTGGTGAAACCAAAGTCCATACTTTATTTTCATACATGGAGTCCATTTCGAATTTCATGGCTTCAAGCCATTTCCCTGAGTCTTTATTACTCATAGCCTGTTCGTAATTCAATGGATCATCATCATTCATGATGTGTACCTCATCGTCATCCTCTATAACGAATCCATACCTCTCAGGTATCTTCGGTACTCTTCCAGATTTACGAACAGGGTGTGGTACAGTAGGTTCTTCTACTTGGTTAGGTACCTGACTTTGATCCGTGGTAATTTGTGGTTCTTGAACTTCTTCAAGATATATCTTACTCCCACTGACCCCTTCATGGATGAACTCTTTCTCCAAGAAAGTAGCATGTTTCGCAACAAACACCTTTTGATCAGTAGGATGATAGAAATAATACCCTACGGCTTCTTTAGGGTATCCCACAAATCTACACTTATCGGATTTAATCTGTAGCTTATCATTTTCAAACTTTTTGACATAAGCTGGACAACCCCAAGTCTTAACATGCTTAAGATTTGGTTTCCTCCCTTTCCACATCTCATATGGAGTCTTTGGGGCTGATTTGGTAGGTACCTTGTTAAGTAGGTATGCAGCCGTTTCTAGGGCATAACCCCAGAAGGAAATTGGAAGGTCGGTAAAACTCATCATGGATCGAACCATGTCCAACAGTGTTCGATTTCTCCTTTCAGATACTCCATTTAACTGTGGTGTACCTGGAGGAGTCCATTGTGAGATTATACCATTTTCTTTGAGACAATTGAGAAACTCACCGCTTAAGTATTCTCCACCCCGATCTGATCGAAGTATCTTAATACTCTTGCCCGTTTGTTTCTCTACTTCACTTCTAAACTCTTTGAACTTTTCAAATGATTCTGATTTGTATTTCATTAAATACACATATCCAAATCTTGAGTGATCATCAGTGAAAGTAATAAAATAAGAATACCCACCCCGTGCACTTGTTGTCATAGGTCCACAAACGTCTGTGTGAATCAATGCCAACAACTCTGTAACTCTTTCTCCTTTTTCACTAAAAGGAGATTTAGTCATTTTACCCATGAGACAAGATTCACAAGTTGGATATGATTCATAATTGGATAGCTCTAGGAGCCCATCCTTATGCAACTTGGATAATCTTATTTCATTGATATGACCGAGTCTACAGTGCCACATGTAGGTATAATTAATATCATCTCTTTTCCTTTTCTTAGGTTGTTCAATTTAAAATATATTTTCTTGCAAGTCAAGTATATAAAGCCCATTTCGTAAATTTTCAATATCATATAAAACATCGTCTTTATAAATGGAACAACCATTGTTCTTTATAATAACGTCAAAACCTTCCATATCCAATACAGAAATTGAAATAATATTTTTAATAATATTCCGAACATAATAACAGTTATTAAGATAAATAGACTTGCCCGAAGGCATTGCTAAATAATAAGTTCCTACAGCTAATACAGCAACCTTTGCTCCATTCTCCACTCGTAGGATCACCTCTTCATTGTTCAGCTTTCTACTGCTGACCAGTCCCTGCACAGTGTTACATATGTGAGACCCACAGCCGGTATCCAATACCCAAGTAGAATTATGACTTTCAGAAAAATTAATTTCAATCATAAACAAACCTTGATTGGAAGTCGAAGCTTCTTCAAGCTTCTTCTCTGCTAGAAACTTCTTGCAGTTCCTCTTCCAATGTCCCGACTCGTTGCAATGAAAGCACATTCCTTTAGCTGGTTCAGGTTTCTTTTGTTCCTTTTCTTTCCCCTTTCCCTTAGCCTTCTTGGATTTCTTCTTTTCAGAAGACACCTTAGCCTCTTCCTTTTATTGGAAGAATCCACCATCAAGACATGGTTCTTCTTGGATGAGAAGTGACCTTCTATAGTTTTTAGCATGTTAAGCAGCTCAGGCAAGCTGACATCTAGCTTATTCATGTGAAAATTAATCACAAACTGCGAGAAGGTCTCAGGGAGTGACTGCAAGACCAAGTTTTGACTCAACTCCCCATCCATGACGAACCCAAGCTGTCCAAGGCGTTCAATCAAATTGATTACCTTCAGAAAATGAGTCTCGACGGCAGTGCCCTCGGTCATCCGAGATCGGAAGAGCTCCTTAGATATTTTATATCTAGCAGTCTTACTCTGTTCACCATACAACTCCTTGAGGTGAAGCAGCATAGCAGGAGCATCCATATTTACGTGCTGACGCTAAAGCTCGTTATTCATGGATGCGAGCATGATGCATTGAGCCACAGATGCATCATCTTGCCACTTATTGAAAGCGGCAATCTCTTCCTTAGAGGCTGTTTCCGAAACAGATTCAGGGATAGTTGAATTTAGGACATAAGAAATCTTTTCAGCAGTGAGAACAATTCTCAGATTTCTTAGCCAGTCCTCATAATTCGGCCCGGTAAGCTTATTTGCATCAAGTATGCTTCGTAGTGAGATTAGTGATTTTGACATTTTTGAAATTCTGCATGTGAAAAGACAACATTTTTAGCAAACATTCATTTTATTAACTTTGCATACCAAAATAAATTTAGGTCTTTATTTTAAATTGGTATCTCCCACTATTTTCATCAAACTATATTACCCTCACTTATATAGTTCGGCAACATCTAATTAAAGATTTGCTAGTGAGATTAAGAATCCCATTTTAAATGTATATAACCTTGTGGATAGCACAACAAGCGATATACAAATAAATAGGTAGACAACTCTTGTCAATTACATCACTACGAAACTCCTTTTATTTTGCCTCTTAAATTATAATGGTCATGTGTGTGCACATCCGAACTAAAATGATTTAAGTTAAGTCCAGCCTAGCACTTCCATAAATTCAAAAAAAAAATATTTGTCCTTGTGGATAGCACAACAAGACTAGATCGTTCAATTTTCTTGATAAGCATCAAATGTGGTTAATTAACATCTTAAATACTCAATACTCGCCTTGTGGATAGCACAACAAACTCATATTAAATATTTAATACTCTATTAATTAATCATGCTAGAAGGCGACGTTCGATATTCCAAATATCATTTGAACGCTTCAGACTTAATATTATTTCTTTGAGGGGTTTGTTATTATTTGTCTCATCTTGTTTAGCGAGCATGCACATATATATATAAAATACGCGTCATTTTATTAAACATGCGAAGCATGTTTGTATTCAATATAATATATATAATATATAGCATGCAATATAGAATACTATATTCTACCCGGATTGATTATGGACTTTTATTCTAGTTTGGTTCACTAGAGCCACCAAGTGAACCAAAAGGTCAAACCTAGGAGTGCAAGAATTTAAATTTTAAATGTAACTATTACATTTAAACCCGGGCTCCATACAAACGGGTCTTCACGCGCTCCTTGCTCCTTGGTCTCTAGTTTCTTCAAGATAATTCTAACTATCTCTATTACATAAACTATTTATAATTAAATAGAAACCTTGATCAGCAGTCAAGGGGAAGTACATAGGAGGGAGATAGAATTTACACCGAGAATAAAACCAGAGAAGACGAGGTACGCAGACCCCATTTTATAAAACTCATACATTCAAGCATTCATCCAAAATAAAATCCAATCGCATTAGTCATAGTCCATAATCAATCCCTTTTATTAACATACATATCATCATACGTATCAATAAATTTTCATTCATCTTATGAATTATAAAACTATTCCATGTATAGATCGATGTCATTTAATGGACAAAAGTTTTGCTAAATTTTTATTTTGAAACAAAATAAACTCTTTTATTTTAATCAAAATAAATTCAAATTAAACTCCTTTAATTTTAGCAATCTGAAATTATATTTCAGATAAAATAAATATCTTTATTTTAAAACTTTATTAATTAAATAAACAGTTTACTTAATTAATGAAAATCAAATTTCAGGGCCTGTTTAGGAACCGGCGCAGCTGCGCCCAGAATGAACTGGGATGCTGCGCAGGTATCCTGAAACGCCAATTTTTGCAGACCGGCGCAGCTGCGCCAGTAATGAACTGGGCAGCTGCGCCATTCTTCGTAGAAACTTGCAGAAAACGATTTTGTCCAGAAAATTCGATCCAATTCTCACATCAATTCATACATGGAATCATAAAATTGATAATTAGCACAAAGTTAGGCTCTGATACAACTGTTGGGTTTGTACGTAAAGCAATCATGCAATCAAATCACATAAATAGGGCTGAAACGCGAAACATAGGTTTTCAAAAATTTATACAAACCCATAACCATGATCATGCTTTGTGTTAGTTATCAATAACAGAAAAGAGAGAACATGGAATTATACCTTTGAAGATCCAAGCTGCCTCAGGTACGAGTTCTACTCCTTTGATTCCTTTGATTCCTCTGTAGTGGCTCCTTCCCTTGATCAATGTCAGCCACCCAAATGTTTGGCCTCTAACGGTGATCCACCAAGGAAGATGAAGAACTCAGGAAGATAAGTTATTGGCTTAACCCTTGTTTCTATCTCTATAGAATATGTGTACTCCCAACCTTTGAAAAAATTCACATACCTTATTTCTGATATAAGACTCTCTTATATAGATATTAGGTTAACCCTCCTAATCCAATTAGAATAGGGTTTTATTTAATTAATTAATTAAACACTTTTAATTAATTTATATCCTAATCTTATTAGGATTGAGAGAGAGTACTGATATTATATTAATTCCTAAACTCCTTTAGAATTAAAATAATAATAATAATATTAATAAGACTCCTCTTATTAATTTATATTTAATATTTCTAAAATATTAAATAATAAACATTAAGCTATTTAATTTATTCTATCACCATAGATTAAATTAATTACACTTAATGCATTATTACTATCATGTCATTTTCTTCTTAAATAATTCTTCTTCCTTTTATGGTGTGACCCTTTAGGTTCTCCATATTAAACTGGTTGTGAATAAATCAATTAAAACAATTCTAATCTTATTTAAATAAATAAATTAAACTAATAATCTATTTAAATAAATAACATTTATTCTACAATAGGGATAAGCCTCCCTAGCGATCAACGACTTTCTAAATAATATAGATTTCAACATTAATCATAAAAGAACCTGTGAGTTAATAGTTATCGTACAATTCAATCCTTCCACCATACAATGTCCCAATTAAATATAAGACATGAATTTACTGTCAAGTCTTAATTTATTTAATCATATGTATTTCGATTAGAAAACGCACAACTCCAAATAATGCAAATTAGAAACCTCTTTCTAATTTCATTCCACCTTGGCCAAGGATTCCTGGGTTGTCATTTAACGAATCACATAGGACATATCTCCTCTTTTACTAGAGGTGGTAGATTCTTTATTGATCATACATTATCTCCATATGCAACTCATTATACCCAAGCATACCCTATATATGCCTTAAAAGGCCTTAAGGAATAAGTCAAAGTATAATTTGTTACATACAAGATACTATGATATTCTCAAGTCCAAGGATCACTTGTACTACTATCACATTAGGAATTCCTATTGACAGGCGAGTAAAACTCCATTAGGTATTCCATAGAGAGTCACGTTCAGTGAACTTATTCTCCAATAAGCACCTACATACTTGCTTTAGTGTCTCCACACAAATGACCATGAGATCAGTCATCCTCATCCAATAAGCAAGCAACATATGTACCAATCTATCCGAATTTACTAATCCCCATTTTAGAAATCCCACGATTGAGAACTATTTTAGTTTTTAAGCTTTCTAAGAATTTAGATCTCATTAGGATGATCTCATCATGATTCTAAAAGCATTGCTTAAAACTATAGGTTATTTACATATTATAAAAAACAGCACCATGTAGATAATTAAATACCTTAAATTAATATTTTATTAATAAATAAATAAGATTGTTTACAAAGTATGTGCTTTATCATCATACATGATTGGCTTGTATGCACACTACTATCAATATGTACCTATACATATACACATTTTAAGAATTCAAATCAAACCATATAGGTTCTTTAAAATTTTTAACTAAATCCTCAAATTCTCATCTAGGTTTTATTCTTTAACCTTTATTTAATCATTTAAAATCTTATAAATTTTTGGGTTGTCACAAATCCGGGTACTTCGCTTCCACACAATTTGGTGTTCACTATCTAAATAAAACATACATCTACCCAATAATAAGGAATGCAAAAATAATTACAACCTTATAATTAAATAAAAATCTTCCTTATAAAAAGGATTACAACCTTATATCAAAATATCCCAGGGTTTATTTAACCTTAACATAAACAATAATGCGAAAATAAAATATCAAAACATCAAGTCTTATTATAATCAAAATCAAAAGATAACAAGTATTCACTTGTTCATCTTGCCTTTCCCTTTACTTGTTGACAGTACGTCAATATTTTTGACTTTAGCTGCAAGGGATTATTAAATATACAAGAGTGAGCAAACAAAAGTTCACTTGGAATACAATAATAATATGACTTAACTGAATAACTTCAAAAGATTTGAATAACTTTCCTTTCATCAAAAATAAAGAATTGAATAATAATTCTTTCATTAATATTTAGAATTTCTAATATTAAAATCATCTAAGGGCCATAAGACCTTGAACTTTGTCCTAGGTTATAAACAATTCTGTTTAAAACCTTTAACAGTCATTTAGACTATGGACTCTCAACTCGTACTTAGGGGGATCAACCCTTCGTACCATGTATTGTACACAAACATTTAACGCTTTTGCATAGTAACATCCCTTAATAAATAGGGTTGTTCATCTCAGTATTTGAAACAAGTCCGCACCAAATAAAGTTTGGTTTGGATAGCTAAAAAGGAAATTTGGAGTTTCAACTATCATCAACTAAGGAGTAGTTGAATCGACTCACAATAATCAAGAATAATTCAATAATAACGAATTATGAAATAAATTATGCTTTAGAATTTAAACTTAAAGTATACGAAAAAGAAGATAGACCTTACTTGAACAATGAAGTCAAGGTCACTTTAATAATTTTATGAACTTTAAATAAGTACTTGTCCATTGCAGAAATAAAAGGACAATCTCAAATACAATATATATTTGAATTTAAAACACTTGCATATAATTAACAAGTTTAGGGATAGAAGACTTGCCTCAAGCACAAGCTACAATTACTATCACATTCTTTAACAATTCCTACACATATATATTTAACCATAATAATCTAAATTAGTTATCACATAACTAATTCACATAATTAGTTAACTCATCTTGGTTAACTCATTCCTCTTTAATTATTAAATAAATAATCACATTGTTAATCACATCACATGTTCACATAATATACTCACATAATTAATTAAATAATAATTATGTATCCATATTAGTTATAATTAAACAAATTATAATTAAATAAAACATTCACTTTAATTATAATTAATCAAATTATAATTACATCTTATATTAATTAAATTATAATTTAAACAAATTATAATTTAAGTTAAACATTTACTTTGATTAAAATAATCAAACTATATTCATTATAATTTAACAATTTATAATTGAACTTAAACCTTTACTTTTAATTATAATTATTCAAAATTATAATCTCATATTATATTTTATTAATATAATCTATTAATATTCATTTAGCATTTTAATGTATGCCTAACATGTTATCACATCATCACATTAGGTTAGTTTTTCAAAATGCTAAAAAAATAAAACTTTATTATTTTCTGCACCCCCCCCCCCTTGTCGGGGCGGGTGTATTAGCCTTGATAGGCCCGCCGGAGCGAGCCCCCTGCAGTGGCAAATTCCTGGCTCGCGAACTGTGCAGAGAAAAAGCCGATTTGGCTTATTTCTTCAAACCAAATTTCGATTCCAGCCAACATAATTCATATAAACTTTATAGAAAACATAAATTCTAAGTTTCTAACATGTTTTAACATATTTAATTATCAAAACACATAATCAAAACTCTCAATTTTGAAAATTTTGGATAAAAACTATTTTTTAGTGTTCTTGATAAAATTGAACACTGTAAGTTTATTTCTCAATCAAAACACACAATTCAAATCACCTTGAATTCGTTTCTTGACAAGTTAACAAAATCTAACATCAATTTGTACAACAACTAACAATTAAACTTAAATTTTGATTTTACAAGAAAGCTATATATATATTTTCAAAATACTTTACTTTGACTTTTGATGAACATGAATTCCTCATGTTCATCATCATATATACATGAATTAAACAACTTAATTAAGCATAAAATTCATATATAAGCATGCTATAAACATAATATATATATATATATATATATATATAAATCATGTTTATATAATTTTCATGAGAATTTACGTTTACAGAGAACCAACAATATGAAGAACATAAAACACAATATTAAAAATTGAAACTTAGAGATTATACCCTTTGATTGTAAGGAAGAAGAAGATGATGTTTTCTTTGTTTTGATTCCTCAAACTCCTCTTCTTTCTTTTCTCTCTAACTTTTGTTCTCTGTTATTTCTTTCTAACACTTACCAATACTCTAACTAACGTAAAACTATTTTGTATAACAGAAATACATATATTATACATATACATACATAATATATGTAACTGACAATTTAATACATATAATTTATATCATATATTAATTGCTATATTTTGAATTTTAAAAGCCCTAAGGCTTGTTTGGCAAAACAACTTTATTTTAAAAATAGGTTTTAGTAACTAAGGCCCCGTTTGGCAAAACGGATTTAAAACATGTGCAAGAGCATTGTTTGGCAAAACGGTTTTAAAAACTCTTTCTTTATTTTAATAAATCCTTTAACACATACTTTAAATGTTACACTTTAATTAATTAAATCTTAAAATTCTAATTTAATTGGGCAAGCAATCAATCTGTCTAAGTCAGGTATTTTGTTTAGTACTAACACTCATGTTTCTCATAGGGCTGAAATCAGTGCTATTTTGGGTGTGACTAATTCTGTCAATACTAGCAAATACTTGGTCTTGCCTTCTCTTATTGGGAGGACGAAGAGGGCTGTGTTTTCTTTTGTGAAAGATAAGATGTGGAATAGGGTTCATGGTTAGAAGAATAAGCTTTTATCGCGCGCGGGGAAGGACATTCTTATTAGGTGTGTTGCTCAATCAATTCCTTCTTATTGCATGAGTGTCTTCCTCAATCCCTATTTCGACTTGTGAAGAGCTCCAACGGATGCTCAACTCCTTTTGGTGGGGTTCGGGTACTGATGGTCGCAAAGGTATTAAGTGGAAGAGTTGGTCTTGTTTGTGTAGTAGAAAATAAGATAGTGGGATGGCTTTTCGTGATTTTGAAGCTTTCAATCTCGCTCTTCTTGGTAAACAAGGGTGGAACCTTTTTGCCAATCCAAATTCTTTGGTAGCACGTATCTTCAAAGCTAGATATTTCCCGAGAGACAGCTACCTTTCCTCTGAGATTGGGCATAACCCCAGCTACGTTTGGAGGAGCATTTGGACTGCAAAAGGTGTGTTTCTTGGCAATTACCGTTGGTTGATTGGTGATGGTTTGAGTGTATCCTTGGGTGCGGGATCTTCCTTATTATCGGGTCACAGGGCAGCTTGGGAGTGAGGCTAGTTTTCAAGTGACTGAGCTGATGGTGCATAGGGAGCGGCGCTGGCATGTAGGACTGATTGATTCCTTGTTTAGTCCAGAGGAAGCGAGGGTGATCTGTGCTATTCCTCTTTCACGTCATTTTGGGCCTGATCGTCTAGTGTGGTGTTATTCTCCTTCTGGTGCTTATACTGTTAAATCAGCCTTTCGTGCTTTGATGGGCATGCATGAGCCAGATCCCACTCAATTTGTTAGCCCTTATTGGAAGAAGTTATGGCAGCTGAAACTTCCCCCCAAAGTTCTTTCGTTTCTCTGGTGTCTTTGTAGCAACTGCCTTCCTGTTAATTCAAGGCTGGTAAGCAAAGGTGTTTCAGTTCCTCTGGGGTGTTTGCTATATAATGGTGGTATTGAACACTTACAGCACTTGTTTCTTGAATGTCCTTTTGCACAGGCCTGTTGGGATGCTGCTAATCTGCCTAATTATGAAACCATTTGTGGTGATTTTATTGAGTGGATGTTGGATGCAATTGTGACAGGGCTTCATGGTGATTTCTGTACTATGGCGATGGTTTTTTGGAGAATCTAGCGTGAGAGGAACCACCTGCTTTGGGACCAAAAACTTATCCCTCCTGTGAAGAATGTGGAGCTAGGTCTTTCTTTCTTCAAAGACTGGACTGAGGCGCAGCAACGTCGGGTCATTTCTCCGGTCAACTCTGTCGCTCTGTCTGCTGGGGTGTGGAGGAAATCGGGGGTGGGCAGAAATAAGTGCAATATTGACGCTGCTACTTTTGCTGGCCTTCCTGGTTCTGGGTTTGGGATGGTTTTACGTGATTCTTCAGGTGTTTTTGTTGCTGGCAGATCCATGGTTTGTTTAGGGACTCGGTCGGTGAAGGAGGCAGAGGCAAGCTGTTTGTTGGAGGCGCTGCATTGGCTGATTGACCTAGGCATGGACCACGTGGATTTGGAGTTGAATGCTAAGTTGGTTGTGGATGCATGCCATTTGGGTAATCAAGATGGTTCTGAGTTTGGGTTGATTGTTGGTGATTGCTGTACTCTCGTTCAAAATAGAGATTTCTCTATCAATTTTATTAGGCAACAAGCGAACGTGCCTGCTCATTTGTTAGCTCAGGCATCACGTTCTTTAGCTAGTCCTTCTGTTTTCTTTGATCTTCCTCTTATTATTGAGGAGGCTGTAATGTTGGATCTTCTTGTTTCTGATTAATTAAAATTCCCCTTTGCTTTAAAAAAACATTCTAATTTAATTAATTAAAAACTAACATCAATTAACACATGAAAATTGCTATATAACAATTATAATTACTCGCTAATTATAATTTCATGTAACAATTATCACATAAACTTCATCTAATTTAATTATCTCAATTAAATTAGAACTATACCATAAAATCATTATACATCAATTAAATTAAATATTAAATATTTATTTAATTAATATATAGCACTTAATTAAATTAGTCTACACAATCACATAATTTTTTTATTTAACTCAATAAATAAATCAATTAAAATATTTATTTAATTCAATAAATATTTAAAATTAATATATAAAATTCTTATTCGTTACAATCTTCCCTCCTTAAAAGGATTCTGTCCTCAGAATCACAAATAAAAAAAAACTCATCTATTACATTCTTTCCCCTTAAAAAGATTATGTCCTCAGAATCGGTGTACAAGTATTTACACAAAAATCAAGCAAATAATTTGGGATACGATTTCATCATAACATCTTCGAGTTCCCACGTAGTTTTTTCAGCACTATGGTTCCTCCAGATTACCTTAACAGAAGGTATCACTTTGTTTCTAAGTACTTGTTCTTTTCTATCAACTATTTTAACAGACACTTCTTCATATGTTAAGACTTTATCAAACTGTAACAGCTCGTATTCTATTATATGTTTGTAGTCGTGTTTGTACGGTCGCAACACTAGAAATATGGAATACGTTGTGTATATTGTAAGGTAATGCCACCTCGTAAGCCACTTCGCCAACCTTTCGCAATAGCTCAAAAGGTCCAATAAAATCGGGGACTCGGCTTCCCTTTCTTGCCAAATCGAATCTTCCCTTTCCAGAGAGATACTTTCAGTAAAACGAAGCTTCCTGCTACAAACTCTTGGTTCTGTCAATGTTGATCGGCATACTTCTTCTATCTGTCTTGAGCAGCAACCAATCTGGTTCTGATTACCTTGACGATTTCGGCGGTTTATTATACCAATTCTGGTCCCAACAGTTGTCGTTCACCAACCTCATCCCAGCACAATAGAGTCCAGCATTTTCTGCCATAGAATGCTTCGAAAGGCGGCATGCCGATACTCGCGTGGTAACTATTGTTGTAGGCGAACTCCACCAATGGTAGATGATCGTCCCAGCTTCCTTTGAAGTCCATAACGCATGCTCGCAACATGTCCTATAGCGTCTTAATCGTTCTCTCGCTCTGGCCATCAGTCTGAGGATGGTACGTGATGGGTCTCCAAATCTGAAGTGTTTAATTTTGATGATAACAAATTAGATTAAAAGGTCAAAAGGGTAAAATCCTCTCCATAAGATTAAAAGTATTAAAATTGACTTTTTAATTACCTCTAATATTTTGACCAAAAAATATTTATTTTCTAAAAACCTCATTTGAATTTATTTTATGACCTTGATTGTGACGCCCCCATAATAGGTCCAATCAACCCAACCCATTTTGAGTCGCCAAACACATGGTACAGAATCCAAATACAAATTTTATATCAAAAGGTCGTGAGCAGAACGACCATACAAGCTGTGAGTGTCAATACAAATGTAGAAAATATAAACACTCAAACTGAGTCCTCATTACAATTATTATCACACTATTTTATAAAAATAGTGAGGACTTCTACTGCTCTAACTCGAACCATCAATCTGTCCCCCGACTAGTCCCTGCCACATTCTCATTTCCTGAAGAGGACAATAGAAGTAAAGGGTGAGCTCAACTAGCCCAGTAAAAAATATTATGACTAAGATAATGGAAGATAAATTATCGTTAGTCTTCAACAAATCAAATAAAATATGATGGACAACCAATTTTAGATCAACAACTGCAGCGAAAATAACAATTTATCAGAAGAATTAAGTAGAAAATGATGTCTATTATATTCTATGATTTAAAAGTCATCATCAATATTTTATCCCTGTCAATCAATATATATCTCAATTCAAATATTTATCTTTGCACTACGGGCCAAAGATATTCATTTGTATCACCAGTTGGTCATGTTCATCTCAACACCTGTCCATCTTTACACTACGGGCCAAAGATATTCATCAGGTAATCATTCATCTTTACACTACAGGCCAGAGATATTCATCAAGTAATCATTCATCTTTGCACTACAGGCCAAAGATATTCATCAAGTAATAATTCATCTTTACACTACAAGCCAAAGATATTTAGTTAAATCATCATTTAGGACTGAGGATGATGAAAAATAATATAAATAACGAATCCAATGAGATAAAAGACAAAGATTAGGGATTCGTAATTTAATTTATTCAAGTTCAAGAATACTCCATAATAATCAATTGTGGAGCAAAATTCAAGAATAAAGTTCAAAACTTGGATCCAATCAAAGATAGGAACCATAACAGACAACTTGGACAAAGAAAAAAAATTTTAAATTTTCTGTGAATAGTAACGTATTCGTGAATAATGTCGTATACGTAAATAGTGCCGTATACGTGAATAGTAACCCTAACATAAAAAGATAAAAAAATTCATAAAAAAATTCATACCAATATTTCGGTGTCATGATATTGAAAGAAATAACATTATTTTTTGAAAAAAAATAACATCCCTTACCTCAAAAGAATAATATTTCTAACTGAAATATCGGATATAATGCTGAAGGAAACTTGTATTGTATAGCAACACTCAAAGTATCGAAATACTCACAAAAATACGCTCGATATTATTGAGAGAAAATTTCTGATTCTGGTGTGATTTTCAAATTCTAACTAAGCACCCTATTTATAGGAAAATGCTTAGAACGCCAAAGCAGAAAATTTAATAAAATAATATTTTATAAAAAAAAAATTCACGCCCACCCCTTGACCAAATTCATCAACACACCAGTGGGGCCCACCAACATTTAAAAAATGTTTTTCCTTTAAAAAAATATTTATAACCCCAAAAATAAGTTCAAACCTAATATTCCGGAACTTCTATAATTTATAAAAAATAGCCCTTTTATCAGAAAAATACAAATCTTATGTCCATGACCTAGGAAATTTAATTCTACAACTTTGTAGAAGAAAGTTTTTTCAAATTCAGAATGAAAAATGACCAAAATTGCATACAACTGATTTTCCACACGTCCATTCCGACATAATACTGATAAAAACATCAGCACTAATTCCTTCATTTATATCCACATTGAATAAATATTTTCTTATCATATAAATCAATAATTAATTATTCACAAATAATATTACAGAATCACAATAATGACAACCAGGTCGTTCCTAGGAAAGAGGAGGCTTTCCGATAAGGATTTCTTCTTACTGGTGCGCAATTAGATTAACTTACCCCTTTCCTAGACAAAACTTCCTAGACAATACCAATAATGCTGTCTAATAATATTATTCAAATAATATGAATTATTGATTTGATAACGTAAAATATTGTGCAGTAACAATTATTGAATTAACAATAATGTAAAATACTGTGCAATACCGTGTGCTATTGTGCAACAACGCGTATTACTTACTTTACCCACCAGGTATTCTAACAGTTTTAACGATAACCGTTACGCAGTTATTATTATTATTTTTTTGCTAACATGGTGTTTCCCAACCCGCAGGTCGGACTAGTCACCCGGGCCGGACACAACCGTTTTGGCTTGCGCACCAGCTTGCACTGGCAGTCCGTGGCCACGCGAATATAAATTCTCACACTTGTTGCTAGCGGGGTTCGATCCCAGTATGTCCGGATTTATGGCTCATCCCAGGGCGATCCTTACCGCTACGCCAAGTGTTGTGGTTGCGCCGTTATTATTAGGAAACACATTCGTGTTGTTTTCTTCATCTAACAGTTTTTCATTATGGGGTCCACAAATGGCTGCGCCGTCGTAAGAATATTTTCCCGACAACAATGAATATTTTATAATCACTTGCTTATTTTAAAATATTTACAATTATTACCCCTAACTTACCACATCATTCAAATCAACCCCTTACTATTCCAAAATAATATATAGAGGAAATTTAATTTTATTCATAAAAAGTTAGGGTCTTACAACCTCACCTCCTTATGAAAGTTTGTCCTCGAAATTGACGTACGTACCTGGTATGTCGAAAAGGTGAGGATACCTCGCTTTCATATCCGATTCTAACTCCCAGGTCATTTTCTCGATTCCAACTGTGACTCTCATGGTGCTTCAACCATAGCACCTCACAATGGTACCTATCAATTTGTCACCGCACAAAACGGTGTCCCCTACGGAGAGTCTGACTTCGGTGCATCCCACACAGAAAGTCACCAGCAAGAGGCTCGAGGCTCTTCACACCTTATGGCTCTTGATGCTCCGCCTTGACACGTTTACACGTTAAACACCTCGAGATAAACTCCGCGATTTCTCTCTTTATGTTGCTCCACCAGAATGTATGTCTAAGATCATGATACATTTTGGTACTTCTAGGATGGATTACAAACGGTGTGTTGTGTGCCTCCATGATGATTCTATACTTCAAGTCAGAGTCGTTAGGAACACAAAGTCTGGAGTTGACTTGAAGTATTCCTTCTTCATCGATTCTTGCTTCTGGAATAGCATCTTCTTGCACCTTCTTCTTCATATTCGTCAGCTCCAGGTCTGTAGATTGAGCAGCTTTAACTTTATCAATTAAAGTTGGTTCTACGCGTATATCATCACGTGGGTCCCTGAAGTCTTTAACTCTATATCCATCCTTTGTACGTCATACAAAATGGGGCTTCACGTTTACAATATCGCACTCGTTCCTGTATAGTTCTTCTACTTAACGCGTCAGCTACCACGTTCTCTTTTTCAGGATGGTATAGGATGGTATGATCGTAATCTTTCAACAGCTCAAGCCAATGTCGTTGCCGCATGTTGAGTTCGTTCTAAGTAAAAAAAATATTAGGATGTCATCAATAATGACAACCACGAAATAATCCAAATATTTCTCAAATATTCGGTTCATCATGTCCATGAACGCAGCATGGACATTAGTCAATCCAAAAGATATGACTAAGAATTCATAATACCCGTACCGAGTCCTGAAGGCAGTCTTCGGAATATCCTCAATTTTAATCTCCAACTGATGATATCCAGAACGAAGATCGATCTTTGAAAAGAATTGTGCACCTTGCAACTGGTTGAATAGGTCATTAATACGAGGTAGTGGATACCTATTCTTGATGGTGACATGGTTCAACTCCCGATAGTTAATACAAAGTCACATACTCCCGTCTTTCTTCTTTAAGAATAAAACAAGAGCACCCCAAGGAGACGTACTAGGACGAATAAAACCGATGTCTAACAACTCCTGTAGTTGGACCTTTAACTCCTGAAGTTCAATAGGAGCCATTCGATATGGGATTTTAGAAATAGGTTTTGTACCGGGTTCAAGGTCAATAAAGAATTCAACTTCACGTTCTGGGGGTAGACCGAAATTTTTTTCGAGAAATACATCAGAAAACTCATTAACAACAGAAATATTATTCAAATCTGACGTATTCTAGTTTAGATCAATGACATGGGCTAAGAAAGCTTGACATCCGTTTTTCAATAAACGAATAGCTTTATGACTTGAAATGACATTGGTTGATTTTAGTGGTTTGGTTGTTTGAATTCGCACAACAGGTTGGTTAGGAATATGAAAACTAACAACCTTACGAAAACAATCAATTTTGGCATGATAAGTGGTTAACCATTCAATTCCTAAAATCACGTCAAATGTAAGTATTTTCAAAGATATAAGATCAACAGGTAGGGTGAGGGTACCAATTTGAATCAAGCAAGATTTATAAACTGTAGATGTAACGAAGGTTTCACCCAACAGAGTTTCAACAGATAAGTCAAAATCTAATTTCTCATAAGTAAAGTTCAAACGTCGAGCACAAGCAGGTGAAATAAAAGAATGGGTAGCACCGGTATCTAATAAGGTATAAATTTCGCAAGAGTTTATGATTAACTTACCCGTGATCACCTCATTCGGGTTCCTCGCGTTTTGGGCAGTCACGACAAACGCTTTTCCAGAAACCACCGACTTCGACTTGTCCAGAACAGCCTTTGGAGGCACCATCCCGGCTGGACTTGGTTTCGCTACAGGACACTCTCGAGCAATATAACCTTCCTTTCCACAGTTATAGTGAATTGTTATGGGTAGTTTGGGATGATGTGTCCCTCTTTCCCGCATTTATAACATACGATCGGTGGTCGTTCTCCTCCCCTAGAAACAGTTGATGCTGGTTCTGACGTCTTCACGATGTCATTGTTGTACCTTCTCTTTTTAAAATCTCCCCCCGACTCACTTCTTCTATTATCGTGGCTATGATTACCACCGGAGTGGTTACCGCTTCTGTCATAATACTTTTCTCCCTGCTGGTTGTCATTGCTCCGATGACTGCTGCCATCGGTACGACCACTAGTAGAAAAAAAGTAAATAGACAACATTTAAAAAGCGTTGTAATAAGTCCCCCAAAAGTGTCGTGGTTAGCAGTGTCATCTATTAGACACAAATAGACAACGTTTAAAAAACGTTGTCTTTTGACACATTAGACAACGTTTTTTCAAAAAAGCGTTGCCTATTTGTCAAATAGACAACGCTTTTTAGACACAAATAGACAACGTTTAAAAAACGTAGTCTTTTGACACATTAGACAACGTTTTTTCAAAAAAGCGTTGTCTATTTGTCAGATAGACAACATTTTTAGACACAAATAGACAACGTTTAAAAAAACGTTGTCTTATGACACATTAGACAACGCTTTTTCAAAAAAAACGTTATCTATTGGACACATTAGACAATATTTTTTTAAAAAAGCGTTGTCCATTTGACACATTAGACAATATTTTTTCTAAAAGCGTTGTCTATTGTACACATTAGACAATATTTTTTTTTCTAAAAAGCGTTGTCTATTTAACACATTAGACAACGTTTTTTCTAAAAAGTGTTGTTTATTTGACACAATCCACAACATTTAAAGACAAAATGTAAGTAATCTATGTTTCAAAATATCATACATTCCAATAATACCATACGTTTACAGTTTCAAATTCTCCTGTCAATATAATTACTACTACATACATTGAATTGCGAATTTGACTACATCACAAAATATACCAAACTATCCATAAAATTAAGATGTTGCCTCTTCTTGTGCTAGCTCCACTATAGTCAACTTCTCTCTCAACATTTCATTCTCCTCTGCTATCCTCCTGGATGAAGCAAGCTTGTTGCTATATCTCTCTTGTGCTTTGGATTTTAGTCTTTCAGCCTTCACCAACAAGTTCAAAAATAGAGTCACTACCTGAGATGCCTTGCCCTTGCCATAAATTCTGGCTGATCAGAACGAAAATCCTAATCCTAAATAAATAGCAGTCATTACGTACCTCTGGTTCAGTGTCTCTGAAAGGGCAAGCCTACTGCCACTATTTTTCAACCATTCAGGTCTATAACATTAAAAAACAATAGTTAAAGAGAAAAGAAAATATCAATATGGAGAAAGTACCTCTTACTTTCAGCTATAAGTTGAGGCAGTATATACATTACAGTTGTGTCATCAGCAACTTCAGTTGAGTTACCTATGTATTTGATTCATCAAGTCAACATGAGCCAAGAATACAACACAGATTAGAGGACTAGGTCTATCAAACTCAGAAAATGCAAAATTAGATGAGATGCTATGGCTAAGCAGCACAACAGCCAAGAAGAGTAACTTACAAGTATAAAGCATATATAACGTAAGCGGTGCTTAACAACACCCTACAAATCTATTTGTACTAATGCCCGAACTGAACAATCAACAACAATGCTTTATCACAGTTAAGCTTACCAGTCCTATATTTCAGATTTCAACTCCTAACTCATACATTACCAATTGCAGGTATGTCAAACAGTTGCATTACCTTGCCACTGAGTTGAAGAAGTTCACCACCAACCCCACTTTGGGTTTCTGAACCCAAACTCTGCAATTCTTCCTTGACCTGTGTAGCTTGCAGCCTAAAAATGAAAGAGTATCTATAATCAATTGCACAATACTTCGAAATGGCAACCTAATAGAGATATACTGTATGAGATACTTATTTACTAAATATGCTTCCACTATAAATTCATATATAAACAATAACATTAACAATAACATTACTAGCAAGTGCTCCATCTTTCATTTTCCAATTTAATTGCGAAACACTAATTGATACTAAAACTATCTGAAAAGCAGCGAACCAAAATAATGAGAATAATTTACAGGATAATTGGCAAGTGGCATCTATTCTGCAAGGGATGTGTATACAGGTTACAGTGCCATAATATATATATAGCATAAGAAGACAGAAAGTTAATTAGTAACTTTTATTTTTCCACCAGTCCTACCCCCACCCCCACCCCCCCCCCCCCACCCCCAAAAAAAGGCATGTTACTGTACTCTCTTTTCTGGACACATGTTGTACCAGAGTAATAAAAAAAATTGATGTTTAGCTGCATTAATAGCACTAAAATACATTTCTTATAACAACAAATTGAAATAACCACAACATTTAGAAATTAATAGAAACAAGCATAAGACACTACAAAATGCTAATGCAAAAGTAACGGAGTAACCACCAGTAACAGAAATAATACAGTGTGGATGTAAAGGTTGAAGTTCTCTCTTTAAAAAAAAGGTGTAGACTATCTATAACCTGTAGCAGTACATGTGATGAATCGACATTTGCAAAGAAAAAAGCAGATGCATTTGCAATAGGCAATTCGGAGCACCTTAACTGCGCTTTATGTAATAGACATCAGACATAAAAATCAAAATTTAAAAAAGAACATATATTCAGGTGACATTGCAACGTTATGAAAAGAGAGTACACTGCAGTACTTGTTCTTTTAAGGACAAGAAATGCACAAAATATTTTCAAATGGATGCCAAAATCAAACGGAACTCGTGTTTGGAAGACTTCAACTAGGCTTTAAAATAGTTTTCCCACCGCATTAACTTTTTCTTAAACATACATCTTAAGGTAAGATCAACTTCTCATTTAACCTCTTAATTTTAATTTGAATAACAAAAATGCAAGCTAGATTTACCACTTTTCATTGAAGGAAAATACATTGTCACTTTTTAATCTAATTTCAGAAAAGAGACTATAATTTTGTAAGAACAAGAAGAAAATTAGGACTCTCATCCTGGCAGTGAGGTAGTCATAGATAGAGGCAGAGAGCAATAACAAAAAATAAACATTTTAGCTGCATTTCCATCACTCCCACAACCAATAAATAATAAACAAGGGAACTATACTATATATAAAATTCGTCCTAATTTTGGTATGTGTACAGCCTAAAAGGTATCCTGATTGCCCAAAGAGTCAAAAATTTTATAAAATCTTCTCAGCACGAAAACACTTGAATAAAATCATGATAATTACCCAGGGAGATTTTTAAAAAATTGTTCAAAGTTCCGAACCTATCAAATGCTATGTCCTTCGTTAGTTTATTTTCTCAACACATGTTACAACACTGTGTCCGGAGTGTGTCCACAGCTAAAGCTAATAAATGTACAAATTTCGTACAGAAACGAACAAACCTTGAAATCATGGTAGCCACAGATCCAGCCCACAAATGCTTTGTCGTATTCATAGCACGGCGTCCCTTGAATATTAGCTTCTGCTTCTTGCAATCGGCAACTACCGCAGCACCGCCGTCGCTAACATCCGCCGAGGCTTCCTTGCCACCAAATATCGGTCGAGGCTTCCTTGCCTCCACTTGCCGCCAAAATATCCGTCGAGGTGCTGACACTTCCGTCGGTTCCCTTAATTGACAGGCTAACTGACAAAAAGTCTATCATTTGCTTTCGAACAATTAAATGTCCTACTGCAAGTGAGGAGTCTGATTCTTGAAGGTGTCAACTGAGGAACCTTCATCCCATAAGGTGCTAACAGATTATATATCCCCTCCACCATATGTGCAATTGGCATCATGACAAAGGCAGGAATTTTAATTCTTGGCCTACAAACTACATAAAATCAGAAATAAAGATAACATGCATTTGCAATACATAACATGATCCCTGACTTGGCAATGAAGAAAATATAATAATGAAATAACATAAATATTTTTCACAATGGAAACACTCATATTTGTGATTTTAACATGTTACTGTATTACAATTCAATCCAGCTATGTACTTTAAACATTCAAATGAACTAGCATTTAACTATACTAATTCAAATTTCCTCTATTTAGCAAAAGCTGAAGACCTTTCAACCACAAAACAAAAATATTATTGAGACGTGATGCATAGCTAAAGTAATGGTAGGTGATAGACACATAATTCATACATTTTATTATTCCTAATTTTGTCCTTTTAATTATATTAGTTTATTAAATTAATATATTTTATTTTATTTTGTAGGGTTTAATATTTATTGCAATAAAATCAAAATCTTGGTGATCAAGCGATATTTAATGCTCTTATTCATGTAAGAAATATCCAAGAAGAATCCTGCAAGGAGAAGGAAAGAGGTGGAACAATCTTGGTGTGCAAGTCAAATCCAACAAGAGAAAGAAAAGTCTATCTAAAAGATCTCTTTGAAAAGTTGATTGCCACTAGGAAGTTAAAACCTACATGGGAACAAAAGTGTCCAAGTTCAATGTATCTAAATTAGGGCACAAATTTATTTTTCCTATAAATAGGTCTCTTGTTTTAGAGAGAAAGGATTATTAAGTATTGTATTAGTTTAGGTTAGGAGTAGAAGTAGATTAAATTACTTCTTCATTATACGCTTGTTGGAGAATCATCAATAAAGGGAGTTTTCTTATTTTATTTCTTCTTTATTTTAGTTAGTTATTTTATTTTTAATGTCTAGTTAATTTTTTTATATCTAGGATGAAGATGAAATTAAATAATTATTCATGATAATACTTTTCATCTCTTCTATTATTTATGCCTTTATGTTTAATTAATTTCGTCTTCATATTTCGTTATTGAAATACCTTCGTTTTATAGTTCATATGTGATTTTAAATTAATTAAGAGGTTTTGATAGATTATTGTTAAGATATGAGTTTTTCATAATCCATGCTTGCTCAAAGAAGTTTTGATGGGTTATAGTTAATCCTTAAATTTTCATAGTCTATGCTTGCCCACGTTAATTATAAAATTACTAAATTAAAGGGAAGGGAGATCAAAATCATAATTAAGTTATAAAAATAGAATAGATTGAATTATATGTTATGTTTATTATTTAATGGATTCGGATTCCTAGATTGTTTCCTCATTATTAGTTTTCATATTCTAATTAATCAACTCTCAATATTTATTTCTAATTCGCCTAAAATAGATATTAAGGATATATTAAAATTAATCTAGTCTATGTGGATTCGACCTGTACTTGTCAGTTCTTCAACTTCATACTGTGCACTTGCAGTTACATATTTTTATCACATTAAGTTTTTGGCGCAGTTGCCGGGGACTAAATTTAATTTTTTTTTCCTTAATTTTTATTTATTCGAATTAGTTTTTAACTCTTAACATTTTTTTTCCAGGATTATTGAAGCGGATCGAAGGAGCGAAAAGATAAAGATTTTGTTGCTGTGCTTTCTTTGGTATTTTGTATCTTCATTTCTTAAAAAAAATTAAAAAAAATAGTAGTTTAGTTTTTTTTATTAATATATTTTTTTATTTGCCGCATTAATGCATTCACTCACGTAGAGCACATCTTGTTAGGTTTTTATTTTTTTTTGTCAAATATAAACTGTGGTGATTGCTGGAGGATTGAGGTACGTCAAAATTTCTCCTTCTTTAGTAATTCACATAGTTTTAGGACATTTTATTTGTTTATAGTTTTTTTTTTATTTGTGCATTTTCATATTTAATCTAACATTAACGGCACAACCTATAACAAGATAATTTGGGGAATTTCATCACCCTTCCTTGGCCCACAAACAACCCAACTTGCATTTTGCATAACCTTGATCTAATAAAATCAAGTAGACGTTGGCCCCTAGGACTCTCGAGCTCAATTAGGACAAGAAACTCCAAGAGGAGGCTAAATTTTAAATTAATCAAACTACTGGTGTCTAGGCAAGTGGTTCAAAAGGTAAACGCCTAAAGATTGTGTGGTTATTTAATTAGTCGCAGTATCTACAGAGAGACTCCCACCTTTCTTACACTTACCTGGCTAGTGGTGTGATTAATTTTAAATTTTGTGGACCTTACGGTGTAACTTGGAACAGTTAGGAGCTGTCTATATTTTATTTAGGTTAACCGTAGAATTAGGATTTTATTTTTATTTTATTTTTTTGTGATTTTCGTGGTTAGTTGTTTATTTATTTTGTGATTTGTGGAAAGATGGATTCTTATTATAGTTGGAATAATAATTCTGCTTAGAATCAAGAACTCTATGAAAATTTTAATACACACCAAGTAAATCAATTTTTTTCAACTTATGAAAATCCTTATCTAAGTTCATATCCATAGCCATATTCATATTCGGCATCCAGAACCTCAATATACACAAGAATTATCAAATGAAGAAGAGGAAAGACTTAATGCCTTAGAGAAAACTATGGAAGTCTTAATGAAAAATCAATTTAGCATGGATCAAACTATATCTCATTTAGAAATTCAAATGTGTCGATTAGCCGCCATAATAAATGAACAAGAGGTGGATGAATTTTCTAGTAACTCTTAGGTTAATTTTGAAAATCTTGATAGTTGTAAAAATGATGATGAAAACAAAAATTTTGTACTCAATTCTACACAGTTTGAGTCAAACGAATTTGAGGAATCTAAAAATTATGAGTCTATGCCTAAAATTGATCATGTCACATTTAATGAGTCGGTTGAAAAAGTCTATAAGACTAAAGTTCCGTACCCTAAAAGACTTATTCCAAAAAAACCACCTAGTGATTTTTTGGGCCAACCCATTAAAGTAAATATGATCCAAGAGTTGTCCATGACCCAAGAAATAATTGAAAATAGACTTTTGATTGAAAAAGATCCAATTGATTTTTTCTTAAATCATCTTCACCAAAATTGGAATGAATATGAATATTTAGATAAGGTCAATGAGCTGTTGCGATCCACTACAAATAAGTCAATTAAACTAGAACATGTATGTGAACCAATTCTTCCATCATTTGAACATGTTAGTGAAAATTTTCTTGAGGTACATTTTAAGCATAATTCTGATAAAAATTCTGACTATTTTTAATTTTCTAGACCTCCTGAAAATTATGACAAATTCACACTCACTTACCCATTTGTATCATTCATGTATAGTCATATAATATTTAAGATTTATAAAATTCGTAGGTATGTACATTTGTTTTCCTTCTCACCACATTTTCTTGCAGAACAAATGCCCCGCATACAAGGTACAATTCTTTCACATCTTTGTTCTCTTTTCTTTATTTGCATACATTGAGGACAATGCATGATTTAGGAGGTATGGGGGAGTTTGTTTTGTATTATTGTATTAAATATTTTTTTTTCTTTTTAGGAAAATATTGTTAAAAAAAACAAAAAAAAATTAAAAAAATTAAAAATTTTGTTTGACTTTTTATGGATTGAATTTATTCTAATAAGTGTCCGTGGAGTTAAAAGTCATGAGTAAGATTGAAAGATTTAGAACTCTTAAATCTTTGATGAGGTACGAAATCTTAATTTGAAATACCATCTAGACTAATATTAATTTCAAAAGAATTTTTTGCACTTCACGATCGCACTAACTCTTAGTTGTGGATATAAACTATGATTCGAGTAATTTTAAAAAAAAATGGAAAGAAAAAAAAAAGAAAAAAAAATAACTGCTTCAATGTCCATTGAACGAAATAACTGGGTATCTAAGCCTCATGAAGCATCAATATTCACGCTGAAAAGTGTGATGGATTAAAGCAATTTGACTAGTCTAATTTTGTGGCCTTTGTTACTCGAGTTAGTAAGCCCTTAGGAGTGTCTCTACACTTAGTGCCCTAAAGCCAACTGATTTGGGAGTCATTGGTCCAACGCTCGCTACATGAGTAACTCTGAAAACCCTAAGAAAATGAGACATTGCACAAGTCAAGAAAAAAAGAAAAGGTAAAAAAAAAGAAAAAGAAATTTTTTAAAAAAAAGAGAAAAAAGAAGAAAAATGAGTTTGCTTGATTTTCATGGTAAAATCCCTATTAAAAGTTACATCATACACACATGCATGCATCATATGGAATTAATATTATGAAGGATGGTGTCTAGAATGAAGATTGAATATTTTTGATAAGGTGAAAGTGTGATTTTGAATTTAATTTTGCTTATGTATGCCCATGGATATTTAGAAGTTTTAATTCAATTTCATGACTTGTTGAACTCAAAAATATTTTTAAATTTTGTGGGTATATTCACTGCAAACCCTCACGAGACACAACTCGTCCACTTGGAGTAACCTTGGGGTTTAAAGGCTTGTTGCACATGCTAAGTGCAATCGTGTCTCCTACGAAAATGGGATAGTATAATTTTTATTTTTTATTTTTTTATTTTTATTTTACTCGAGGACGAGCAAAAGCTAGGTATGGGGGTATTTGATAGACACATAATTCATACATTTTATTATCCCTAATTTTGTCCTTTTAATTATATTAGTTTATTAAATTAATATGTTTTATTTTATTTTGTAGGGTTTAATATTTATTGCAATAAAATCCAAATCTTGGTGATCAAGCGATATTTAAAGCTCTTATTCATGTAAAAAATATCCAAGAAGAATCCTGCAAGGAGAAGGAAAGGTGGAACAATCTTGGTGTGCAAGTCAAATCCAACAAGAGAAAGAAAAGTCTATCTAAAAGATCTCTTTGAAAAGTTGATTGCCACTATGAAGTTAAAACCTACATGAGAACAAAAGTGTCCAAGTTCAATGTATCTAAATTAGGGCACAAATTTATTTTTCCTATAAATAGGTCTCTTATTTTAGAGAGAAAGGATTATTAAGTATTGTATTAGTTTAGGTTAGGAGTAGAAGTAGATTAAATTACTTCTTCATTATACGCTTGTTGGAGAATCATCAATAAAGGGAGTTTTCTTATTTTATTTCTTCTTTATTTTAGTTAGTTATTTTATTTTTAATGTCTAGTTAATTTTTTTATATCTAGGATGAAGATGAAATTAAATAATTATTCATGATAATACTTTTCATCTCTTCTATTATTTATGCCTTTATGTTTAATTAATTTCGCCTTCATATTTCGTTATTGAAATACCTTCGTTTTATAGTTCATATGTGATTTTAAATTAATTAAGAAGTTTTGATAAATTATTGTTAAGATATGAGTTTTTCATAATCCATGCTTGCTCAAAGAAGTTTTGATGGGTTATAGTTAATCCTTAAATTTTCATAGTCTATGCTTGCCCACGTTAATTATAAAATTACTAAATTAAAGGGAAGGGAGATCAAAATCATAATTAAGTTATAAAAATAGAATAGATTGAATTATATGTTATGTTTATTATTTAATGGATTCGGATTCCTAGATTGTTTCCTCATTATTAGTTTTCATATTCTAATTAATCAACTCTCAATATTTATTTCTAATTCGCCTAAAATAGATATTAAGGATATATTAAAATTAATCTAGTTTCTGTGGGTTCGACCTGTACTTGCCAGTTATTCAACTTCACACTGTGCACTTGCAGTTACATATTTTTATCACATCAGTAGGCTGAGTCCACACCCTGTAATTGTGTAGGAGAATTATAGTACCTTTCATAGCCAAGACCGTCCAGAATAAATGAGACAAACTCCCAAAACTTGAATGACTCCATATTAGTAATAAAGTATGCCTACAAAACCAAGGTGTGATAGCAACATTTTCAATTAGTCCAATAA
Source organism: Panax stipuleanatus (assembly GCA_020205555.1). Lineage (NCBI taxonomy): Eukaryota > Viridiplantae > Streptophyta > Magnoliopsida > Apiales > Araliaceae > Panax > Panax stipuleanatus. The sequence continues at coordinate 79,733,815 of CM035120.1, read as the reverse complement.
TTCAGAGCTCAATTAGTCCTAAAGTGCAGCTGCAAATTCCTGCCATCTGGCCCTTCAAGCTGTTTAGGCGAAGACCTGAATCAAAGTTTTAGAAAGAAATGTTGAAGAAAAAAAAAGAGGCAAAACAATTGGTTTATATGTATAGGATGCAGGAATGTCGAATTCAGAATTTTTTTTTAAACATCTACAGTTATATAAACTAGTTTACACTTATTTGAGTTTTATACATGCTAGAAAATATAAATTCGCAAGTGCAAAAATTAAGGGAATTGTTGTGTTCTGTAACACCCATATAACCAGAAAATAATTTGATAACAATGAAAGGTTAATGAAGATTAACCCAACATTTTCCAATAACAAAATTCCCTATGTGACGGATTTAAGTAATCGGTAACATCCAAACCTTCCGGTTCCACCAAGTCTAGCAGGGCCAAGCTTTGCCAGAGCACGTTCCACTTCTTCACTAACCTGTAAAGTATCAGTAGGATGTGAGACACTAGGAAGGTTTTTGGTAAGCTTTTTTCTTTCTTTTGGGGATGGGGAGTTCAGAAAAAATATAGTGCACATGAATGTGCAACATATATTTGTCAAAGAAAATTCACTTTACTCAATACAGCCTAAATTACACAAAAGGAAAGTGATTGAAACAACTTCAACAATAACAAATTCACATGGTTAGGATAATAATTATGCCCACATGTGAAAGAATGGTTATTCTCTAAGTACTACATACGAATGTAACATATGCTCTCAAATTGAAACCATATCCAGTGATACCTATCAGTAGAAAAGCATGATTCATCTATGTATAACATAACAGTAGCAACATAGAGTAATGACAGTAAACCGCAGCCAAAGACTTCAAGCTATTACCTGTCGACAATAAATACAAGAATATACATGATCCATGAAGGACGATAAAACGTGGAAGCCAGTCATTAACTTCAGTATCATCATCAATAGGAGCTGGTTCTCCAGGTAATGCTGCCCATCTCTACATAGAACATACAGGAAGTTTTCAATGAAGTAGGTAGCACAAAAAAATGGGTGGTCTAAAAATCTGTACAAAGTGAAAACCAATTGAGATTGTATGCACCATTCGCATGAACAAATATCCTGAAAGACGGGCAGAACGCAAAACTTCATCAAGATGTTCCAACCTGCGAGAAATATGAATCTGAGATGAATACAAGAGGCAACAAAAAATTTGGAGTATAAATTGAATATTACAAAAGAACAAAACCTGAGAAACATAAAATACAAAATATTAATGCATGCTTCTGTGCGTAGAACATTATTTGCACCAATTCTAAGAATAAGAATAATAGAATTCTTGAACCTAAATAGATAGCCTTTAAAACCAACTTCAGATTTCTACCCATAGTTCTACTTCCTTAGAGAAGACATGCATTATGTTACCAGCTTGCAGGGACAGTACTTCCCACTCCCTTCCCGCACCCAAATTTTGGCAGATTGACTTCATAGAAATAAGAAACTCCTCCATTCATTTCTTTCTCTTTGGTCTTCCTGACAAACAAGAGAAACTCCCCCTTGCCTCACTTTTACTTTCTGCCTTTCCACATATAATTAATTACAAAAAGTGCGTATTACAGTGCTCAAAGAGAAAGAACCAAGTATTACTTACTGTGCTTTTAGATGAGCTTCTCTATCCTCCAAATCAGCAAGTTCTGATCTAAGGGATTCTAATTCTCGAGCAGTTAACACAACCTGAAAATTGAAATCCCCACAATTCTCAATCTAAACCAAATTGCACAACCAATTGGTAATTTGAATAAAGGACGAGTTTCTCAACCTTTTCCTGACCAGATGCCCATGGTAGTAAACTAAAGAAATTCAACATCGATGCGGCACTTCATAATTTTCTTCGAGCCCACACACGGCTAGGAGACTATGCTAATGCACAACAAAGAAACCAAACCAAAATAAATTCATACTATTTTACTTTCTTCCTTTTGTTTTGTGTTTCAGGAGGAGATCAAATGGTTTTTTTTAGGAGGCGGGTTGGGGGACAAAGTATACGTACCTCATAATCTGGTCTGGGATGTGAAACAGGGGAACTCTTCCTCTCCGAGATACCACCAGATGTTGAAGCTTGAAAATGATCAGCAAAAACTTCTATCCCCTTAGGACCATCACCCATGAATCTGAAATCCACTCTGTGAGTCAATGCTCTGGCCAAAATGAAAATTAAACTCTTTAGGTCAGCATAGAGAAGTATTTCCTCTATCAAAACCTATGAATAGCTAGGGCTTCAATAGTTTGATTCCTCAGTGCGTCAAAAACTTCTTCAGATCAATAGCTAGGGCTTCGATTGAGAGGTATGATAAGGTATGAAATCACGCTAGGGCATCAATTGGCAGTTCGATTGAGAGAGGGAATGAGGTCTGAGTATTGGATTGTTATGGCAGTTCGATGAGAGATGGAATGGCAGTTCGTCACGAGAGAAGCAGAGGTCGGAATCGGGGAAGGACCGGTGTTTCGGGAGTTCTAGAGGAGACAACAAAAGTAGAGAGAAAAAGTAAAAAGATTAAACCTCCGCTGTTTTTCAAGCGTATACAAATCAAAAGCTCCGTGTTTTTTAAAAAGACAACGTTTTCTTTAAAAAAACGTTGTCACTTTCAAATAAATAATTATCCCAATTACAACACTTTCTCCAAAAAAATATTATGAAAAATTAAATCACAATATTTTTTATAAAAACGTTGTCTATTAAGTATCATCTATTTAGTATTTTGTAGTAGTGAATCTTGATTGTGGTCCCTTGGTTGAACAGACTCATTATCTCGCTCTAATAATTGAGCCATATTCACAACATCTGAATATATATAAAATTTGTGAGAAATGAGGTATTGACGAATTTCGGGTTTCAAACCTCTCAAAAACATCCGCGTCATACGTTCCTCATTCTCTACTAAATGAGGTGCAAACCTGGATAACTCCGCGAACTTAGCCTCGTACTGGGACACAGTCATGTTGTTTTGTTCCAGTCTGATAAACTCTACCTCCTTCATATGACGAATACTTTCAGAAAAGTGTTTGTCATTGAACAGTTTCTAGAACGCTTCCCAAGACATCTTGAGTGCGGCAGGCTGGGTACGTTTCACAGATTTTCACCAGTAATCTGCCTCTCCACGGAACATAAAGGTGGCGAATGGAACCTTATGTTCTTCCGTGCATCCCAAGACATCAAATATCTTGAAAATTTGCTTAACCCACGTCTCTACCTTGATTGAATCTGGCTTTTCCTGAAACTCTGATGGTTCCAACTCTTTGAACTGCTTGGCATTGACAATTCGCGTGTTGTTATTATTTTCACCTGTATTTTGCACCAGAGTCTCCCTCGTCTGATTTTGCATGAACTGAAAAAAGCTTCTAAACATCCCATCATTCATCGTTTGATCGGTGGGGTTGTTTACAGTAGAAAAATTACCTTCTTGTTGCACGTTCTCCTGATTGGTGCTTAAAGGTGTCTCAACGATCTCATTCACTCCATTGTTAACATTTTGAGCTGTCATTCTCAAATACTGCTACAAAATAAGGGTTAATTAAACAAATTAATATATTACATATTAACCCTATACTCCGACTAACCAATTAAATACCAGATAAGCTTAAGTAGGACACACTAGTGAACGATTTACTCGTCTCTTCCCCTCCTAGTTCTATTCTCTGATCTCCACCAGAGACCATATCCCTAAGTTCTGATCCCAACTGTGACGCCCCCAAAATAGGTCCAATCAACCCAATCCATTCTGAGTCACCAAACACATGGTACAGAATTCAAATATAAATTTTATATCAAAAGGTCGTGAGCAGAACTACCATACAAGTTGTGAGTGTCAATACAAATGTAGAAAATATAGACACTCAAACTGAGTCCTCATTACAGTTATTATCACACTATTTTACACAAATAGTGAGGACTTCTACTGCTCTAACTCGAACCATCACTCTGTCCCCCGACTAGTCCCTGTCACATTCTCATTTTCTGAAGAGAACAATAGAAGTAAAGGGTGAGCTCAACTAGCCCAGTAAAGAATATTATGACTAAGATAATGAAGATAAATTATCGTTAGTATTCAACAAATCAAATAAAATATGATGGACAACCAGTTTTAGATCAACAACTGCAGCAAAAATAACAATTTATCAGAAGAATTAAGTAGAAAATGATGTCTACTATATTCTATGATTTAAAAGTTCATCATCAATATTTTATCCCTGTCAATCAATATATATCTCAAATCAAATATTTATCTTTGCACTACGGGCCAAAAATATTCATTTATATCACCAGTTGGTTATGTTCATTTCAACACCTGTCCATCTTTGTACTACAGGCCAAAGATATTCATCAGATAATCATTCATCTTTGTACTACAGGCCAAAGATATTCATCAAGTAATCATTCATCTTTGCACTACAGGCCAAAGATATTCATCAAGTAATAATTCATCTTTGCACTACAGGCCAAAGATATTTAGTTATATCATCATTTAGGACTGAGGATGATGAAAAATAATATAAATAACGAATCTAGTGAGATAAAAGACAAAGATTAGGGATTCATAATTTAGTTTATCCAAGTTCAAGAATAGTCCATAATAATCAATTGTGGAGCAAAATTTAAGAATAAAGTTCAAAACTTGGATCCAATCAAAGATAGGAACCATAACAGATAACTTGGACAAAGAAAAGAAAATTTAATTTTTCTGCGAATAGTAACGTATTCGTGAATAGTGCCGTATACGTGAGTAGTAATCCTAATATGAAAAGGTAAAAACTTTACAATAAAATTCATACCAATATTTCGGTGTCATGATATTAAAAGATATAACATCATTTTTTGAAAAAAAAATAACACCCCTTACCTCAAAATACTTCTGACTGAAATATCGGATATAATGCTGAAGGAAACTTGTATTATATAGCAACACTCAAAGTATTGAAATATTCACAAAAATACGCTCGATATTAGAGAGAGAAAAAACTTCTGATTCCGGTGTGATTTTTAAATTCTAACTAAGCACCCTATTTATAGGAAAATGCTTAGAACGTCAAAGTAGAAAATTTAATAAAATAATATTTTATATATAAAAAAATTCACGCCCTCCCCTTGATCAAATTCATTAGCACATTAGTGGGGCCCACCAACATATAAAAAACGTTTTTCTTTTAAAAAAATATTTATAACCCCAAAAATCAATTCAAACCCAATATTTCGGAACTTCTATAATTCATAAAAATAGTCTTTTTATCAGAAAAATACGAATCTTATGTCCATTTCATAGAAAATTTAATTCTCTACAACTTTGTAGAAGAATTTTTTTTCAAATTTCGAACAAAAAATGACCGAAATTTACATACGACTGATTTTTCACACCTCCATTCCGACAAAATACTGATAAAAATATCATCACTAATTCTTTCATTTATATCCACATTGAATAAATATTTTCTTATCATATAAATCAACAATTAATTATTTACAAATAATATTACAGAATCACAATAATGATAATCAGGTCGTTCCCAAAAAAGAGAGGACTTTCCGATAAAGATTTCTCCTTACTGGCGCGCAATTAGATTAACTAACCCCTTTTCTAGACAGAACTTCCTAGACATTGCCAATAATGCTGTCTAATAATATTATTCAAATAATATGAATTATTAATTTAATAATATAAAATATTGTGCAGTAATAATTATTGAATTAACAATAATATAAAATACTGTACAATACCGTGTGCTACTGTGCAACAACGCGTATTACTTACTTTATCCACCGGGTATTCCAACAGTTTTAACGGTAACGGTTACACCGTTATTATTAGAAAACACATTCATGTCATTTTCTTCATCCGACAGTTTTCCGTTACGGAGCCCACAATTGGCTGCGCCGTTGTACGAATATTTCCCGACAACAATGAATATTTTATAACCACTTGCTTATTTTAAAATATTTGCAAGTATTAACCCTAACTTACCACATCATTCAAATCAACCCCTTAATATTCCAAAATAATATATAGAGGAAATTCAATTTTATTCATAAAAAGTTGGGGCCTTACATTGATAATTTAATATCAAATGTTAATAAAATGAGTTCATATAGTAACATTTTCTAAGGCGAGGAGATTCCTATTTTATTTTAAAAATAATTTTTAAATTCTTATATGGGCAAAAAGTATTCTTAAATATATATATATATAGTCCGTGTGTGCATGGTGTGTGCCGAACATATGTGTGTGCATGAGAAATGTGCATGTGAGTGTGTGCCTAACTTATATGTGTTAGGCATATGTGTGTGTATGTGCCGAAGTGCAATGCTTGTATGCTGCAACCAAATGCTAAAGCAAAATGTAATGATTGCATCCAAGTTATGAGTCACTAGTACTAAACATAAATTGTTAGGCATGTGATGAGTCACTTGTACTTAACAAAAATTGTTGGGCCAACAATTTCTTATATCCGGCTATATCAAAGTGATCCGAGCCATTTAAAAATCCCATCATGCAATCTGGACCTTCCAATTCAAAAATAAATATTAAAAATTATGATTTTGCCCTAAACTCAAAAATCCTATAAATAGGAAGCTTTTCATTCATTTTCACTTACCAATTTTATAAACTGAAAAGCTTACTCTCCTTGCCTACATTCTGTTAAAATAAACTTTTACTCTCTTCTCCCAATCAAAGTTATAATTCTATTGGAAGAGAAAAATTGGTCAAAGTATTTGAGATAAGTTGTTAAATTATAATTGTTCATATCATCTCATACTTGTTTATACATATAGATATTCTGTTATAAATTGCTATATACATTCATATATCTATATATCAATATTAGTAAAGAGTCAGTGCTTGGACACCTATATAATTTGGAAGTTATTTCTTTGAAATTCTCCAAACGGTCATTAAAATCCCAAGTGAGACCCTTTACTGATATAAACAATATATAGATTTAGATAATCAGATATAAACTGCGATACACATTTATATATATATATATATATATATATATATATTTCATCTATCGTATCAAGTAAAAAGTCAGTACTTGGACACCGATATAATTTGAATGTTATTTCTTTGAAATTCTCCAAACGGTCTTTAAAATCCCAAGTGGCCTTTTACTGATATAAATAATCTATATAAATATTATTTAATATTTATATACGATTATCAAGTTGTGAATCGAAAAATTTAGTCAGTACTAGGATACCGATATAATTCGGATGTTATTTTTTTAAAATACTCTGGACGGTCTTTAAAATCCCAAGTGACCAAATTATTCACAACGTAGATCAAATATAATATAATATATATAAGTGGGTGAAAATAAGTTTTTTCAAGTATTATCTAAGTGAATCATATTATCATACTTGATAAACTGTCATCAAATATACTGCTCATCTAATTGTTCATATATTATTGTTGCATTATATAAGTGTGTGTGATTACTTAATCCAAAGTTACGTTTGTTTAATTTAAAACCATAGAAACACACTCTTTATAAAGAAAAATCTTTTTCTTAATCCATAGAAAAATATTCTTTATTAAAGAAAAAGAAGAATCTTTATTACAAGTGCTTAAATCTTTTATCTGCTTTCATAAAAGCACATCACACAAAAGTTTTTGAAACTTTTATCATATACTTAAATTCTATATCTGCTTATCTTAGAAGTATTTGTTCTACAATTTTATTTTCTTACTATTAGAAGCAAGAATTCAAACAAACTTTTTGTAAAAAGAAAAGGTTGAGTTAATTTATTTTATACTTGTGAGAAAGACAAGAATTCTTTGACCAAGACCAGAGTCTTAGAGAGGTCAGCTGGGAGTTGAGTCTCTAGTGTACTTGTGAGGTGAGGAAGAGATTGTTGTTTTAAGACCAAAGTGTAAACTAGTACTAAGCTCAAAAGAAGATTCAACTAAGCTTGAGGAAGGAGCTGGGAGTTCGCTGTCCAAGATAGTTAGTTGTGGATAGTTGTAAGTTTATCTTTAAAACTTTGTACAGGCTTCTCCGCCTATAGAAGGAGTATTTATTACAGGGAGTAATAGGATCTCAGTCCTGGAGAGGAGCTTGAAACTGGACGTAGCAACATACCCGAGCTGTATGTTGTGAACCAGATAAATATCTGTGCATTGTGTGATTGAATTTTAATCGGCTTATTAATTTCTTGAAATTAATCCATTAAAATTCAAAAAGGCCAAAGATAATTTTTAAACAGTGATAATCTATTCAACCCCCTTCTAGATTATTATTGAACTTTCAGTACGCCGTACTCATTCACAATTGCGTTCCCAGATATTCTTGTAAACGTTTTCAGAAATTCGACGTAAAACGCGGATACTTGTCGGACACAATCGACACCGGAACACCGTGTCGAGAAATAATTTTCTTAATGTACAGCTTCGCTAACTTATCTAAGTTAAACATAATCTTGATCGGTAGGAAATGTGCTAACTTCGTCAGTCGATCCACTATAACCCATATCACATCGAAACCCTTCTGAGTCGCTGGAAGTCCAACCACGAAATCCATCGTGATATATTCCCACTTTCATTCTGGAATTTCTAACGGTTGTAGCAATCCACTTGGTCGCTGGTGTTCTGCTTTAACTCTCTGGCACGTTAAACATCTCGCAACGCATTCAGCAACGTCCCTCTTCATATTCGGCCACCAGAAATGGTGTCTGAGATTCTGGTACATCTTCGTACTCCCCGGGTGAATCGAATATCTCAAACTGTGAGATTCACTCAAAATCTCCTCTTTGACTCCTGGTACTGGCGGTACCCAGATTCTTCCTTCAAATCGTAGAAGTCCTTCGTAATCGATCTTGAACTGATTTCTTCACCATCGGCTATTCTTTTCTGAATCTTCTCGCACTCTTCATCGTGAAGTTGTGCCTCTTTCACCTTATCTACCAGAGTAGAACCAGTAGTTACTTGAAACAACTTCTCATCTTATTCCTTCGGATACTTCACTTCCAGTTCCAATCTAGCCATCTCTGCTATCAACTGATCATGATCAGTTAATATATTCAACTTCTCCCGACCCTTCCGGCTTAAAGCGTCGGCGACGATGTTAGCTTTACCCGGATGGTAAAGTATCTCGTAGTCGTAGTCCTTGATCAATTCCAACCATCTTCTTTGGCGCATGTTTAAATCCTTCTGGGTGAAGATATACTTCAGACTCTTGTGATCTGTGTATATCTCACACTTTTCTCCATAAAAGTAGTGTCTCCATATCTTTAGAGCAAACACTACTGCTGCCAACTCCAAGTCATGAGTCGGATACCCTTTTTCATACTCCTTCAGCTGACGTGACGCATAGGCAATGACTTTTCCACTCTGCATCAGCACACAGCTTAATCCTTTATGTGAGGCATCACTGTATACTACAAAATTCCCCATACTATCCGACAATGACAACACAGGCGCAGTACTCTCTTCAGACGACGTCTTCGGCTGATCCCAATTCATTACAGCTTCAACTTTCGACGGATCTACTAAAATCCCATCTTTGTCAATCACGTGGCCAAGAAATTATACACGTTCTAACCAGAATTCACACTTCGAGAATTTTGTATAAAGCTTCTCTCGTCTTAGCGATTCTAAGGTCTGCCTTAAGTGTTCAATGTGTTCCTCCTCAGTTTTGGAATAAAACAGGATATCATCTATGAAAACCACTATAAAATTATCTAGGAATGGCTTAAACACCATATTCATTAAGTCCATAAATGCAGCTGGGGCATTCGTTAGACCAAATGACATCACCAAGAACTCGTATGTCCATACTGAGTTCTAAAAGCCGTCTTCGGTATGTCTTCTATTCTCACCCTCAACTGATGATATCCACTTCTCAAATCAATTTTCGAGAAGTATCTAGCACCCTTCAGTTGATCGAACAAGTTATCGATCCTAGGTAAAGGATACATATTCTTGATCGTAACTTTGTTCAACTCCCTATAATCAATGCAAAGACGCATCGATCCATCCTTCTTCTTCACGAATAAAACTGGCGCTCCCCACGGCGAAACGCTCGATAGAATATACTTCTTATCCAATAATTCTTGCAGTTAAACCATCAACTCCTTCATCTCGACTGAAGCCATTCTGTACGGAGCTTTCAAAATCGGAGCGGTTCTCGGCGCTAAGTCGATCACGAACTCTATCTCCCTATTTGGCGGAAGTCCTGGCAAATCCTTTGAAAATACGTCCACAAACTCCCTAACCACTGATATTTCTTCTATCTTTGGGCTCTCCTTACGAGTATCTACTATGTAGGCTAAATACCCTACACAGCCTTGCGTTAAAAGTTTCTTGGCTTGCATGATCTTAGATAACTCGCTTGTCTAGGTGATTTTCTACCATAGAATACTACCTTCGACGGAGTCGTAAGGTTCATAGACTTCTGCTGACAATCGATTACCGCCCCATGGTTGAACAACCAATCCATACCCAGTATCACATTGAATTCCCCAAGTTTTATCGGAATTAAATCTACCCTTAATTCCTGACCCTTAATGTCCAATCTACAGTTCTTATAAACAAACCTAATAGGAATAACCTCCCTATTCGTAATCTCTATGTTCCATGGGTAAACTAATTCCTCTTTAGGTAAGTCTAGGGTCTTAGCAAAATCATTAGATATGAATGAACAAGTAGCACCCGAATCAAATAATACATATGTATTTATACTATTGACTGGAATAATACCTGACACCACATCCTTTGACTGCATAGCATCCTGCACCATCATGTTGAATGTTCGGGTAGTGGGTCGAACGGCCTGCAGTGGTCCAGCGATAGTCAGCGTGCTGCCGCTGCCATTTCCTCCATTCCCTGTTGGCCCTGCTGCTGGCTTCTTCGGGTAACTTCTAGCCATGTGATCTTTGGATCCACATGTGTAGCAAGCTCCCTTCTTCTGGTTCAGGCAATTCGGCGCAATGTGGCCTTCCTGACCACTGTTGAAGCACACACTTCTCCCCTTCATGCACACTCCAGTGTGATTCTTCCCTCATGTCACACATGCTTCAATCTTCTTCTTCTGCTTGTTTCCCTGTTGACTTCCAGCAGAGGTGTTGTCGTTCCACTTCCTTTTCTGGTTAATAGCCCCTGCTACCACCAGCCTTGTTCTCCGTCTCACTCTTCTTCTTCTTCTGCTGGTCCTGATTATACTTAGTCACCGCGTCGCTTCTTCCTTCAGCGAGGATGGCCTTTTCCAGCACAGCTGCAAACGTATTCAGCTGAAACATGGAGACCTTGTTGTAGAGCCAGGGCTTAATTCCCCGCTCAAACCTTCTCGCCTTCCTAGCGTTAGTACTGACCAGGTATGTAGCGAACCTGGCCAGCTCGTTAAACTTCGCGGCGTATTCCGACACCGTCATCCCTCCCTGTTTAAGCTCTAAAAACTGGACCTCCATCTGGTCTTGCTAGCTAACGGGGAATTACATTTCAAAGAACATCTCTTTGAAACGGTCTCATGCTATAACTCCTTCTCCTTTCCTCGTTTTATTGGCCTGCCACCAGAAACTAGCATCCGACTTCAACATAAAAGTTGCGAAAGCCGTCTTATGGACCTCGCTAACTCTAGCTACATCGAAGACCTTCTCCATCTCCATTACCCACGTCTGGGCATCTATCGGGTTTACCGATCCCTAGAAGTCTGGCGATCCTACTACCTTAAATTCCTTAAACGTCGTGCCCTGCACTTGTGGCTGATTCGCAAGTTCTTCCGTCAGCAGTTTCTCTAACTGTTGAACCGAGTTGGGATTCGACCCATCGTTATTGTTGTTGTTCGTCGATCCCTCTTGGTTTTGACGTGTAGGTCTTCTTCTAGGAGGCATCTTCTATTAAGAAATATTCTTATTAAATCCTTTACTCATTTCTTAAATATTCAAGTTCATATTTAAATATTTAAATAATTCCATTCACATTTGAACACATAGCACATCAATAAACTTCTTTATTCATTCATAGTTTAAAAAAAAACATAGAATAGATAACATTTCTGCTATTTACTTCATCTTTCCTGAACTGAAACAAGTTACAGGATTACATCATTATCTTATCCCATTATTATCTCAAATTCTGAGATTTACATTTATTTAATGCATAATGAAACACATAAGTAAAGACTCTTCTATCTAGGCATGTTAAGATGTCGCATAGCCTCTCTACGTTCTTCCCCCATCACCCGAAACGATGTTCTACAATCCACCATGTACCATGGTAAACCTTGGAACTGAGCTGGGTAATAAAAGACACGATCCTGGGCCCTATCTATAGCCGTATGGAAAGTGTATTCCGTCTCACTCAGCTTGACCTTCTTTGCTTGAGCCTCGTTTTCAGCTCAATCGGCTCGTTGAATAGCACTCAAGCTTGTTCCCTCCGCTCTGGCGCGCTTTGCTGACTCCACCTGGATGTCGCTCTTCAGCTTTGTTAGTTCAGCGAGTGCGTCATCTCTTTCACTCTCCACATGGATTAGATCCCACTTCACATTTTCAACCTCAATGTCCAGCTCTTCAATCATCTCGTCCCGTTGCTATATAGTTACTTCGAGCTCTCCGACTAGGCCATGTAGCTCCACGTTGTGGTCATAGACCTCCTCGTACATCTTAGCACTAGTAGAGTGAGGTGGGAATTCCTCTTCAGGGTCCTCCTCCTCCTCTTCCTCCTTTGACTCATCCTCGTCCCCATCATCTCGGTCAGATGTCGCTCATGCTCCTGACCAGCTATGGCGATCAATGGAAATAGCTCTCTCTGAACCAACTGCTCCCAGACAACATGGATGTCTTGGGGCTCCTCGTCTCTAGGCATCTGAGGTAACTCCTCTCTAGCCTGACTGGACTCTTCAACGTTCGTCATCCTGACAACATAATTTTAAAGTTTAATTATTACGTGATATCGAGTCATCGACACTCTTCGCGTACATAAATAAAACACATAGCACATAAGGTAGTTTATTATCTTTAGCTATCATCTATCTTTTCGATCTTCCTATAAGGCTACTACCTAATGTTTTTCCCCCACCTAAGGTTCATAACCTAAAGCTTTGATACTAACCTGTGATACCCCCAAATTCGGGTACTTCGTTTCCACACGATTTGGTGTTCACTATCTAAATAAAACATACATCTACCCAATAATAAGGAATGCAAAAATAATTACAACCTTATAATTAAATAAAAATCTTCCTTATAAAAAGGATTATAACCTTAAATTAAAATATCCCAGGGTTTATCTAACCTTAACATAAACAATAATGCGGGAATAAAATATCAAAACATCAAGTCTTATTACAATCAAAATCAAAAGATAACAAGTCTTCACTTGTTCATCTTGCCTTTCCCTTTACTTGTTGACGGTACGTCAACATTCTCGACTTTAGCTGCAAGGGATTATTAAATATGCAAGAGTGAGCAAACAAAAGCTCACTTGGAATAAAACAATAATATGACATAACTGAATAACTTCAAAAGATTTGAATAATCTTTCATCAAAAATAAAGAATTGAATAATAATTCTTTCATAAATACTTAGAATTTCGAATATTGAAATCATCTGAGGGTCATAAGACCTTGAACTTTGTCCTAGGTTATAAACAATTCTGTTTAAAATCTTTAACAGTCATTTAGACTATGGACTCTCAACTCGTATTGAGGGGGATCAGCCCTTCGTACTATGTATTGTACACAAATATTTAACGCTTCCGCATAGTAACCTCCTCTAATAAATATGGTTGTTCATCTCAGTATTTGATACAAGTCCGCACCAAAGAAAGCTTGGTTTGGATAGCTAAAAAGAAAATTTGGAGTTTCAACTATCATCAACTAATGAGCAGTTGAATCGACTCATAATAATCAAGAATAATTCAATAATAACGAATTATGAAATAACTTATGCTTTAGAATTTAAACTTAAAGCATACGAAAGATAAGATAGACCTTACTTGAACAATTAAGTCAAGGTCACTTTAATAATTTCATGAACTTTAAATAAGTACTTGTCCATTGCAGAAATAAAAGGACAATCTCAAATACAATATATATTTGAATTTAAAACACTTGCATATAATTAACAAGTTTAGGGATAGAAGACTTGCTATCACGTTCTTTAACAATTCCTATACATATAAATTTAACCATAATAATCTAAATTATTTATCACATAACTAATTCACATAATTAGTTAACTCATCTTGGTTAACTCATTCCTCTTTAATTATTAAATAAATAATCACATAGTTAATCACATCACATGTTCACATAATATACTCACATAATTAATCAAATAATAATTATGTATCCATATTAATTATAATTAAACAAATTATAATTCAAATTAAACATTCACTTTAATTATAATTAATCAAATTATAATTACATCTTATATTAATTAAATTATAATTTAAACAAATGATAATTTAAGTTAAACATTTACTTTGATTAAAATAATCAAACTATATTAATTATAATTTAACAATTTATAATTGAACTTAAACCTTTACTTTTAATTATAATTATTCAAAATTATAATCACATATTATATTTTATTAATATAATCTATTAATATTCATTTAGCATTTTAATGTATGCCTAACATGTTATCACATTATCACATTAGGTTAGTTTTTCAAAATGCTAAAAAAAAATAAAACATCATTATTTTCTGCACCCCAGCGGGGGGGGGGGGGGTGTATTAGCGTTGATAGGCCCGCCGGGGCGGGCCCCCTGCAGCGGCAAGTTCCTGGCTCGCGAACTGTGCAGAGAAAAAGTCAATTTGGCTTATTTCTTTGTACCAAATTTCGATTCCAACCAACATAATTCATATAAACTTTATAGAAAACATAAATTCTAAGTTTCTAACATGTTTTCACATATTTAATTATCAAAACACATAATCAAAACTCTCAATTTTGAAAAATTTGGATAAAAACTATTTTCCAGTGTTCTTGATAAAATTGAACACTGTAAGTTTATTTTTCAATCAAAACACATAATTCAAATCACCTTGAATTCGTTTCTTGACAAGTTAACAAAATCTAACATCAATTTGTACAACAATTAACAATTAAACTTAAATTTCGATTTTACAAGAAAGCTATATATATATTTTCAAAATACTTTACTTTGACTTTTGATGAACATGAATTCCTCATGTTCATCATCATATATACATGAATTAAACAACTTAATTAAGCATAAAATTCATATATAAGCATGCTATAAACATAATATATATATATATATATATATATATATATATATAAATCGTGTTTATATATTTTTCATGAGAATTTACGTTTACAGAGAACCAACAATATGAAGAACATAAAACACAATATTAAAAATTGAAACTTAGAGATTATACCCTTTGATTGTAAGGAAGAAGAAGATGATGTTTTTTTTGTTTTGATTCCTCAAACTCCCCTTCTTTCTTTTCTCTCTAACTTTTCTTCTCTGTTATTTCTTTCTAACACTGACCAATACTCTAACTAACATAAAACTATTTTGTATAACAGATATACATATATTATACATATACTTACATAATATATGTAACTGACAATTTAATACATATAATTTATATCAAATATTAATTGCCAATAAATATATAAGTTACATATTTTGAATTTTAAAAGCCCTAAGACTTGTTTGGCAAAACAGCTTTATTTTAAAAACAGGTTTTAGTAACTAAGGCCCCGTTTGACAAAACGAATTTAAAACATGTGCAAGGGCCTTGTTTGGCAAAACGATTTTAAAAACTCTTTCTTTATTTTAATAAATCCTTTAACATATACTTTAAATGTTACACTTTAATTAATTAAATCTTAACATTCTAATTTAATTAATTAAAAGCTGACATCAATTAAGCACATAAAAATTGCCATATAACAATTATAATTATTCGTTAATTATAATTTCATGTAACAATTATCACATAAACTTCTTCTAATTTAATTATCTCAATTAAATTAGAACTATACCATAAAATTATTATACATCAATTAAATTAAATATTTAATATTCAATTAGTTAATATATAACACTTAATTAAATTACTCTACACAATCACATAATTTATTTATTTAACTCAATAAATAAATAAATTAAAATATTTATTTAATTCAATAAATATTTAAAATTAATATATAAAATCCTCATTCGTTACAGTTTAAGTGATAAGAGATGAATTTAGGAAATTCATCATTTAGATAAGAATAAGACAAATAAGATTCAAAGAAGAATATTAAAGAATTATAAAAATAAGAATCCGGAGTTACCTGACTCAAATAATAAAGATGAAAATTGATAATAAATAGACAAAGTCTATAAGATGAAAAGTCTATAATCATAATGTAATATGATTAAAGGGAAAGATAAGAAGATTGCAAAATAAAACGATCATAAAATAGAAAAGAATCGTAATATAACACGATTATAAAAAAAGGTCACAACGTGATCTGATGAGGTCATAGGAGGACAGATGATCAATCGATTGATTGAAAACTTTATAGCAGAATTGTTGTATGACAGTTGTAATATGGAATTGTACTAGGTAAACTCATAAAAGAGTCCTAAATGTGAAAGATACGGATTAAATAAATTTTGTATTGAGTAAAGAGGGAGCTAGAATTATGTGAATTTTGATTGAGGACTCATGTGATAGCTGAGTTATACAAACCTTTGTATGGGCAGGGGTTTTGTGCTTGGTCTAACGACTACTTAGTTTATCACATTGATAATCATTAAAATGTTGGTATCGCGCTATTCGCTATATGTATGTTGAGAATGTGATTCTTTTCTCATGTGTATAACGGATAGGTAGAGAATATTAGATTAGGTGAGAGTTCTTAAAACTCATACTTATGGTAAGTTTGTGACTCATAATCGTATGGTATGTTTTTGAACCCCTAAGCTTATGGACAGTTCTTGATTGGTTCTTGAACTACGTATTGCTAGGATAAGTTCTTAAACTCTTATTATTGTGGAAAGTTCCTGAACTCATAACGTGTGGTATGTTTGATGAACTGTACTGGGGTATAGAAAAATTATGGATGAACAATTGAGGATTTGTAGTATATTAAGTTTTAAGGATGATAGAAATAGATATAATTATTAAGTAATAGGATATTGGAGAAAATTGGAGTTGATGGTGGAAGCATAGGTATGTTGGGTTTGTACGAAATCGTGACGCAATCAAATTGCAAAATTAGCAGAAGCATGGTATATCAGAGTTTAAAAAATTTCTACAAACCATTATCCGGATCATCCTTTATGCAAATTATTAATTTAAAACGATAAATAAGAAGTTATGGAATCATACCCTTGTAGAACGAAGCTTCCACAGGTACGAGTTCAACTCCTTGTTCTTCGTGATCTCCTTGAATTTTTGGGTTAGATTCCGTCCTTTGATCAACGTTAGCCACCCAAGTGTTTGGCCTCTAGAGGTGATCCACCAAGGAAGAGAAATTATCAAGAAGGAGGGTGATTGGCTAAACCTAGTTTTCTATCCTCTATAGAAAAGGAGTACTCTCCAACAATTAGAATTTTATCAACTGATATCTATTATAAAACTCCTATTATATAGATATTGCTCAACCCTTCTAATCCTATTAGACATGAAATTTTATTTAATTAATTAAACTCTTTTAATTAATTTAGGCCTCGTACCACATTGAGAATAATTAATTAAATTCATTTAATTAATTTACCTCATAATCTTATTAGTTATAAATGAGAGTACTAATATTAAATTAATTACTAAACTCCTTTAGAAATTAAAATAATAATAATTATAATAATATTAATAAGTCTCCTCTTATTAATTTATATTTAATATTTCTAAAATATTAAATAATAAATATTAAGCTATTAAATTTATTCTATCACCATAGATTAAATTAATTATACTTAATGCATTATTACGATTATGCCATTACCTTCTTAAATAATTATTCTTCCTTTTATGGTGTGATCCTTTAAGTTCTCCATATTAAACCGTTTGTGAATAAATTAATTAGAATAATTTTAATCTTATTTAAATAAATAAATTAAACTAATAATTTATTTAAATAAATAATATTTATTTTACAATAGGGATAAGCCTCCCTAGTGATCAACGACTTTTCAGATAATATAGATTTCAACATTAATCATAAAAGAACCTGTGAGTAAATAGTTACTGTACAATTCAATCCTTCCACAATACAATGTTTCAATTAAATATAAGACATGGATTTACTGTCAAGTCTTATTTTATTTAATTATATGTATTTCGATTAAAAAATGCACAACTCCAAATAATGCAAATTAGAAACTCCTTTCTAATTTCATTCCACCTTGGCCAAGGATTCCTGGGTTGTCATTTAACGAATCATATAGGACATATCTCCTCTTTTACTAGAGGTGGTAGATTCTTTATTGATCATACATTACCTCCATATACAACTCATTATACCCAAGCATACCCTATATATGCCTTAAAAGGCCTTAAGGAATAAGTCAAAGTATAATTTGTTACATACAAGATACTATGATGATCTCAAGTCCAAGGATCACTTGTACTACTATAACATTAGGAATTCCTATTGATAGGCGAGTAAAACTCCATTAAGTATTCCATAGCGAGTCACGTTCAGTGAACTTATTCTCCAATGAGCACCTACATACTTGCTTTAGTGTCTCCACACAAATGATCATGAAATCAATCATTCTCATCCAATGAGCAAATAACATATGTACCAATCTATCCGGATTTACTAATCCCCTTTTTAGTAATCTCACGATTGGGAACTATTTTAGTTTTAAAGCTTTCTAAGATTTTAGATCTTATTAGCATGATCATCATTATGATTCTAAAAGCATTGCTTAAAACTATGAGTTATTTACATATTATAAAAACAGCACCATGTAGATAATTAAATGCCTTTAATGAATGAATATTTTTATTAATAAATAAATAAGATTGTCTCTAAAGTATATGCTTTATCATCGCACATGATTGGCTTGTATGCATACTACTTTGAATCTCCCACTTGCACTAAAGCCAATCGCTATGGTATCTCATACCAACTTCTCTAAGTGACGATTAAACTGCTGTTGTGTTATAGCTTTAGTAAATGGATATGCAATGTTATCTTGAGAGTCTATATGCTCCTCTTTCAATGATTTCTTTAATCAAAGTGCCGCAACACATGTTTAGATTCAAGATGAGACTTAGGAACTTTTCCTAATTCTGTAATGAACTTTTTATCCGAAACATCAACTTGCAGCTTCACTTACAGTTATATACTTTGTCACTAAAGCAACAACCTTTTATTGTTTGGAACCTTTTCAATTCATTGCACTATCTTTTAAGGTAACGACTTACCCTAAAGTGGATTTGCTATCGTCTTGGTCAGTCTAAAAACTTGAGTCTGTTTAGCACTCTAGTTTAATTCAGACCCATCATGTGTCATGATGACATCCTTAGTGTCAGTTAAGTACTTTGAGATGTTTATCACTGTCTCACAGTGATCTTCTCCATAATATGACTGATCAACATCAAGTCTCGTATATTTTATTGCATACATGATAGTAACTCATGCGATCTCTTTTTTACTGAGGACAATTTTAGAGAGATACACTCCATGGCTCATCATCATGAGGCACCTTTTGGAGTTTGCCATGCTAAACGCATTTAGCATCTAATGAATATACGTTTCCTTGGGTTAAGTCGAACATCCTTTTAAATCTGTTAATACAAATTTATATCCCCAATGCGGGATGTTCTACCCAAATCATTCATGGAGGAATGTTTAGACAACTTTATTTTGATCGATTTTAGCATAGGAATTTCATTCCCTATCAGTAATATATCATCAACATATAATACATAGAATAAAGCAGCGCTCCCACTAACCTTCTTGTACACACATGGTTCATCCTCGTTTTTGATAAAATCAAACTTTTTGATTGTCTCATCAAATCGAATGTTCCATCTATGAGAATCTTGCTTCAATCCATTAATGGATTGTTGTAGCTCATATACATGATTTGCTTCAACCATTGAAACAAAAAACCATCTGGCTGTATCATACATACATTCTCCTCTAATAATGTATATTTGAGGAAGGACGTCTCCACGTCCATCTGCCAGATCTCATAGTCGTTATAAGCTGCAATCGCAAGCAAAATCCGAATGGACTTGAACATAGCTACTAGTGAGAAGGTTTCATCATATTCAACTCTTTGTCTTTGTTTGAAACCTTTTGCAACCAGTCGGGCCTTATAGGTCTCTACCCTGCCGTCCGCTCCCGTCTTTCTTTTAAAGACCCATTTACACCCAATAGGCTTAATGCCTTCAGGTGGTGAAACAAAAGTCCATACTTTGTTTTCATACATGGAGTCCATTTCGAATTTCATAGCTTCAAGCCATTTTCCTGAGTCTTTATTACTCATAGCCTGTTCGTAATTCAATGGATCATCATTATTCATGATATGTACCTCATCGTCATCCTTTATGACGAATCCATACCTCTCAGGTATCTTCGGTACTATTCCAGATTTACGAATAGGGTGTGATACAGTAGGTTCTTCCACTTGGTCAGGTACCTGACTCTGATCCATAGTAATTTGTGGTTCTTGAACTTCTTCAAGATATATCTTACTCCCATTGACCCCTTCATGGATAAACTCCTTTTCCAAGAAGACAGCATGTTTCGCAACAAACACCTTTTGATCAGTTGGATGATAGAAATAATACCCTATGATTTTTTTAGGGTATCCCACAAATCTACACTTGTAGGATTTAGTCTGTAGCTTATCATGTTCAAACTTTTTGACATAAGCTGGACAACCCCAAGTTTTAACATGCTTAAGATTTGGTTTCCTCCCTGTCCACATCTCATATGGAGTCTTGGGGACGGATTTTGAGGGGACCTTATTTAGTAGATATGAGCCGTTTCTAGGGCATGACCCCAGAATAAAATTGGAAGATCGGTAAAACTCATCATGGATCGAGCCATATCCAACAATGTTCGATTTTTCCTTTCAGATACTCCATTTAACTGTGGGGTACCTAGTGGAGTCCATTGTGAGATTATACCATTTTCTTTGAGACAATTGAGAAACTTACCGCTTAAGTATTCTCCACCTCGATCTGATCGAAGTATCTTAATACTCTTGCCCGTTTGTTTCTCTACTTCACTTCTGAACTCTTTGAACTTTTCAAATGATTCTGATTTGTATTTCATTAAATACACATATCCAAATCTTGAGTGATCATCAGTGAAAGTAATAAAATAATAATACCCACCCCGTGCACTTGTTGTTATAGGTCCACAAACGTCTGTGTGAATCAACGCTAACAACTCTGTAACTCTTTCTCCTTTTCCACTAAAAGAAGATTTAGTCATTTTACCCATGAGACAAGATTCACAAGTTGGATATGATTCATAATCAGATAGCTCTAAGAGCCCATCCTTATGCAAGTTGGATAATCTTGTTTCATTGATATGACCAAATCTACAGTGCCACATATAGGTATAATTAATATCATCTCTTTTCCTTTTCTTAGTTTATTCAATTTAAAATATATTTTCTTGCAAGTCAAGTATATAAAGTCCATTTCGCAAATTTCCAATACCATATATGTGACAACCCGGATTTTTAGAAATCGTTAAAATAAGAATTTAATGAATGAAATTCTTATTATGACATATTTTGCGTGTAAGTAAATATATATATATATATATATATATATATATTCATATATTGGGATGATGAGGTTTAATAGTTAATTTAACTATTGAAGAAATTAAATGAAGTTATTACGAAAAGAAAATTAAGTGAATATTATTTGTTAATTTAATTAAGTTAAAGATTATATTATGAAATAATATAATTTGGTTATTATTCTTTGTTGACAGTGGAATTATTATGAATTAAATCTCATAAATAATGTGAGTATTCACTTAAATAAAATAGTGAATTAATATAAATATAATTGTTTTAATAAAATATGAAGATAATATATTACATGTAAGAGTAATACGTTTATGTAATGGCTTAATATATTATATTTAGCCAAGTGAATGTAAATGGGTATGAGAATGAGAAGAACCAATATAATTATAAATAAATATTGGTGTTAGGATTAATGAATAAAATAAATATTCAATGGAAATTATTATGGAATAATTTATTTAAGTATGATGATATTAAATAAATTGATTAATATTTAAGTAGTGATTAGATGTATGGATTAAATAAATTGTATTGAGACAATATATGCGAGGAAAGGAATTAAATAATTATATATTATAATTATATAATTCATGTGAGTTAATTAAAATAAAGGGAATAAATATTAACTATTTTAATGAAAATATTTATTCTAATAGAGATGTTTATTTTAGTTACAAAGGTAATTTCATAATTTATAGTGTAGTAATTATACATGTTATAATTGCATAATTACTTAATGAGGCTAAATAGTTTAACAATAAAATAAAGGTATGACAAATGGGCCTTATAATAAGAGATTTATAATAATAAATTAGAAAGGTGTTATTTGATGCCAGCCAAACAAGGTCTTATGACCTTTGGTATTTTAAACAGCTATTTGTATTTTACTTGATGCGTTAAAAACATTATTAAGGCTTTGTCAGTTTTATTCACGTAAAAATATTCCTAAGGCTAAGAAGAAGAAGAACAGAGAAGAAGAGAGAGCCTAGAGGAAAAATTGAGAAGATGTTTTGTAAAATCAAAGAAGGAAGATGATTCAACCAAAGTTGCTCTAATCATCTAGATAATCTAAACAAGAATCAAAGGTAATAATCTAGCTTTGAGTTCTTAGTTTTATTTTCGTGAGTATTCCTTGAAAAGTTGGATTTCTACGGTTAATTCGTTAAGGAATTGGTTATAGATGTTAATGGATATGTTTAATATGCTTTATATCATCTAAAAGTGATTTTTAAGAAATCAAATTCATAAAGATGTGTTGGAAGATGAAGAAATTTGGGTTATAGCTTAGTATATATATTTTAGTCTATTTTAAGGCTTAAATTGATGGTTAGATCATGTATATAACCTTAAATTGATGATGTATTATGATAGTACTCGAAAAAAACGAAAACAAACCAAGTTGAACGAGTCAAAACGGATGTAAAACGAATTCGTAGTGAATGAATTCGCTAAATATATGTAAAACATGAAAAATTAGCATGAACAATAAATTGTAGCCCTTAAAAGGAATTGTTAATGTTTTTGAAGTTTTATAATTATCATATAGATGAGTAGTTCAGTGTTTCACGAATCCATAGAGTCGAAAACGGACTCAATCGGATGTGTATAGCTTGATTTATGATGATTGGAAGGAGGAAAGGGTTAGAAAATTCGCCAGAACCACAAACTGGAAAAAAAAGTCGCGTAACATGCTGCCAAGGGCGCAGCTGTGCTGCCCCCAAGGTTGGTTGGGGCGCAGCTGCGCTGGGAGGAAAAGTCAGTCCGGGACTGTTTTGACCTCCTGTGGTAAAATGGCCATAACTTTTTCATACGAACTCGGATTTATGTGATTCAAATGATCCGGAACGAGCACGAGTATACCTACAACTTTCGTTCTTTAAGTTTTTCAATTTGAGGTCGTTAGCTAAGGTCAAAATGGTCATTTGTGGGACTGATGTGTTTTTGGAGGCAATCGGGGGGCGTCGGGCATGCACGTAAGCACATGTAATGCTCCCGACCATGTAAAATGATGTTCTAACTTCCATAACATGACTATTAGGTATTATAATGATACTTAACATTAACACTTGAGTATTAGACAATTCGGTTGGGCGTGCTAAGCGTGCACAAATGCGTGTCGTTTGGGCGTTCGAATAGGCAAGTTTGACGTACGGACGTGCAAGCGTCGCAGCGCCGTAACGAGTGTGTATGACCTTGTTTAATATTATGTTTTCAATAAGAATAAAACATTATAAAGTAATTTAACCCAATATAGGAGCATGCAAAACACATGCAAAAGAGGCGAGTTAGGCGTGTGACGTATAAACGTCGAAACGCCGTGTAATGTGGTAATACACTTAAATAGTGTTTCGATTATAATGTAACGAACATTATTATATATGAAATGTGGTTAATATAAAACCAATAGGTAGTCCTAGCAGGATTTAAACACTTGAATGAATTTTGAATATTACTAAAAAAAGAATTATAGTGAAATATAAGTCGATAGTTAACACAATCAAGTGGAACATTGTGTATTGATAATAGGAAGGGTTATGAGATGTAGAGTAAAGTTTACATTATAACTAATATGCTTTGCTATGTGACTAATAGTTGATGTACATGATTTTATAATTGTGTAGGGCACGTGAAGTGCAAATATCTGTAAGCTGTTAAACTGTTATTGGTAAACAAAGATCAAGGCAAGTCTTTCAGTTCCTATTTTCTACATGAACTTGATGATGAACTGTTTTTAAATTATTTTGCAAAGAGCATGATATGTTGTAAGCATGAAATATTAAAGTTAATTTATGACTACATTGATTGATTAAAGAATGTTGATTGAGTAAGGAACTCAATCTTTATATTTGTTATGTGAAGTAAAGCATATATGCCATGTTACTTTAATTATTATGAGATGTATGTTGAGCATGTATTTATGTGCTATGTGATGCATGAAAGCTGTTAGATCTTGCTGAGCTGTCGAGCTCATTCTTGCAAATAATCACTTTTGCAGGTTAAGGATTCAAGGTAACGCTATGTGCTACTTGAAAGAAATGAATCAGATGTAATGCATGAAGATTTATATACTTTGGCTAAATTGTTATTATTTTGGACCCTGTTTAAGGTTTCAGATAATGTATTTGATAATGTATGATGGTTAATAGATGTTATGTTGTAAAGTTTAAATTTTACCCGATGTATAAGGGTTATTGAACATGGTTGTAAGTTTTAGTTTATACTAACTCTGACAAAGCGATTCATGAAATAAAGTTGAATCAAAGTTATGTAATGATAAAGGTTGAGATTCAGGGAAATAAAGAAGGAATAATATAAAAGTTTTAAATATTCCGTATTTTTAGTGATTGTATCATTGATTAATGGTGTAAAGGATGTATTGTTAACGGCCGATGTCGAGAGTTGTATTGTATGAATGTTGGGGTCGTTACAGTTGGTATCAAAGCTGATAGGTTATACACCTTAGGTAAGAGTACCTTAGGCTATGACCTTAGAGAATGAGAAGTTAAGTTACGTACAACGAAAAGGTGATTCCTTTCACATACGTAGAAGTATAGAATGAGTTAAGTCCTAGAAATGTTATAGGAAGAAGGTGAGAATAACGAGGAATAAAACTCGAATAAAATGTTGAACTTTATGAACGAAGTTAGAAATTCTTAAAAGAAGAGTTGTTAAATAAACAAGAAGATTCAAAGAAGAATCTTGAAGAGATATGAAGATGAGAATCAGGAGTTACCTAACTGCAATAATAAAGATGACGAATAACGATGAATAGACAAAGTTTATAAGATTAAAATCATAATGAAGTCATGATATGACATGATGATAGGTAAAGATAAGAAGTTTTTAAAACAAAACGATAATGAGATAGGAAAGAATCATATGGGAGATGATTATAGAATAAGATCACGATGTGATCTTTTGAAGTTGAAAGACAGATGGTCTGTAATGATTGTATAGTTATAGTTTGAGACTATAACGAGAATGTACTATGATATAGTACGAGATTAACTCACGAGGAGTTATAAATGATGAGATGCGAAAAATTCGTATCGAGTAAAGAGCAAGTTATGAGCAAGATAGAGTTAAGTGGGATTTCAATTGAGGAATCATGTGATGGCTGGGTTGTACAAACCTTTGTATGGGCGAGGGTTTTGTGCTTGCACTTAGTTTATCACATTGATAATCATTGGAATGTTGGTGTCGCGCTATCAATGTATATGTGGTGAAAAGGTGATTCTTTTCTCATGTGTATATTTGATAGTTAGAGACTATTAAGATTAGTAAGATGTTACTAGGATTAAGTGCAAGTTCTTAAAACTCATGCTTATGGTAAGTTCATGACTCATAATCATATGGTATGTTTGGAACTCCTCAGCGAATGGACGCCTATGGTCTGACTAGGAAGTTCTTAAACTCATATTATTGTGGAAAGTTCCTGACTTCCAAAGTGTGGAAAGTTTGATGAACTATACTGGGAATAGAAAGGTTATGGTGTAGGAAGCATTGATGTTGTTTAAGGTTGATAGAATGATTAAGTAATGATGGAGTAAAGATTTAATTGATGGAGAAAATTTTATATTCTAAATCTCCTAGCTTTGCTAGATTTTTCGAAATTTATTGACTTCGTGCTGATGTTGCACTTCTGTTTTCTTGAAAAATATTGGATCAATGATGGAACCAATGAATTTTTAAAATAGTGCTATTATTCACATGTCTATGCTAATTGCTTCAGCTAGACAAAAATAATTTTAAATTTTCAAAATATATTTTATGTGTTCTATGCATCATTTGATAAGGTGTAAAGACAATAATCGAGGAAGTTATCAATGCAGTTAAACCTAGTGTTGGTTGTGATCGTATGATCATCAGCCCACTATGGTATGATGTAGTATAACGACGTCATGTAATGACGAAATCCTCAACGTACCATTATTACGGTACGGTATCAGGATATTATGAAAAGATTCATTTATTTTTAGTTTCCTTAAACTATAAAAAGAACAGAGGATTTATTTACTTTTAGTTTCTTTAAAAAAAAATTGAGTTGGTTAAAGATGTATATATATATATATATCTCAATTGATGTCCGAGTTATTGCTAGAAGTCTATGCTACTTGATTCAGCTAGACGAATATTGAAAGATGTTCATGAAATTCAAGCGTTCTTGGTCAAACTATGCCAAACCAAATTGTTTTGGTGCGGATTCAGATGTTAAGAAGCTGAGGTGAACAACCCTATAAAAGGGGGACATGTTTTCGGAGACAATGGTTCCGAAAGTAACGCATATAGTCGTTACGATGTTAAGATGTAATACGTTGTGCACGACGTAGGGGTACGATAGGCTGATCACCTAGAGTACTTGCAGAGAGTGTTTTCAGTCTGTGTGATTGCTAAACATTCTGTTAAAGATGGTTTACAGTGGTGAGGCACTATTAAACCAAGAGAAGAGTTCAAGGTCTTATGACCTCTCAGCATGAGTTGGAATCTTTTAAATTCCTGTTATTCATATCGGTTCCCAATTATTAAACAATTGTGGAAGATTCTTATTATTCTGAAGGTGAAGGTGACAAGAATGATATTCCCTAGAAAGAAATAGTTATGGAACAGAACAAGTTAGTGCATAAGATTAACTTAAAATCTACTTTGATAGATTGAATGAATGAAGATTAATGTAAATTTCGAGGACGAAATTCTTAAAAGAAGGGGTGAATGTGATAACCCGAATACTCATAAGATAGTGAATTATGAAGTATATGTCTTAGACGAGTAAAGTATATGGTAATGATCCTTAGAAGGGAAATGAACGAGTTAGAAAATATATAATATTTGAAACATAATTCTGTTTAATTGAAGGTTATGAAATAAAACCTAAAATTTGTTGAAGAACGGAATGTAGTAGAATATATATGTATAACCTATATTAAGGTAATGTGTTGAAGTTTTCAACGATTAATGTTTTTAAAAAGATTTGATGGAATCCTGAGTAAGGTAGGGTTTCGGTGATTCCGAGGACGGAATCCTTATAAGGAGGGAAGGATGTGACAACCCGGATTTTCAGAAATCGTTAAAATAAGAATTTAATTAATGAAATTCTTATTATGACATATTTTGCGTGTAAGTAAATATATATATATATATATATATATATATATATATATTCATATATTGGGATGATGAGGTTTAATAGTTAATTTAACTATTGAAGAAATTAAATGAAGTTATTACGAAAAGAAAATTAAGTGAATATTATTTGTTAATTTAATTAAGTTAAAGATTATATTATGAAATAATATAATTTGGTTATTATTCTTTGTTGACAGTGGAATTATTATGAATTAAATCTCATAAATAATGTGAGTATTCACTTAAATAAAATAGTGAATTAATATAAATATAATTGTTTTAATAAAATATGAAGATAATATATTACATGTAAGAGTAATACGTTTATGTAATGGCTTAATATATTATATTTAGCCAAGTGAATGTAAATGGGTATGAGAATGAGAAGAACCAATATAATTATAAATAAATATTGGTGTTAGGATTAATGAATAAAATAAATATTCAATGGAAATTATTATGGAATAATTTATTTAAGTATGATGATATTAAATAAATTGATTAATATTTAAGTAGTGATTAGATGTATGGATTAAATAAATTGTATTGAGACAATATATGCGAGGAAAGGAATTAAATAATTATATATTATAATTATATAATTCATGTGAGTTAATTAAAATAAAGGGAATAAATATTAACTATTTTAATGAAAATATTTATTCTAATAGAGATGTTTATTTTAGTTACAAAGGTAATTTCATAATTTATAGTGTAGTAATTATACATGTTATAATTGCATAATTACTTAATGAGGCTAAATAGTTTAACAATAAAATAAAGGTATGACAAATGGGCCTTATAATAAGAGATTTATAATAATAAATTAGAAAGGTGTTATTTGATGCCAGCCAAACAAGGTCTTATGACCTTTGGTATTTTAAACAGCTATTTGTATTTTACTTGATGCGTTAAAAACATTATTAAGGCTTTGTCAGTTTTATTCACGTAAAAATATTCCTAAGGCTAAGAAGAAGAAGAACAGAGAAGAAGAGAGAGCCTAGAGGAAAAATTGAGAAGATGTTTTGTAAAATCAAAGAAGGAAGATGATTCAACCAAAGTTGCTCTAATCATCTAGATAATCTAAACAAGAATCAAAGGTAATAATCTAGCTTTGAGTTCTTAGTTTTATTTTCGTGAGTATTCCTTGAAAAGTTGGATTTCTACGGTTAATTCGTTAAGGAATTGGTTATAGATGTTAATGGATATGTTTAATATGCTTTATATCATCTAAAAGTGATTTTTAAGAAATCAAATTCATAAAGATGTGTTGGAAGATGAAGAAATTTGGGTTATAGCTTAGTATATATATTTTAGTCTATTTTAAGGCTTAAATTGATGGTTAGATCATGTATATAACCTTAAATTGATGATGTATTATGATAGTACTCGAAAAAACGAAAACAAACCAAGTTGAACGAGTCAAAACGGATGTAAAACGAATTCGTAGTGAATGAATTCGCTAAATATATGTAAAACATGAAAAATTAGCATGAACAATAAATTGTAGCCCTTAAAAGGAATTGTTAATGTTTTTGAAGTTTTATAATTATCATATAGATGAGTAGTTCAGTGTTTCACGAATCCATAGAGTCGAAAACGGACTCAATCGGATGTGTATAGCTTGATTTATGATGATTGGAAGGAGGAAAGGGTTAGAAAATTCGCCAGAACCACAAACTGGAAAAAAAAGTCGCGTAACATGCTGCCAGGGGCGCAGTTGCGCTGCCCCCAAGGCTGGTTGGGGCGCAGCTGCGCCGGGAGGAAAAGTCAGTCCGGGACTGTTTTGACCTCCTGTGGTAAAATGGCCATAACTTTTTCATACGAACTCGGATTTATGTGATTCAAATGATCCGGAACGAGCACGAGTATACCTACAACTTTCGTTCTTTAAGTTTTTCAATTTGAGGTCGTTAGCTAAGGTCAAAATGGTCATTTGTGGGACTGATGTGTTTTTGGAGGCAATCGGGGGGCGTCGGGCATGCACGTAAGCACATGTAATGCTCCCGACCATGTAAAATGATGTTCTAACTTCCATAACATGACTATTAGGTATTATAATGATACTTAACATTAACACTTGAGTATTAGACAATTCGGTTGGGCGTGCTAAGCGTGCACAAATGCGTGTCGTTTGGGCGTTCGAATAGGCAAGTTTGACGTACGGACGTGCAAGCGTCGCAGCGCCGTAACGAGTGTGTATGACCTTGTTTAATATTATGTTTTCAATAAGAATGAAACATTATAGAGTAATTTAACCCAATATAGGAGCATGCAAAACACATGCAAAAGAGGCGAGTTAGGCGTGTGACGTATAAACGTCGAAACGCCGTGTAATGTGTTAATACACTTAAATAGTGTTTCGATTATAATGTAACGAACATTATTATATATGAAATGTGGTTAATATAAAACCAATAGGTAGTCCTAGCAGGACTTAAACACTTGAATGAATTTTGAATATTACTAAAAAAAGAATTATAGTGAAATATAAGTCGATAGTTAACACAATCAAGTGGAACATTGTGTATTGATAATAGGAAGGGTTATGAGATGTAGAGTAAAGTTTACATTATAACTAATATGCTTTGCTATGTGACTAATAGTTGATGTACATGATTTTATAATTGTGTAGGGCACGTGAAGTGCAAATATCTGTAAGCTGTTAAACTGTTATTGGTAAACAACGATCAAGGCAAGTCTTTCAGTTCCTATTTTCTACATGAACTTGATGATGAACTGTTTTTAAATTATTTTGCAAAGAGCATGATATGTTGTAAGCATGAAATATTAAAGTTAATTTATGACTACATTGATTGATTAAAGAATGTTGATTGAGTAAGGAACTCAATCTTTATATTTGTTATGTGAAGTAAAGCATATATGCCATGTTACTTTAATTATTATGAGATGTATGTTGAGCATGTATTTATGTGCTATGTGATGCATGAAAGATGTTAGATCTTGCTGAGCTGTCGAGCTCATTCTTGCAAATAATCACTTTTGCAGGTTAAGGATTCAAGGTAACGCTATGTGCTACTTGAAAGAAATGAATCAGATGTAATGAATGAAGATTTATATACTTTGGCTAAATTGTTATTATTTTGGACCCTGTTTAAGGTTTCAGATAATGTATTTGATAATGTATGATGGTTAATAGATGTTATGTTGTAAAGTTTAAATTTTACCCGATGTATAAGGGTTATTGAACGTGGTTGTAAGTTTTAGTTTATACTAACTCTGACAAAGCGATTCATGAAATAAAGTTGAATCAAAGTTATGTAATGATAAAGGTTGAGATTCAGGGAAATAAAGAAGGAATAATATAAAAGTTTTAAATATTTCGTATTTTTAGTGATTGTATCATTGATTAATGGTGTAAAGGATGTATTGTTAACGGCCGATGTCGAGAGTTGTATTGTATGAATGTTGGGGTCGTTACAGTTGGTATCAAAGCTGATAGGTTATACACCTTAGGTAAGAGTACCTTAGGCTATGACCTTAGAGAATGAGAAGTTAAGTTACGTACAACGAAAATGTGATTCCTTTCACATACGTAGAAGTATAGAATGAGTTAAGTCCTAGAAATGTTATAGGAAGAAGGTGAGAATAACGAGGAATAAAACTCGAATAAAATGTTGAACTTTATGAACGAAGTTAGAAATTCTTAAAAGAAGAGTTGTTAAATAAACAAGAAGATTCAAAGAAGAATCTTGAAGAGATATGAAGATGAGAATCAGGAGTTACCTAACTGCAATAATAAAGATGACGAATAACGATGAATAGACAAAGTTTATAAGATTAAAATCATAATGAAGTCATGATATGACATGATGATAGGTAAAGATAAGAAGTTTTTAAAACAAAACGATAATGAGATAGGAAAGAATCATATGGGAGATGATTATAGAATAAGATCACGATGTGATCTTTTGAAGTTGAAAGACAGATGGTCTGTAATGATTGTATAGTTATAGTTTGAGACTATAACGAGAATGTACTATGATATAGTACGAGATTAACTCACGAGGAGTTATAAATGATGAGATGCGAAAAATTCGTATCGAGTAAAGAGCAAGTTATGAGCAAGATAGAGTTAAGTGGGATTTCAATTGAGGAATCATGTGATGGCTGGGTTGTACAAACCTTTGTATGGGCGAGGGTTTTGTGCTTGCACTTAGTTTATCACATTGATAATCATTGGAATGTTGGTGTCGCGCTATCAATGTATATGTGGTGAAAAGGTGATTCTTTTCTCATGTGTATATTTGATAGTTAGAGACTATTAAGATTAGTAAGATGTTACTAGGATTAAGTGCAAGTTCTTAAAACTCATGCTTATGGTAAGTTCATGACTCATAATCATATGGTATGTTTGGAACTCCTCAGCGAATGGACGCCTATGGTCTGACTAGGAAGTTCTTAAACTCATATTATTGTGGAAAGTTCCTGACTTCCAAAGTGTGGAAAGTTTGATGAACTATACTGGGAATAGAAAGGTTATGGTGTAGGAAGCATTGATGTTGTTTAAGGTTGATAGAATGATTAAGTAATGATGGAGTAAAGATTTAATTGATGGAGAAAATTTTATATTCTAAATCTCCTAGCTTTGCTAGATTTTTCGAAATTTATTGACTTCGTGCTGATGTTGCACTTCTGTTTTCTTGAAAAATATTGGATCAATGATGGAACCAATGAATTTTTAAAATAGTGCTATTATTCACATGTCTATGCTAATTGCTTCAGCTAGACAAAAATAATTTTAAATTTTCAAAATGTATTTTATGTGTTCTATGCATCATTTGATAAGGTGTAAAGACAATAATCGAGGAAGTTATCAATGCAGTTAAACCTAGTGTTGGTTGTGATCGTATGATCATCAGCCCACTATGGTATGATGTAGTATAACGACGTCATGTAATGACGAAATCCTCAACGTACCATTATTACGGTACGGTATCAGGATATTATGAAAAGATTCATTTATTTTTAGTTTCCTTAAACTATAAAAAGAACAGAGGATTTATTTACTTTTAGTTTCTTTAAAAAAAAATTGAGTTGGTTAAAGATGTATATATATATATATATATCTCAATTGATGTCCGAGTTATTGCTAGAAGTCTATGCTACTTGATTCAGCTAGACGAATATTGAAAGATGTTCATGAAATTCAAGCGTTCTTGGTCAAACTATGCCAAACCAAATTGTTTTGGTGCGGATTCAGATGTTAAGAAGCTGAGGTGAACAACCCTATAAAAGGGGGACATGTTTTCGGAGACAATGGTTCCGAAAGTAACGCATATAGTCGTTACGATGTTAAGATGTAATACGTTGTGCACGACGTAGGGGTACGATAGGCTGATCACCTAGAGTACTTGCAGAGAGTGTTTTCAGTCTGTGTGATTGCTAAACATTTTGTTAAAGATGGTTTACAGTGGTGAGGCACTATTAAACCAAGAGAAGAGTTCAAGGTCTTATGACCTCTCAGCATGAGTTGGAATCTTTTAAATTCCTGTTATTCATATCGGTTCCCAATTATTAAACAATTGTGGAAGATTCTTATTATTCTGAAGGTGAAGGTGACAAGTGTGACGCCCCCAAATTCCAGGACCGCCACTTGGTCTCTCGAATTCGGTTCATCACGTGCTCATGGTAATACATCACAATAATAATAATTAAATATCATACGATCACAGCGGAAAATTTATTCTAGAATAATTTACAATGATTTATTATAATTATTCCCCCAAGTCTCGCAACCTACAGTACTTAATAGATTACATAATAATATCAGTTAACGACTTATTACATAATCTAACTTAAGCTTAAACATAATCAAATTCAGTCTTACTACATCATCTTCATACAATATTAATATATTTAAAACATAACAGACATAAGCTAGTTGGTAGCTTTGCCCTTGCCCTTATCAACGCCCGAAGGTTCACCATGCTCTGCCTTAACTGAAATGTTTTAGGGAAAGCAAGAATGAGCACAAATTGCCCAGCAAGTAATATACAATAAGGGTGAGTAATAAGATTCTCAATTCTCGAAAGGGTATAACAAGATTTGATAGTTCAAGAATAACAAGAATATCAACAGTTCTCAATATCAGTCGCTAAGGACAGGATAATATCAATATGATTCAATAATAAGTCAATTCAAGATTTCAAATAATTGAATACTGAGTAGTCACTACGGACTATGAACTTCTACTAGAATTGTCAGTAATAAATTGAAAATCCAACAAAAACAGGTACAACAGGTGATCAGCCTAAAGTACCCTTGTTATGCATAACAATCAACCATACTCAAGTGTGCACGTCGGTTCTCCGACAATTATATATTCCCTTCAAAGAAGGTTGTTCTTCTCAGTCAAATATAAGATCCCGCACCAATCAATTAGTTTGGGTTGCTTTTCAATAACATAAGTCCAGCCGAATCAAATGGCATAGACACTTCCACAATATTCAAGAACAATACTAAGTTCAACATGAATAATAGCTTTAATGAAATAAGAGTTCAAGTGTGCTAATTCGATTCAACCGATTAAATAGGAAACTAGTTCGCAATACACAAGATAGGATACTTGCATAGTAAAAGAGTATAAGTTAGGAAACTTTCACAATCATAGATTTCCTTGCATAAGGTAAATGCGTCGGTTAGGATACTTGCACTTTAAAAGAGTGTAAGTAAGAGAACTTGCCTTTAGCGTAGCTTATCCACGAAAAGCAAATCAACACTTTCGAATTCCTATCGTAATACAGTTACGTATATATATGATATTCATTAGTCATATAATTTAACTTCACATTTTCTCTTTGAATATACGATCAACACATAAGCTAAGTTTTACCTAGCTACACAGTTATATAGAATATAATTTCTATCCTTAACGTTCCTTCTTTAGAGTTTAAACGCATTCTCATATTATATAAGATCTCAACAATTTGCAAACATGCTTGCATATTATTAATATCACATAAGACCACAATCAATACTAAATATATTTCATTTTAGCAAGTTACGGCATCTCCTTAAGTTAACCGTCAAAATCGGGTTCAAGTAACATCATATAATATCACGTAGCATGTATTCATATTTAAAGGATACTTTCATGCTTGTATAACTTTTCCAAATCCAATCGTACATGGTATAGGTTCTTAAGTTAATACTTAAATCCATTCAAGGACACGAACTCATATGGTCTAACATGGTCGCTTTTAAACACATAAGATATTCATATAACTTGTATTAGTCATGCTCATGAGTACTCGTATTGCATATATGTAGCTAGCATTGTTATTATCTTGAAAACATGCTTTGTTCATGCTAAACTTTAATCATGGCAACTAATCATGGTATATATATGCATGACACATGAATGAGTCTAAGAGTACTATCACATGTGTCCATAAATGTCAAATTCTAATTCTCGTCATAACATACCAACGTTCACGTTCAAAGCTTATACTTTGTTAGTATAGTTCATTAATAAGGTCTATCATGTTCATGCTTCCTTATGAAACCTATATATGTAAGTTAAGGCTTCATTCATATATTTCAAAGTTATCTAAACATGCTCATAACATCAAAATGACTATATAGCATTTACATGATCATATCTACCTTCAAACTTCTATTCTTGTTAGGAATGAGCACTAGTTAGGTTCACATGTTCATATTTTATTACGGAACCAATATAGATAAGTTAACATGCACTTCATGTGTCTCTAGGTGGTACTAACGTGCTTGCAAGGTCAGTATGTAAACATGCTTCATATATGTTAACGTCGTTTATGAAACTTTAAATTCGTTTCCAAACTATATGTCGTTTGGTTAATCATGCATGCTAATATACTAAAACATGCTCACATTGCCTCATTAGGTTTATATATATGTATTAATCATGCTCCCATGCTTGTTTAAACAAAAAGCAAACAATTGGTACATAACAGTTTTGTTGCAGAATGCAGAAAACTGAACACAGAGGCTGGCGCTGCGGCGCGGCACAGCAGCTCACTACTGGCGCTGCGGCGCGAGTGGCGCTGCGTGCGGCGCTACGGCGCGGGCTGCGGCGCTGCGGCGTCGAGGCAGTTTTCTGCAATTCAGACTGCAGCGAAATTCGACCAAAAACCTCCCATTTCATCGATTTCAACATACCCAAATGCTATTAGACTTGTTTAACTTACTAACACATACATATATGCTTATATAACAGTCAATAGCAATTATCAATTCCCAATTTCATGAACTCTAACTAATTTACGAATTTCATGTATTCATAGAAATTAAAGAGGAACAATGGAAATGAAAGACTATTCAGTGGTTCTATCATGTGTGTATATTCATATAACAACAATATAAGGGTTCTACAAACCAATCATGATCCAATTTAGCATAATCAAGAATTTCAAGGAAACTTCGGAAACAGAAAACGGAAATGAAGAACACAGGAAGAGGAATTATACCTCTGTAAATGATTTAAGCTTGCTGCTATCTCAATAACACTGATATATATATATATATATGCTCTCTAGTCTCACTTAGCCAAAATGCTCAGCAAAAGAACTGAAGAAGGAGGAGAGCTTATTTATAGAGAAATTCATGACCAGACAAAGCCTTTTCCTTCCAAATCAAAACAACGGATTGAAGGATTGCATGCTAGATAAGAAGGAGTTGGTAAATAGTTGGTGATTTCCACTATTCTGCCCACTCCCTTCATGATGGCTAGAATGCTGAGTTTGAGAGAAGAGAGTAGGCTAGCTTCATGAGTGTTCACGTGTGAAGAGATAGTGACTATCATTTAGGGACAAGCCAAACAAACCTCAGCATTCTTACAAATGGACTATATGCTACACTTGTATATATATATACACCATATACTTATGTTATATATTATATGTACTCTTAGGTTATAATTACAATGTTCTCCCCATAATGTAATAAATGCAATTTGAATACATATAATCTATGTACATTTTATCTTACCGATATAATACAATCGGATACTACCACATTACATTATATCATATATTATTAAATTGTATTACTCAACAATTATTTATAATAGATCCATGATACATTATTTTAATGTATATCCACACATCATTTGTCACCTACACATATTATAACATATAGTTACTATATATTTAATTCGCATGCTTGCACATATAATTTCTCATCTTATAAATTGAATATTAATTAATAATATACACATATCCTACATCAATCAATATAATTGTTAACCTCCATAACAATTTAATTAACCCTTATATGATTAATTATCACTTTGATATAAATCTTATTGTATTTATAAACACGTTGCTCATTATTATTATGTTTCTTGCAATAATAATAATCACATATTATTAATCAATCCTCATTAGTATTTTATAAAAGTTAATTAATATTCTTCGATTAACAATTAATATAGATTAATTGTTCGCTTAAATTAATATAATCATTCTTATATTACGTCACTGTGCCACACATGGCAATCAACGAGTTTATCACAAACTCCACCAATTTCTCAATTATTATAATTATTCAATTATATATAATTGAATTAATTCATCTCATAACACAAAATCATTTATATTCAAATAAATTCTCATTTCCATTAATAT